>CM053771.1:3232500-3251149 GCA_028658325.1 Potorous gilbertii | reverse complement strand
TAGGTACTTAATAAATGCTTCCAAACTGGTTCTTCCATTAGGAGCACTCTTATTGGTACCAGCAAAGCCAGATAGAGTATCATCCCTGAAAACAAAGGATGACCTGATCTCTAGGAGGAGGGAGGGTTTGTCATTGCTAGAACCTGTGGAGAATCATCAGGGTGAGGCAATGCATAGAGTCTTAGAACTGGAATTAGGAAGGCCTGAGTTCACATGTGAATTCAGACACTTGTTCCCTGTGTGACTCCGGGCAAGTCACTTCACCTGAGTTTGCCTTGGTTTCCTCAACTGTAATATGGAGGTGAAAAGAGCCCCTTCCTCCCAGGGTTCTTCTGGAGAGTAGATGACATATTTGTCAAGCATTTGGCACAGTCCCTGGTACATAATGGGTGTTTAATCTATGCTTATTCCCTTCCCCTTTTCCCCTGGAGAAGTAAAAAGAGACCAATGGATTTAGTTATCTGCATAGAGCTTGAGTTCAGATAGTGGTGAGAGTTGGAGTCAGGAACCAGGTTTGCCAAGGATCCCAAAGTAAGTGGGAGGAAATGTAGGCAGATCGCTCCTAGAAGGTAGACTGTGAAAAGGAAGAGAAATGCAAGGCAATCTGATGAGGGCCTGGTAGGGACAATTCATAACTGTATAAGGACAAGGGAGACCAAGGCAACAGGGAAGGAGTCAGTGGAGAAACTAAGACTGAAGCATAATGTTCAGTAGTCATCCCAGCCAGATGAATGGGGACCTCAGAATTGCACTCATGTTGCCTATGGGGCTGATGAAATATCACTAACATTCAGGTCTTCCCTCCCCTCATCTCCCTGCCAGCACTCACTCTCACCACATCTGTAGAGAAGCCAGAAGATAACCCTTCACTTACTCCTCTTGAAAAAATGGAAGAAATCAAAGAAAATTCAAGAGTGTGTGAAGTCAAGACCATTCTCCCTCACCAATGAGGGCTGGGGCCATACTCAGTTCCTGGACTCGTTGCACTGCCCTAATTTTCAATCATTCCTTCTTTCCCCCTTCTTCATTGCCTTCTCTGTCTTCCATCCCTCAAAGGAGGAGGCTTATAAAACTTAGCCTAGGACCTTCCCTCTATACCACGGCTTCTTAGCCTGAAGTCCATGGTCTTTTAAAAATTATGCATTTTGTTAACTCTCATTGTAATTGGTTTGCCTTGTAATTCCCTGTGTTTTATTTCCAACCTTAAACCTGGGCTTCTGAGAAGGTGTTTATAGGCTTCCCCAGACCAACTGCCAGTCCAGGGGCCCTAAGACACAAACAGTGTTAAGAAATCCTGCTCTCCACTCTTCCCTGTGGGGATCTCCTTCCCCTCCATGTCTGAGTTATCACTTCTCTGCAGGTGATTCCCCAAGCTGTAACTTCACCTCCAACCTCTTTCCAGAGCTCTCTCACTTAGATTTCAGGGCTGTCTCTTCTGAGTATGTGTGTGTATGTATGTGTGTGCATACATGCATTGTGCACATGTGCATGCACGTAAGTGTGTGTATGCACCCATGAACATGTGCACCTGCTCCCTGGGTGACAGAGGACTTTTACCTGCTGTCAGTGGGGTCTTGCAGAATTGGTTCAGAGACTGAAAAGCCAGCTCCCAACTTCCTTCCTCCCTCTTTCCACAGGCTTGATGTCTCTTGATTGCATCCAAGGGAAGAGCCCAGAGGAGGATGGAGCATCCACCAGGGATCTGTTGGTCCTAGGAGAGGTCAGTTGGGGTCTCCTCTCTCACCAGGACATCCTCATTGCCATGGCCAGGCTGCCATGCTGAGGTTCTTGTACTTGGCAGTCAGTAAGGAGAACTAGCTGCTGACTACCTAGATTTGACCCCTGGCTGTGAGTATACCTCTGAGGACCCCTCCCTTGCTCTGGTAGTGAAGGAAGGTACTTGAAGATAATGAGGTCTAACTCTCTTTGTTCAGTCTGGAACCTGAAGCCAGGCAGGGAGAGTCATTTACCCAGAGTCCCCCAGGAGGTCAGTAGCTGTGCTGTCATGGGCTGAATTTGGACTATGAGGAGCTGGGTCAGAATCCTGTGCTGGGCCATTTATTTCCTGTGTGACCTGGGACAATCCAGATGCCTTCCCTGAGCCTCCGTTCTCATGTGCACAGTAAGGGAATTGGCCTAGACGACCTGTAACTATAAATGCCTGTTCCTGTGGTCCCAGTTCTCCTGGCCTCCCATACTGAGCATTCCTCTCTCCAACTGCCTTAGTTACCTTTTCTTTCTCCTGTCTCTAGAGCACTTTCCCACACAGTTTCTTTTTATTTTTTTTATTTTTAAAGCATACTTACTTAAATTGTATATTTAACAATGTATAATGAATTTGGAAAATAAAACATTAGGCAGAGAGCATACTGGCATCAGTGTGACTTGGAGGAAGGGACCTATGTCAGTATCCAAAATATTTCTTTTCTTTTAAAAATAATTCTTTGCTAATATTTTCTGTACCATACATCATTATAGCATCATCATCCCTCTCCCCAAGAGCCATCCTATATGACAACTAATAGGGTTGTTTAGAGAGAAAAAATTCTGTATAACTGATGAGTTAACTGAGAAAGTCTGAAAACATGTGATATGTGTAACCCCGGAGAACCTCCCCACTCCATGAAATGGTGACTTAAAGCTGTCTCCTCACCTCGCTTCATTCCAGTCCCACTTGGTCTTTAAAATTCTGTAGCATTCACTCTTAATTTTGTGTGTCATTATCTTTTCCATTTATATTGCTGTAGTTTCTGCGTAGACTGTCTTGTTGCCTCTTCTGACTTCCCTCTTTGTGATATGTAACATGTGGATATTTCCATGCTTTTCTGTAATATGATCTTTCATATTAAGGTCCTATGTCCATTTAGAATGTATTGTGGAGTGTGGTGTAAGTGACTGGTCTAAACCTCGTTTCTGCCAGGCTGCTTTCCTGTTTTCTCACTAGTTTCTATCAAACAGGGAGTCTTTTCCTAGGTAAGTTGCATTTTTCACTTTGTCAAACTCCAGGTTATAGAATGATACTGTTTCTGCATCTCCCTCGTCTAGTCTGTTCCCTTGCTCTAACTCTACTTTTTAGCCAACACCAGATAACACTGATGACCCCTGCTGTGCTGTCATACAGTCTGAGGGCTCCAAGTGCTCGTCCCCCTTGGTCCTTGCTCCCTTTCACATTTGTGTTGCAAAGTGCCCTTATTTGCTGCCTCTTAATTTAGTTCAGAAATGACACAGCCTCAAGTTTGGCATACAAGAATACCCACAGACATGCATATATGTGTGTCTATTTATCACTAGTATTTCTTAGTGATAGTAGTAGTGGTAAGCGATGATGGTGATGATGAAGGTCACAATCAGTAAGTCTTAACAAGTTGTCACAATCGGTAAGGCTCAGTAGGTATCCAGTATTACCACAATTGATCTGGGGCTACATTTGGATCACACAACTGGGGAGTCCTGGGTCAGCTTTCAGAGTCCCTGTGGGAAGGTTCTGGGCTATGCATCCGTCCCACTGCAGGGAGAGAGAAGGCGGCTCAGGACTACCCCCTCCACTAGTTCCTTCTAACCAAGAAGGCATTTTGCCTATTAAACGCATGATTGATAGTAAAGGAGCTGTTGTCAAAACATCCTTGGGAGCTTTTCTGTTTAGGAATGTCTGATTCCAGGAGGGGTGGCCGGTCCTCCCCAGTAGCAGGTACCATAAACCGTCCTTCATTTTCTAGCTAGGAATAAGATTATTTAGAGTCAGATTGCAGGTGTATTGAGCGAGGTCAGAATGTCCTAAATGAATTTGTACATTACAGTATTCTAGATTTGATTTTCCAAACAAATTTTGTTATTATTTTATCAGACTCTATAAAGTGTCCTCTTGGTAACTTGATTAATATACCATTAAATGTATAAATTGGTTGTGATAGTACAGTAGAACCTCAGTTTACAAATTTAATTCCTTCCAAGATTCTGGTCATCATGCTATTTGTTTATATTGCAAAATGAATTTTCTCATGGGAAATAATGTAAAGTCACATGATCGGCACCACGTCCCCAAAAATATTCATGTAAAAATCATTATTTACAATTTTAGGAAATTTTTTTGACTCTAATGTACCTGAAATACAATAGCAATGATTAGTACACAATGTAAACTGAAAATAAAATGAATTAACCTGCACTTTACCTTTGAGAAAGAGTTGTGGCTGCTATGAGGGAGATGAGAGGGAGGAAGAGAAGGAAGGGTTATTGCTTGGAAGGAGAATCTCCTTGCTTGAGAACATCGCATATTTCAGCTAACACTACTGTCTTCACTTATTTTTCGTTTTTTAGAATCACTTTCATGTTTTGACTCACTGATTTTTTTCCTTTACATTCACTTCTGACTAGGACTCTATTTAACAGCGCTTCTTTTTGACGGTTTTTTGCAGGGAGTGGAACTTTTAAAAGATAGCTGCATTGATTTAGAGTTGTATTTTTAAAAACTGATTAAAGCAAAAAAAAAATGCCCTAGTTGAGCATCGTCCCTTTGTGAGCTGTGCGAGTCCAAACATGATGCTCGTACTGCAAATTTTTATTCTTCCTGCAAGACAAATTTTGTGAAAAAGTTTTCCTGGTCCAGGGAAGCATACGTAACTAGGTTACTCATAAACCAAGATTCTACATATTGTCATTTTTATTACATTGGCTCAGCCTAGCCAGGAGCACTGAATAATCCTCCTGCAATTTCAGTTGTCCTTCGGTGCTTTTAGGAGGAGCTCCCCAGATATTTTGTGTATTTTGTAATTTTTTGGAATGTAGTTTCCCTTTCTGTTACTATTTGTTGTATTTTGTTGTTATTATCTCAAAATGCTATTAGATTTCAAAGATTTATTGTTTTACCTGGATTGCAACTTTGCTTAAGTTATTTGCTGAGTTAGCATCATTGCTGATTCCCTAGGATTTTCCAAATAAACTGTCATATCATTAGCAAACAGGGATTGTTGAATCTCCTCATTACCTGTCCTACTCCTTTCATTCCTTCTTTTCTTATTGCTATCACCCACATTTCTAGCTCTATATCAAATAAATAGGGTAAAAGTGGCCATCCTTGCTTCATTCTCATGTTTATTGGGGAAAATTCTAATGTATCCCCATTTCATGTGATCCTTGATTTCCATTTTATGATAGTTTTCAAAAGGTCCCTTTATGCCTAAGCTTTTTATTGGATGTTTAGCATAAAACAATGTTGTACTTTATCAAGGACTTCTTTTCATCTGTCAAGATGATCATGTGGTTTGAGACAGTTAGAGTTTTAATATGATTAATTATGCTGATTGTCTTCCTCATGTTGAAGCATTTCTGCATCTCTGATATAATTTACATCCCTGGTATAAATCCAACTTGAGCATAACAAATGATTTCATGGTTAAATTGCTGTAATCTGTTTCATAGGATTTTGTTTAAAATTGTTGAGTTAATATTTATAAAAGATATTGGCCTGTTTTCTGTCCTTGGTTTAACTTTCCTTGGTTTAAGTATTAGTGCTATATTTGTCTCAAAACCAAAAAAAGGATTCTGGTAGGGTTTTTTGTTTCTCTATTTTTGAGAATAATTTGTAAGTTTTGGTTACTAAGTATTCCTTAAAAGTCTGATTAAATTCTCCTATGAATCCATCGGAACCAGGCTTTTTTGGAAGTTCCTTTATAGCTAGATCTGTTAACTTTCTGAGACTGGGTTATTGAAGATCTCTATATGGTCTTCTGATAGTGTGAGTATTTTGTATTTTTGAAAGTATTTCTATATTTCTTTTGTGTTCTCTGTTTTGTTAACCTCTTTGTTATTGTTCAGTTGTTTTCAGTTGTATCTGACTTTTTATGAACCCATTTGGAGTTTTCTAGGCAGTACTGGAGTGGTTTGCCATTTCCTTCTCTAACTCATTTCACAGATGAAGAAACTGAGGGAAACAGGATTGAGTGACTTGCTGAGGGTCACACAACCAGTAAGGGTTTGAGACCAGATTTGAACTCAGGGAGATGAGCCTTCCTGACTCAGGGCCCAGCACTCAATCCACCATACCACCTAGCTGCCCTTTGTTATCATAACTATTCATAATATATTCAGCTTCTTAAAATATCCTTTTGTTTTCCTGTGATTTCACCTTGCTCATCTGCTATTCCATTGATTTTATTTTGTGCTCTCTTCTTTTTAATCAAATTAACTAAGGATTTGTCAATTTTATTAGTCTTTTCAAGAAACCAGCTTTTCGTTTTACTGTGATCATTTCTGGGGTGGGAGGTATGTTTGTTTCGAATGTATCTCCTCTCATTTTTAATATCCCCTCTCTTGTCCTTATTTTAGATTTATTTGTTAATTCTCTGATTTTTTAAGGCAGTTCATGAGTTTTCTTTTTCTTTTTATCTTTTGTTAATGTATGAATGTATGGATAGGATTTTTCCTGAGGACTGTTTTAGCTGCACCTCAGAAACTTGGGTATATTGCTTCATATTTCTCATTTTCTTTTACATAGTTATTCATTGTTTCTGTGATTTCTTCTTTTAAAATTTTTTTCATTTATTTATTTTGAACATTCATTTAGTTCCAAATTCTCTCCCTCCTTACAGCCCACCCATTGAGAAGGCAGGCAATATGATACTGGTTGTACATGTGATGTCACCAAAAAAAATTCTATTTTACCTGTGTTGCAAAAAAAAAAAAAAAAACACCTAAAGGCAAGAAAAATAAAGTGTAAAACAATTTCCTTCTATCTGTACTGAGTTCATCAGTTCTTTTTCTGGAGAAGGATAGCATATTTCTTTATGAATCCTTTGTAGTTGTGTTGATCAGAATAAATACATCTTTCACATTTGATCCTCATTACAATATTAATGTTACTGTGTACAGTGTTCTCCTGGCTGTGCTCACCTCTCTGTGCATCAGTTCGTATATGTCTTATCATGTTCTTCCAAAACTAACCTGCCCATCATTTCTTATGGCATAATAATATTCCATCACAATCTATGATTTGTTCTTCATTCTGCTCATTATTTAAGATTTCATGGTTGAGTCTCCATTTGGTTCTGTATGTTTTATTTATGATCCCTA
Source organism: Potorous gilbertii (assembly GCA_028658325.1). Taxonomy (NCBI): domain Eukaryota; kingdom Metazoa; phylum Chordata; class Mammalia; order Diprotodontia; family Potoroidae; genus Potorous; species Potorous gilbertii. Next base: position 3,244,081 of record CM053771.1, on the reverse strand, counting down.
AACTACTTTATATTCTAATTACATTATGGTCTGAAGGATATATTGACTCTTTCTGCCTTTTTATATGTGTTTGCAATATCTTCGTGCTTTAGTACATAGTTACATTTTGTAAAAAGTCCATATAGTTAAGCAAAATATGTATACTCTCATGCTGTCCTGCTTAGATGACACCAAAAGTCTTGTAATTCTAGTTTCTCTAGAATTTTATTCACTTCCATTTTTTCCTGTTTGTTCATCATTCAGTTAGACTTACCCCAAACTGATAGAAAGATGTTGCAGTCTCCTATCACTGTTGTGTTACTGTCTGTGTCTTATTGAAGCTCTGATAATGTTACCTTCATGAACTTGGATGCCAAGGCGTTTGGAGCATATAATTTTGTTGTCAATGTTGGTTTATTGTCTGTGGTTCCTTTCATCATGAAATAGTTTCTTTTTTTATCCTTTTTTATTTTTGAAAGATTTATTTTTGCTTGGCGCTAGTATGATAGCATCTCCTGTTCTTTTGGAGTCACCTGATCCATAGCAAATTTTTTTTCCGTCTCCTCCATTTTGCATATGTCTTTGTTTTTTAAATGCAGTTCTTTCAAACAATAGATTTTGAGTTTTGTTTTCTTATCTAACCTATCATTCTTTTTTTGTTTTACTATTGGATTGCTTAATTCATTTACATTTAAAGTTATAAGTTAGGTTTCCATTTTCTTTCATCTGTCTCCAAGGCTGGGTTTTTTTCAAGTTTTGATTTTTACCCCCTAGTCTGCTGTAAACAAAATATATTGTTCCTTCAGTTACTTTACTTCTGTCTTTTTTTTTAAGTGGCCCTGTTTTCTAACTCCTTTCCCCTCTCCCCTGATGGCCCTTCTTATTTGTTCCCCCTTTCCCTTTAGGGTTTGTTGTTTTAGTTTCTCTATCCTACTTTTATATGATTATATATTTCTACCCCCTCTTTTTTCTCTCTGTCAAGCAGATGCCCCCTTCCTCTCTGCTCCTTCAGCTTGTCTTGTTCAGTAGTTCTTTTCACCTTACCTTTTGCACCCCTTCAAAAAAAGATTTCTTTCACTCCCTTCATTATCCATCTTCTCTTTTTGTTTACTCAGGATCCCCTTTCTCAGATTCATGACCCCTATAATCCTCTGGTTTCTCTCTTTTCTCTGTAGTCATCTGTCAACCTGAAAGTTTGATTTAAAAAGGCAAATAGGCTACATGTATATTGTTTATTCCCTTAAAGCTAGCAGTTACATGATCATGGAGCCAGAAAAATTTCTGACTGACTGTTACAGGAATGACCAGGCTTAAATCTGTTTTAGGCCAATCCAAGGATGTCTGCATCCTTCAAATTTATGGTCTCCATGAATGATTAACTATAACATGAGAAAGGAATTTCTTATGTCTTTACCTGATGGTAAGCATTGGTCTTCCTCATCAGAGAGGAATGGCGGAATCATCTGTTCACCAAGAAAGTAACCTTCTATGGTCTTATTTTTTTTCCCTTTCCTGGGCATTTTCCCAGCCAGTTACTTGACTTCTGAGATTCCTGTCCACCCCTGGCCTAGGTCCTCCCAGCTAGTGCTTGGAGTCTGAGATTCAAATGCTGCTCCCCAGCCTCAGGGCTTTTGGCAGCAGGCCTGGCTGCTATTCAATGGGAGCTTAAGTTCTGGTGCCTAAGTGGAGGCAGGACCACCTCCCAGGCTCAGTTTCCTCAGGGGATTTATGCAGAGACCTTTTGTAATGGAGCTCCTGCTGAGCTCCTGCCTGCTCCAGGAGCCTCTGGCCTCCCACTGCCTCTACCGCTGCCTCCCAAGGGGCCCCGAGTCATGGAGACACCCCGCTCCCCTCTCAGCCCTTCTCGCTCACTGACCTGTGTGTCTATGGGTGGAGGGACCTTCGCAGCTGCTGGAGATTCTGTCCCTGAAGCCTGCTCAGATCTGCTCGTTCCTCTCAGTGCCACGTGGCCAGGGCAGGGCTGGGCTCCGCTCCCATCTGGTGTGCAACGGACCTTTGGGATCAGTTTTTCAGGGCTCTCTGGAATGGAAATCTCCTTCCCCCCATTGCTGCGTGGCTTCTACTGTTCCAGAATTTGTTGGGAGTTCTTTTTATATATAATTATGGGCTGTGGGTTCGGAGCTAGCATATGTGAGTTTTTCTACTCTGCCATCTTGGCTCTGCCCCCCCAAGAAAGGAATTTCTTAATTGCATAGGCTGTAAATACAATAAGATAACAGAACTGACAAAGTTTCAGTTGAAATTATGACCCAGGATATCTGTGTTTTCTTTACCATTAACATGTCATAACATAGTATATGTCCACAAAATATTAAGATAAGGAAAAAGTCCCATAATTCAAGATAGTGTTTTGGGTTAAGGGTCTCATAAAGTATGCCTCATTTGGCCTTGTTGACATAGGAAGAGGTATTCTTTAGAATTTACTTTAGAGAACAAAAAGACTATTTTTGGTCCAGGCTCTTCTTCTGAATGATTAATTCAAGCTGTGGCCCTTATTAAAGTCCAAAATTTATATTAAATGATTATCACATCTCATCAATGTTTCCGAAGCATCCAGGCGATGCCTTCTGGGGACTTTCTGCCACTGCCTGGAAGAACTTCCCCCAGAGATTCCCTTTTCTACTGTGCCTCACTCTCAGAACAAGTCGCTTACTGTAGGTGTCAAAGAGGACTTTGTCCCCCATCCAGGTAACTCTACCCACCCTCCAACCCCCACTCTCTAAGTGATCTTTTTTTTCCTATATTTGCTTGGAAATCTCCCTGAGTAGAGCATTCTCCCTCTCCCCAAGGAGCCAGTTGCCCCCAGGAGTTCCAACTCCCCCTTCCTAGGACAAGTAGACTTTGCAAGCACCAAATCCCCCAGGCCTCTGTAGCACAAAGTCATCCCCTTTCACTTATAGGAGTGATATTCATCAAGGAAACCCCTTCCCACCTCCAATGTAAGACCTCCTGTTTGTTTCCTTTTTAGTCTTTCTTCTCCTCCTCTGCTCCCTTACAGGCTCTTCTGCTCCTTGCTAACACTTTCTTTGACCCCAGTTCATCACTCCCTCCTTTTTATTCCCCTGCTACCTTTACCTACTTTCATATACTCCCGTGTTGTAAAAATAGCCCCACAAAAGAAGCATTGGTTCACTTTTGGAGGATGTTACCAGGTTCTGTCTCCTTCTTCATTGCTGCATGTCCCAGATTCCCACTTCCATCCTGTCTGCTTGTGTGTGTTTAGAAGGAAGGCTCTTCCTGAAGTCTCACTTGTCTGCACTTGCTGTTGTTTTCCTTGCCTGCTGCATCCATTCATTCTTCCGGCATTTCTGCCTTTTGGGGAGTTCAGAAGCAAAGTATCTCTTTAGTGCTGGTTTTCTTTCTAAATAGGTTTCCAACATTTCTTTGTCATTGAACATCCATCTTTGTCTTACGGTGTGGTGGCAATCGGAATGGGATTTTTTGCTGTTTTTGTTTTAGTGTAATCAAGTGCCACTGATTGAATCTTACCTTTATCAATCAAGAGTCTTTACTAGGAGTAAAGTACAGAAACAAGAGTTTCTTTAACTAGAAAAAGTATGTGTATTTGTATTGTTAATGTGATTAAAGATCCTCTCTTCCCCTCCCCATTAATAGGCCTGCCCATTAAGGGGAGTTTGATTAGGGAAGATTTGTAGGAGCATCCTAAGTACCTTATGTTTTTTCTATTTGAGGCACTGGGTCAAAAGGTTGGGATGCCCTCTGGCTCTAAAAATATATAAATACTCTGAGTTGAGGTTTTGCTTTGGTAAGAAGGTTTGAGTGCCAGGTGAGGACTCGGGGAAGCCACAAAGGAGTCCCTGGCTGTGAGAATCCACGTGATGCTTCCCTCTCTGGTAACAGTGGTCAGACAGTTGGGATCCAATTGTCTGTTGAACTCAGGCAGAGGAAGCCATATCTGTTGATCTTTTGATTTCTATATATGTCTCTGTATTTTCTTTGAAATTCAGGGTGCTGACTCCCTGAACTAACTGAATGATATATGTACTTTGTTGAAAGAGTGATACATGTGCTTGATTAAAGTGATTTTTAACCCCTTTAAAGTTGTTTTCCTTTTACGAATGCAGGTCTAAGAACTTGTGATAGCAGACAGCCTTGGATTTTGGGGCTGGTTTTTATTTTTCTAGAGTCAATTTGGGAAGTCTTTCCATTGGAATTTCATTTTCTATGTTTAGTTCCAGATGGCTCTCTTCTATTATTTCTTTCATTGTGGTGTTGTTTTTTTGTCCTGTCACATTCTTCTGGGATGCTTGTGATCTTGAACTTGCCTCCACACATGTTTTCTTAATGCTTTGCTTACATGGTGAACATTTTTTCTTTTGTTTTTTTCTCCTTCACTTCTAGATTGTTTTTCCATTTCTGTGCATTTTCATTCCTAATCTATCATTTTTCCTTTAGTTTCTTTGGAGAGGCTTGCCATGGCAGGTTCAAGGTTTTCTGTCCTTGTAGTTTTGTTGGGCAAGTCAGACATTCTGCCCTCATAGTTCTTATTTTTTCTCTTAAACACTCAGGATCAGAATGCTGTGGCTCCATGTCCTTCTCCAATTCCTCTTTATTCTGTGGTATTTATTCATGAAACCTGAATTCATTTACTAGGTCCTGAGGTCATATTTCCTTCTGTTGTTACTGTTTTTCCCATTGACTTATCTGTTTATGTTCAGAGTCTTTGAGATTTCATTCTTCCTGATTTTTTTGGTAATCTGTCTTCCTTCCCAGCCCCACCTCCTTAATTTCCTTATTGGTCACTTCTGACTCTGTCTGATGTGCTTGTGGTTTCCTTTGGGGCTAGATCTCTAAACCTCTCAGTCTCCTTCCACTCTGCTCAGACTGATTTTGGATGGTCAGAATTGGCTCCACGTGAATACTAGGGTCTTTCTCTCAGGCTTGGTGGAGTGCTCCACAGACCTGCCTGTGTACGGTCTCCTGGCCTGCCTCTCTCTCTGTTCCTTAGTTCTCCAGCACAGCACTGGAAGTTCATTGCCTGATTTCCCTGCATGGCAGTTCAGAGTTTTGCTGTGCTGCTTCTTCTTGGTGGCAGCCTTCAGCAGACTTTTGTTCCTAATGGACTGTGACTAAGCTGGCTGTGGGGGCTCAAGAGAACTTACACAGCCTGCAGTTTGCATCTTCATGATACTGGAAAAGGGAGAGGGAACCAGGATGCAGGGGCCTGTGTCAGATTCTTGAGTCTGCTAGTCCAGTTTCATTGCCAGTATTGTGGGAGGTAAGGAAGGAGTCATGAGTGAGCCTAGGACATTGATGGTTAGTTCCTGTGTTTGGGGAGTTGTTTTTCACATTGTTTTAGATTCTTGTTGTCCTCGACCATGTAAACAGCTAAAGTAGCTTTTCTATTTGGTGCATAATTTGTTTTGGGGACCTTGGAGAGGTTGGAGGAAATATCTAGCCCAGCATCTTAGTGTTCCTGTGACCTAGAAGTCATCCACATCCCCTTTGTGTCTATTACAGGCCCTCCCCCCAGTGCCAGCATTCCCCTTTCTGATCCCTGGGCTGTGTAAGAATATGGCGCCTGGACCAGCATGAGTGTGTTTGGTGTTTCAGGAAGTGGTGACCTTCAGGGATGTGGCCTTGGACTTCACCTGCGAGGAGTGGGGATGCTTGAGTGCTGCTCAGAGGGACCTCTACAGAGATGTGATGCTGGAGAACTACAGGAACCTGGTGTCCCTGGGTAAGTTTGCCTCCCCTGGGAATCGGGGTCTGTCCTGGGGGACTCAGAGCTCATAGATATCAAGCTACAAACCTGAAGGACCCCCTCATTGCCTCAGTTGAGGGGCTTTGGAAATCAGGGGTTCTTGTTGTCTTGTAGGTCCAGAGACAAGGTCTGCCTTCACCTTCCCTGGGTTCTTCTTGGTCAGGAGAATCCCCAAGATGCCCCTCTAAAGAGTGCCCTAGGTTGAAGTTACTTTTCTAGTACTGTTAGGGCCATTGGAGGTCATCTACTTTGAACCTTTCATTGTAAGTGGAAGCAACTGGTCCCAAAGTTGAGAAGTGATAGGTGCAAGATCACCCTGCAAGGGAATGTTTGAGGAGGACTTGACCTGGGACCAGTCAATTGGCAGTCAATCAGTCAAACAAACAAATGTACTTTTATTAAGTGCCTGTTGTGTACCAGGAACTGTGCTAAGCAGCAGGTATACAGAAAAAGGCAAAAGACAGTCTCTGCTGGCAAGGAGCTTACAGTCTAACAGGGGAAATCTTATACAAATAAATGTATGCAAAACAAGTCCTTTATAGGCAAGAAGGGAAATCATTAAAAAAGGAAAAACACTAGAATTAAGAGAGGTAAGGAGGGGCTTCCTGTTTAAGGTGGGTTTTTGGTTGGGACTTAAAGGAAACCAGAGAGGTCAGTGATCTGAGGAGATGAGGGAGAATATTCCAAGCCTGGGGGTAACCAGAGAAAAATGCCACCTTTTGGCCAAATGGTCAGAGGAGGAGAGAGATGGTCTTATTTGTGGAACAACCAGGAGGTGATTTTCAACGGGTTGAAGAATATGTGTAGGGGAGTGAGTTGTAAGAAGAGGGAAGGTCATGAAGGGCTTTGAAGGCCAGGCAGAGCATTTTGTATTGGATCCTAGAGACAGTGGGGAGTCCCTGGAGGTTATTGACTGGGGGAGGGAGGGGAAGGGAGAGTGTGACTTGATTTTAGGTATGTCACATTAGTGACTGAATGGTGGCTTGATTGGAGAGGGGCAGGTCTTGAGGAAGGCAGAGCCCCGCCCCCCCATCAGCTATTGAAGTAGTCCAAGGATGAGGTGAGGAGAACCTGTACCAGTGCTCATGCAATATCAGAGGAGAGCAGGAGGCATATTGGGGAGATGTTACAAAGATGAAGTCAACAGCTTAGCTATGGGAAATTCAAGATGGTTCCAAAGTTGTCGGTCTGGGGACTGAAAGGGTAGTGTTGCCCTTTACAGTAATAGAGAAGGTAGGAGTGAGAGAGTTTAAGTGGAAAGATAATGACTTCTACTTGGGACATTTTGGATTTAAGATGACCATGGCCATCCTATGAAATGATCGGCAGAAGGAAATGGCAAACCACTCCATTATCTTTGAAAAGAATACCCCAAATGGGGTCACAAAGAGTTGGACATGCCTGAAAAATGACCGAATTGGAAAACTGGACCTCCAGTTCCATGTGTCAGAAGGGTAGTTGGAGATCAACAGGGAGATGGTTTATATTGAAAGTAATCAGCATAGGATGGTCATCAAATCCATGGGAGCTGATGAAATCCCCAGGTGAAGTCCTATGGAGGAAGAAGAGAAGGGGATCCAGGAAACAGCCCCCCAAGGTTAGGGGGCATGAGCAAAGGAGGCAGAGAAGGTGCAGTCACATGGGTGAGAGAAGGAAAAAGCTAGGTACAGAAAACAAGGGAAGAGAATATCTAGCAAGGGTAGGTAAATCATGGTGCCTGAGCCTCCAGAGAGTCTGGAAGGAGGACTAAGGAAAGACCAGCAGTTTTGGCCACTTAGAGGTCATTAATCAGTTTGGAGAGAGCACTTTCAGGGGAATGATAAGGTCAGAAGCCAGATTAGAAAAGGTTAAAAAGAGTGGGAGAAGAGGAAGTAGAAGCACATTTTGTAGCCTTTGAGGCCTTTTGGAGGAATTTCACCCCCAAGGCAGAAGAGGTAGAGGACCATAATGACTGGGGATGGAATAATCAGATGTGGAGTTTTTGAGTCCAGAGACAGGCCACCTCATCATGTGAAATGGGAAATGGGAGAGGCTGAAGGCCCTGGTAATGGGAGGTGAGGAGAGGGAACTCAAGGTGAATGGCCTCAGTTTTTTTCTGTAAAATATAAGGCATGGTCTCAACAGAGAGTGAGAGGAAGGGGAACCATGGGAAGTGTGAGGAGAGATGAGAAAGTTTGGAAGAGCTGCTGTGCAGAGGGGGAGGGGGGTTGATAAGGGAGGTAGAGTAGGATTGCCTTGCAGCAGTGAGGGCCCAGGTGAGGTTGTGTAACATTAATTTGTAGAATTTATCAGTCAGAATGGTTGCAAAATTTTCTGTATGTTTTTTTTAGCAGCAAGTGTATAGGAGCAAAGGTGACCAGTGGTTGCAGTGACCCAAGGCTGAGGCTCAGCTACGTGTATTTGGGGACATCATAAAGGGGCTGAGGTTCAAGAGAAGAGTGTAGGGTTGTACTGGTTCACCAACGGGTCAGGATGGGAGAAGAGAGCGGGGCTAGTGTAAGGGAGACGGCTGAGGGATCAAGGGATTTGAGATTACAGTGTAGGTGGTGAAAAGCCTGTAGATTGTGGTCAGATAAGGGGGCTTCTGAATTCTGGCCCATGGAAGTAGCGTATTTGTGGGTGATGGCAAGATTAAAGATATGACCATCCTTGTGGGTGACTAGGGTGGGGTGGTGGAGTTGGTTTGAAAGAGAGTCATTGTTTATGTTGAATACTTTACTACTTTAAGGGCCTGAGGTGGGGAGGAGAGAAAAATTGTGAGCCAGGTATCTGACTCATTAAGGATGGAAGGGGAATGGTCTGGATCTGTAGACACCAGTTACCAGGATTTTGATTGGGTGATAGAGATTAATAGTATGAGCCTCAAAGGAAGAGAGTTACTAAGTGAAAGAGGAAGGGGGAGTGGTAAGTAAGGAACATTCCAAGTCTTCCCCCTTACCAAGGAGTAGATGAGAATGAGAGAAGGGGCAGCCAGGACTGGAGAGTGGCCAGAGGGCTGGGTCATTGTGGGGAGCCAGGTTTCATTAAGAGCTGGTAACTGAAGGAGTGGGAGAAGATGACATTGGAGATGAAGTAGGTTGTCTCTGGAGCAGGTATTGCACAGGGCACACTGGTGAAGTGGGGGAGTTGGAAGGAAAGTGGGATGGGAGAGTTGGGGGATGGGAATGAGGGATGAGGTTGGGGAGGGGCAGAGCGAATGGGTTTGCATGGTGATCTTCAGGAGTTCAGAAACACTGCCCAGCCTTCTAGGTGTCCTCGGTCCAAGATTCCTCAGGGTCTGCCAAGGTGGTGTTGTATTTGGGCACACTGAGACCAGGGAAGTGATGGTTCCATAAATCCTTTTAAGGGCTGTTCCAGAGGAGCTTAGACTAAATGAGGTAGGAAGTAACCTGGTTTTGTGACTCTTTGGGGATCACAGAGTCAGTGCCCTCTGGTCCTCCTCTCAATCATTCCTCTCACCATACCTTTTCAGCACATGCAGAGCTATCTCATTTTCTCCCCCATGAGCAGGGCTTCCTGGTCCCAAGCCAGGCCTTGTCTCCTGGTTGGAGGGAGAGGAAGAGCCACATACATGGGATTCATTGGGACACACTGCCAGAAGCACATCTTTGTCCGAAGGAGAGAATCCCAGGAGTCAGCTGGGAGCCAGTGGGTGGAGCAGCCCAGCTGGTCTCTTACGTGTGGCCATCTTTGAAGCACTGGAGGGTGCAGGTAGGTATGTGGAGATGATCACTACCAGTTACTTCCACAGGCTAGAAAGCAGGAACCTCTCTCCCCACAGTTCAGAAAAGCAGTCCTTTTTTTCTTCTCAGAATCAAGGGATAGAAAGGGCAGGGTCCAACTCTGGGAGGACAGAGCACAGATTCATGAATCACTAGTAATATTTCTTCAACAAACGGATGCATTCCATAGTGACCTTCTAAGTAAGGCCTGCTCTGTCTTGGGAAAGGCTCCAGATCAGGGCTTCTTCACCTCTTTTATTTCATTGGCCCCTTTGGATAGCCTGGCAAATCCTGTGAACCCTTTCTTGGAAAAATCTGCCTAAAATAAAATATGTAGGGGATTACAAAGGAAATAATTTTTATTGAAGGCTACCAAAATATTACTTGGAGAAAGTTCGGAGATCCCTGGCTAAGTGGCCCCTGCTCTATTCAGAGAAAAGATAAACCAGGGATTATCAGAAACTATCCTAGCAAGTAACCCAGGCCTTGTGTCAAGAATGATTTAGTCACCATTACCATCACTAGACAGACCATGTTAATTATGTGCCCTGTGATTCCATGAACATTTCTTCTGATCTGCTCATGTAAAACATGTTCTCCTGTATGTGCTGAAGTTGCCTCTTACCACATCAGCTTCCTGAGGATATATACTGCTTTGCTGGCTTGTGTTTGTATACCAAGCACTTAGCATAGCCCCATTGTGTCCTGGATCCATAATTATGCAGGGAGGTAGGGGTTTTGCCAGATCCTTCCATGGCCACAATGCCAGTGCTACCCAGAGTCCTTTGCACTAATGCTAAGGTTCTAGATGGACAACAAAATATTGGGCCCAGAATTGAGTAGACCTGCCTGGTGAGCTCACGCACCTAGTGGTGATTTTCCCAGCTCCCTATCCTGGACTCTGAAGTTATGGGAGTCCCTAGGAGTGTCTTCTTCATGTAGGGCAGGATCACCCCTCTGATGAGGGTCTCCCTGAATGCACACATACACACTTCAGCAAGTCTCCCAACTTCTCTGAGCCTCTCTGCCTTCAATGAGACAAATGAGAAGGATGTGACTGAATGGTGCTTCCTAGCTTTGGCATTTGGTGATTGCTGTCCCATCTCTGCATTGATACAGCTTTTGGAGTTGAATAATGTCCTTCCCTCTGTAGGGAAGGCATTTTTAAATGCATCTCTACATTTCTTAAAGTGTAAAATCTAGTACTGAAGAGAAAGTCCTAAGACCAGCCTGGAGAGGAATGAGGCAGAAGAACTCATTCTGGTACAAGTTTGACTAACAATAAGCTTTGCACAGGACTTTATGTACTCTCTAGGAATAGCTTTCTAGCCCTCTGGGTTCAGCTTTTGTTTCCAATTTTTTTTTCAGCTCAGGATACTAAACTCAAGACCCAGGGGTCAATTGAAAAGCAAGATTTAGGACCAGAAGAGACATTAGTGGAAAGACTCCCTGGAGATGTTCTCAGAAACAAAACCTTTGTGGGTGTTCCAACCCAAGAGATCAGGTTATGGACACAAATGCAAAACCTGGCTGGGGAGATTCCAAGGCAAATCATTTCCCAGCAAGGTGATTTGAGGCAATTGATTCTGGATGAGAAAAGTCCTATTGGGCACAGAGGCCAGAAGTGTGATGACACTGACAAAACAACCCACAGGAGCACCTGCAGGCCCAAGAGGTCATGCAGTGAGAACAAAGGTGAGGCTCTCCCAGCCCTGAGTCAAGCTCCAGGTCTGTGTAGGGTAGAGAAATCCTGGGATGGTGAGGAATTTGAAAAGACTTTGAGTCAGAATACAGGGATGATCCAACATCAGACAATTCACATTGGAGAGAAAACTGAGGAATCCAAGGAAGGTGAGAAGAACTTCCAGGTAACCTCCCACCTTGTGGGAAACCAGAGAATTCCCACTGGAGAGAAACTTTATACATGTAAGCACTGTGGAAAGTCCTTTACCCAATATTCATACCTTATTAATCATGAAAGGATGCATAATGGAGAGAGACCTTATGAATGTAAGGAATGTGGGAAGACCTTCAACTGGAAGTCATACCTCATTGGACACCAGAGAATTCACACTGGAGAGAAACCTTATGAATGTAAGGGGTGTGGAAAAGCCTTTAGCCATAGCTCAGCCCT
>CM053771.1:3199098-3232000 GCA_028658325.1 Potorous gilbertii | reverse complement strand
TTTGGTTTTCTGTATTTCTAATTTGGTATTTACTTGGGGATTTTCAATTTGTTCTTTTTCTAGCTTTTTCAGCTGCATGCCCAAGTCATTGATCTCCTCTTTCTCTATTTTATTTATGTAGGCATTCCAAGATATAAAACTTCTCCTAAGAACTGCTTTTGAAGCATTGCATAAGATTTGGTAGGTTGTCTCCTTATTGTCATTCTCTTGAATGAAGTTGTTGATTGTTTCTATGATTTCTTCTTTAACCCATTCCTTCTTTAGGATTAGATTATTTCATTTCCAATTGATTTTGGTTTATCTTTCCATGGCCTTCTATTACATATAATTTTTATTGCATTATGATCTGAGAAGGATGCATTGATTATCTCTGCCTTTCAGCACTGGATTATGAGATTTTTATGTTCTAGTACATGGTCAATTTTTGTAAATGTGCCATGTACCAACTGAGAAAAAAGTATATTCCTTTCTATTCCCATTCAATTTCCTCCAGAGCTCTAACATATCTACCTTATCCAGAGTTTTATTTACCTCCTTAACCTCTTTCTTGTTAATTTTGAGGTTAGATTTATCGAGTTCAGAGAGGGGGAGGTTGAGGTCCCCCACTAATATAGTTTTGCTGTCTATTTCTTCCTGCAACTCCCCCAATCTTTCCTCTAAGAATATGGATGCTATTCCACTTGGAGCATACATGTTTAGTAATGATATTGCTTCATTGTCTATGGTGCCTTTTAGCAGGATATAGTTTCCATTCTTATCTCTTTTGATTAGATTTATTTCTGCTTTTGCTTTGTCTGAGATTAGGATTGCCACTCCTGCTTTCCTTACATCACCTGAAGCACAATATATTCTGCTCCAACCTTTGACCTTTATCCTATGTGTATCCCCCTATTTCACATGTGTTTCTTGTAAACAACACATTGTTGGATTATGGCTTTTAATTCTACTATTCATCTCCATTTTATGGGAGAGTTCATTCCATTCACATTCACAGTTATGATTACAATCTGTGTATTTCCTTCCATCCTCTTTCCCACCATTTGTGCTTTTAGCTCTCCCATCTCCCTTCCCGTCCTCAATAGTATTCACTTTTCATCACCTCCTTCTGCAGCCTTCCCTTCTTTCTTTTAGCTCCCCTCCCTTTTACTCCCCTTTACCCTTTTTGCTTCTTCCCTCCCTTTTAGCATCCCTCCCCTTTCTTCCCCCTTCCCTTCCTACTGCCTATAGAGCTAGTTAGGATTATCTACTTAAGTTTATTGTTCCCTCCTTGAAACAAATCAGATGAGAATACCTCTCAAACAATGCTTATCTTCCTCCCCTCTTTCCCTCTGCTATAATTTTTGTACTTCTTCCTGGGATGTAACTTACCATTTTCTGCTTCCTTCTTTTCACACCTCCTGTAACAATCCCTTCGCATACTTAAATCATATTTTTAATATGACATCATTTACTTTATACCCGTTCCCTCTATGTATATCCCTTTTATATTTCATAATTGATGCACAATTCTCAAGATTAACAGGTATCATCTTCCCTTATAGGGAGGTAAACAATTTGCCCCAATTGAGTAAGAAGGTTTTTTTTGTATGTTTTTTCCCCCTGTTTACCTTTTTATGATTCTCTTGAGACCTGCATTTGAAGATCAAACTGTCTATTAAGTTCTGGCATTTTTGTCAGGAAGCTCCGGAAATCCCTCACTTCATTGCATGACTTCCTCCTTGCCTGAAATGTTATGCTGAACTTTGCTGGGTAGTTAATCCTTGATTGTAGTCCCAACTCCTTTGCCTTATGGAATATTGGATTCCAATTCCTTCGATCTTTTAATGTAGAAGCTGCAAGGTCCTGTGTCATCCTGACTGTAACTCCTTGATATCTGAATTGTTTCTTTCTGGCTCCCTGTAGTATTTTCTCCTTCACTTGATAGTTCTGGAATTTGGCAATGATATTTCTTGGAGTTTTGAGTTTGGGATCCCTTTCGGGAGGTGAATGGTGGATTCTTTTGATGAATATTTTGCCCTCTGGATGTAGCACTTCTGGGCAGTTTTCCTTGATGATTTCCTGTAAGATATTGTCCAGATTCTTTTTTTCATCATGGCTTTCAAAGGCAGGCCAATAATTCTTAAATTTTCTCTCCTGGATCTAATTTCCAGGTCAATTGTTTTTCCAATTAGATATTTTACATTTTCTTATATCTTTTCATTCTTTAGATTTTTGTTTGACTGATTTTTGCTGTCTCATTGAGTCATTAGTTTCTACTTGCCCAATTCTAATCTTTATCAAATTATTTTCTTCAGTTAACTTTTGCATCTCCTTTTCCATCTGTCCAATTTTTCCTTTTAAGGAGTTATTTTCTCCAGTTAATTTTTGTTCTTCCTTTTCCATTCTACCCTCTTAGTGAGCCATGAATCATGCATCTCTCTAAGTATTGATCATACTTATTTTTAATGGAATTAAATGCTGTTTTCATACAAATGGATGAACTATGCTGCTGGTAAACCCTGTGAAGTTCTCATTTCTTGGAAGCTTCTAAATTTCTGCATCATTTTCATCAAACCAGTCTTGATGTTTGTGAGTGTTCTGACCCAGATGAGTAAATGGTGCTGTATATCAAATCTCTGAAAGCTGCCCACTCCTTTTCTGATCCATGGTTGTCAACTATGTGTTGCCTGGACTTTCCTTCCTGGTTAGCAATGAATTGATCCTGTTCTGAGAAGCACTCTAATCTGATGACATTAAGTCTTCTGGTAGTCATCTTGTCTTGAGGCTGCCATTTTTGTTGAAAACAGATATTTAGGTTGGAGAGGCTAAATCTGTGATTAGTCCAGCACTCTCCGCTACATATTGCCTTTATTATTCTTGTCCTGTCTGTCTCTTCTCCTTACAGTGACACAATCTATTAAAAGCCAATGGTTGTTGTGAGGGTGCATCCATGAAGTTTTATCATGTTTAAGTAACTGGGAGACAGTGTTGGTGATGAGGTTACAAGATACACAAGTTAGTAGTAGGTAACCATTGCTGATGCTGTTTCTGACTCCATTACATCCAATGATTCCCCGCCATAGCTTGTAGTTTATGCCTACCTTTGCATTAAATTCATCCACTTATAAGCTAGTAGTTCCCATAGTTCTATTCTGGCATATCAATGATGAGGGTCTTCAGGTCTTCATAAATTTTTTCTTTGACACCATCAGGGTTCATCATGGTGGGAGCATATGGTGACATGGCACTTTCTCACAAGTGGCAATAACATTGTCATGAACCTGTTGTTCACTCCTTTTGGCAGGCATACAAGTTTGTTGACTAGATTAGGTTTGATTGCAAAACCTACCCCAGCTTCATAGTGCTCCCCTTAACTGTGGTCACTCCATAAAAATGTGTATCCAGCTCCAACTTCAGTGAACTGGCCTTAATTTGCCAGTCTTGTTTCATTCAGACTGCTATTTGGATGTGATGCCTGCTGAGTTCTCTTGAAACGAGAGCTGTTCTTTCAGGTCTCCTGGATTTTGTGTTGTCTACAAGTGTGCATGTGTTCCATGTGCCAATGGTGAGTGGAATCATCTTTGTAAAAGTTTTTGTGCATTTGTGTGTGTGTGTTGACCGCAGAGTGGGATCCATGCTTATCAAAGTAAGCAGGCAGTTTGGGTGAAACAGACAATTTTTTAGGGCACATTTTTCAGCCCCTTTCTTACACCATCAGGTGAGTATCATGATCCTTTAAAGGCCACTCCAAAACCCACGAGATTGCTGAATCCTACTGCTACTCCAGTCTAATGAGAAGATGACCCTATGGCCTTGGCCACCTGTGTGCAGGGTTGTGATGACAGGTCCCTGTGTATCCTTACCTGCTACTTCATCAATTGCATATTGCCACATGACTTTGAGATAGGTAAAATTGGTAAAATGATATGGCTGATGTTTTTTGATTAGTGCCTAAATTGGATTTAAGTAAAGCAGAATTGGGTGAAGTTGTCAGCTTCATTCTCTCTGCCAGAGTCATCAAAGTCCACTGGCAGGACAAAGCCAAAATGACTGGTGATGGCTTGAGATGCAGTGGGTGATCTTGGTGTCAAGCTCTAAGCACTCAATAGCGCCTGCTTCAGCTGCCTTCATGGCTAATGGAAGAGACTGTTCTCATTTATCCATTGTACCAGGAGAAGTCTCCATGTGCTGGGGGTAGACACCCCCCTAATTCACTGAAGGATTTGAGATCCCTCAGTTACCTTCACCTGGTTTAGCCCATCTGCCAAGGCATGTGGACACTGCACATGCTACTGCTTCTTGGAGCCATAGGGGAATTTTAGGTGAATCAAATGGACACCAAAGGTAGATGAGCAGCCCTGAAAAGGACCTCACACCAGAGACACTAGTCTTCCCCCAATATACCCTACACTCCATAGAATCAACTAAAAAGCTAGTTGAAATAATAAATAACATCAGCAAAGTTGCAGGATATAAAATAAACCCCTATAAAACATCAGCATTTTTATATATTTACCACAAAGTCTAGTAGGAAGATATAGAAAGAAATTCTGGGGGCAGCTGGGTGGCACAATGGAGTCAGGAGGATATGAGTTCAAATCCTACCTCAGAGATTTTACACTTACTAGCTGTGTGACCCCAGCCAAGTCAATTAACCCCAAGTGCCTTGCAGAGAGAGAAGGAGAGGGAGGGAGGGAGGGAGGGAGGGAGGGAGAGAGAGAGAGAGAGAGAGAGAGAGAGAGAGAGAGAGAGAGAGATCCCATTTAAAATAACTTCAGACAATATAAAATACTTGGGAGTGTATCTGCTAAGACAAACCCAGAAACTACTTGAACACAATTACAATAAATAAAGACAAGTGTAAATCATCTCCCATGGGTAGGCAGAGCTGACATAATAAAAATGACAATTCAACCTAAATTCATTTACTTGTTCAGTGCCACATTGCTCAAATTACCAAAAAAAAGTATTTTATAGAGCTAGGAAAAAGAATTAAATTCATTAGGAAGAAGGAAAGGTCAAGACTAGCAAGAGAATCAATGAAAAAATGTGAAGGAAGGTGACTTAGCAGTAACAGATCTCCAACTGTCTTATAAAGTGGTCATTATCAAACCCATCTGGTACTGGCTAAGAAACTAGTGGAATAAGTGAGGCACATAAAACACAGTACTAAATGACCATAGTAATCTAGTGTTTGATAAATACAACTATCTAAGGTTTTTAAGAAATAAATTATTATTTGATAAAAGTTGTTGGGAAAACTAGAAAGCAATTTGGCACAAGCTAGGTAGAAATCTAATGGAGGCATAATCAGTTTCTTTCTGCAGTGATTGCCAAAAATGATCAGGCATATAGAGCTTTTGACGTTCAAACAGTTTAAACGCTAATCTCTGAATGCTTCTGATTAAGAACAACATATTCTCAACCTATCATTAAATTGTCTTGAAACCCCCAGAAATGGTGTACATTTGTGTGCAAATTGATTTCCAATGGATGGTCCCAGGCATGCACAACCCTCATTTGCTTTCTGTCACTGCCACAGAGGTGCACCCTCCCTCACTGGTTAATTTGTAATCACATCTCATCAGTGATGAAATCACCAGATCAAGACGTTAAAATGTTTTTGTTCCTGCAGGACACGCAGCAGGCTCCTTAATCATGATCCAGGATCATTAGGCATTCACATTACAAGAAAATGAGACAAATGAAAAGTCCAACAGTCATAGTTTCTAGATAATTAATTAATATTTAATTTATTAATCATGGTTGCAAATAATCAATAAACTGAGGTCAGTAGTTCTCTCAGAAACCAAAGACCTGCCCCCAACACTGAATGCTTAAAAACTTTTAGTAAAGGGGTGGTGGTGATGGTGGTGGTCTCTGGGGGTGGAAATCAACTAGTGAGAGGCTGGACTATTGGTGAGGTGGGCCAACTGTGTTCAGCTCCTCCAGCTGAGAGCATGACCTTATCATGAGACTCAGTTGCCTCCAGGAGTCTTGACAGAAGAATCCACCTGGACCTAGAGCACTCTGGTTGGTTTTCCTCTTCGTAATCTGGGTCACTTTAAATTCTAATGGAAAGTTCCAGAACAGAGGCTTATTTCTTAGGGGCAAGAACTTGCCTAGACTGGATTCTGTTTGTAAGGTTTTCTAGTTGGGTCCCACCCAAAATCAAGAAGCTTGTACCCAGAGGATTTGGGCTATTTCACCGATCAGCAATGGGGCTGGTTTCTGAATGAGGAAATAGGAAGGGAAAAGTTTAAACCTAATTTAATTGGTTACTAGTATGAGAGTAAAATAATCAGTTCTTTCACCATCTTGAAAAAAACTCTAGATTTTTACAAACATTCTACATAGACAGGAGACATTTTTTTAAAATGATGTGTTAAGATTACTTTCTGATTTGACCTTATCTTTGACTTATATTACTATTCCACTATGAAGTTGATTTTCAAAGGAATTGGTTGGCTACCTGGGTCATCCTTCAGTAGTTTCTGTGAGAATGTAGCAAGTGCTTCCAGGTAGAAAAAAAAGAAAGTAAAAGGCTATTTTACATATAAACATGGTTTAAAAAAATAAAATGAAAGCAGTATACACCATTGAACTTCAAGTGTATTTATCAATCAATACACTACTTGTCATTAGTCAATTACAAAAAATACATTAATCTACTATAGAACTTGTGTATACTAATTAAATTTATTTTGTTGATGGGTTAGGGAACTAAGAAAAAAAAGTGAATTTCCATCTTTTTCCAGGAAAATTTGTAAAATTTGCAAAATTCTCCTCCCATTTTTCCACCTCATATATGTGTAAGGGACTATTTCAATGTGTTAACTGGTACTACAGAAGATAGAAATCTAGGCTTAGAATCAGGAAGACCTGAATTCAGGTCCGCCCTCAGACACTTATTAGCTGACCCCGAGCAAGTCATTTAATTTCTATTTGCATCCCCTTTCCTCAACTGTAAAATGGTGATCATGATAGCATCTACATCTCAGGGTTATTGAGAGAATCAAAGTAATTACTTTAAAATCATTAACACCATGTGGATCTGGGGTACTCCATTTGGAGACCTGCTCCATTTTGTTCACACGTATATGTCTGTATTCTCCCATTACTGCTTGCAATGTAAGTAACCCCAAATTGAATATGCCAAGGTATCTTATGCAACCTGTTCTTAAAGGCAGCCAAGACCACCCCCCCTCAACCCCCCCACATTGTTACACAGAAACTCCTAACCCTGGAACTGGGTAAAAGAGTTGTTGCCCAAAATCATTCTCCCAACAGGGACCTTGGCCAATCATTTTGTCCCCGCCTCCCTATACTGTTCCTCATTCCTAAAACCTATATAAACCTTGGGTCTGATCATTAAGGGACTCCTTCCTGTTTTGGGTTAGACTACCTGTAAGCAAACTCAAACCAAGTTAGTTGGTCCATATCCTCTCTCAGTCAATCTCTTCTTCCAGTTCTTGGCATCAACACTAACTGTATTTGATCATATATAAATGGTAGCTTTTTTTATTTACTTATTTATGCTGATTCATAATAAAAGTCCAACATGAAATTTTCATAATTACTTTATTCTTAAAAATGTATCATTTTAAATTTAGGTTTCAAAATTACAAACACAATCGACTTATATATTTTATAATAAAGTCTAATGTAAATAGTAATTTAGAACTTTGGGAGGGTAACATTATTAATGTCACCATTATAAGCTCTAAATGCATACATTTAAAAGAATTTTCTGAGTAACAGATTAAATGACCATGAGGATCACAACACACTTTTTGTAGTGGTTGTTGAAAGGGATTCTAAGGACAAGACATTCTGGAGCATAAACTATTCTCCTGGTTGTGCTTACTGCTCTCTAAGTCAGTTCAGAGAACTCTTTCCAGGTTTCTTTGAAACTGAGCCTTTCAGCATCTTTTCTGAAACAATAAGGTTCTATTGTCTTTTTGGACCATCACTAAATTCAGTCATTTACCAACATTTGGGCATTACCTTTCTTTCAAATTTCTTTGGAACAACCAAAACAAAGATCTATAATTTTTTGTTGTGCCAACATGCCTTTTCCCTCTTTCTTTTATCTCTTTAGTTTATAGGTCTACTTGTGGTTATTGTCAATTTAAAGGACATACAGCTGAATGAGTTCAGGGGCATGATTCCAAATTGTACTACAGAATAACCTTCTTACATTTTTAATACTGTGTGAATCTTCATATCAAGGGTGTTTCTTACATGCTTGTTGGATTCTTTCTAAGGTATTGTGCTATCAGCCTCATTTTTATGAGGGAATTTATCCCCATTCTTATTTATGACAATTAATTTTCTTTTCTCCATTATATTCTCTGATCATCTTTCCTCTTTGCTATTCTTTATCTTTACAAGGAAAAAGTAGGTAGCGGGGAAGGGAATGGTCTCACACTAGTCATCTGTAATTGAAATGGCAGGATGCCCAGCACTCATCAGACACTGTCTTCCTTTGATCTCAGTCCCAGATGACTGGTTGTAACACTGTCTTAAGACTTTTCAAATTTCCCCTAGCAGAAGCATCTTCTAGGGTAGTCATTTGTTTTCACCCCCAACCCCCAGAGACAATTAAGTGGTTTACTGGAAAAAGAATTATTCTAGGAGTCAGGCAGACTTGAATTCAAATTCAGCCTCAAACACTTGCTGGCTGTGTGACACTGGGAAAATCACACTACCTCTTTGTCTCAGTTTTCCTGTAAAATGAGGGGAATGATAACACCTACTTCTCAGGGTTGTTGTGAGGATCAAGTGAGAGAGTATGTGTAAAGCTCTTGGCACACATGGCACACAGTAGGTACCATCTAATTGTGAGCTATTGCCATTGTCATTAGGATTTTGATTCTTTAATTCATAAGCAGTCATTCTTCTCTCTCTTTGTATTCATCTATGTGTCTAGTTGAACAAGTATTTCCACACCAAAACAATCTCCTTTGTCTAGATAAGCTAAGAATAAGTTCTAGGATTTGTTGCTTATACTCAAACCATCTCCATGTTCATGCAATGGATTTTGAACTCAACACTAGAAACTGTCTTTTGCCTCTCTTTGTATCCCCAGGGTTTAACACAGTGTCTAGAACACAGTTGGCACATACTCAATATTTACTGACTGACATACTGGACCCAGGACTGATACCAGGTCCCAACTGCTACCTCAATGGTCTGGTATCTCTCCTAATTGTCAAATGCCCATTTTGGCTTTAGCTCTGTTTCTATTTCTGGAACCTTATCACCTACAATGAATGACCTTTGTCTGGTTTGAACTCTCATGGGATTTGACTAGAACACATACTGGGGATCACAAAGGGTTCTAGACTCCTTGTACTATGGCACAAATGGAAGTCTCTATCTTCCATCTCTCTAAAGTGAGGGTCACCTACATGAATCTGGAAAATGATTCTCTAAGAATCAGAGAAAGAATGGGCCACAGAGATAAGAAAGGAACTTGGGCTGATGACTTATTCAAGTCTTAGCCTTAAATTACTTCCAAGTAAGGTAGTAGTCATCAGTCATATTCATGTGATGCTTAATGGAGACAGAAAGAATCATGAAACCCAGTTGACTGGGTCTACTACAGATTTAGGTTACAGAATTTCAACTGGGTCCTCACCATGGCAAGGCAATCCTTTGACACCTCACCATCCTACATAACACTGCAACTTTCCATATCTATTCACTCTCTGCCAAAGTTTTCTTATGGCTTACTCCCCACTCTACCCTCTCAGCAGAGAACTTAGCCTTACACTTCACTGAAAAAATTGGACATTTATCAAGAACTCTGTTCCATTTATTATCCACATAGAAATTGTTTGGGAATTTGGAGGAAGTAGGAAGAAAGAATAAGGACAAAACCACCATACTAGGCAGGACTTGGAGATGTGAGCTGCACATTTATGGTTGTTAAAAAGAAGAGCATACAAAAGGCTAGATGCATCCCAAAGAAGAAGGGGTTGTTTTGGGAGGATGGGGGTAGGGGGGTGGGGGATGGTTCCTTCACTGATGATGCTGATGCTGCATGATCAGTTCTCAGAGATTTTGCATACACAATTCATGCCCAGGTAGAGATTAGACTACATATAACCTCTGAGATAAGTTCCAAGTCGAAGATTCTGCAACACTGGTTGGATCTTTGACTTGACACTACCTAGAGTTGTTAAGAAAATAGCTTCAGGAGTAACAAAGGAAACTTGCAATCTCCTATAAAACAATGCAAAGACTTTTAAAAACATACCAACACTTATCTGTTATTCAATATGGTCAGTAGAATTTTATAAATCAATATCTTCATTATATTACATTTCTGGTTCATTCATCACACATTAAACTTATTTAAAACTGAATAAGTCTAGCTAAAAACAGAGAAAAATGCAGAAAAATAGGAAAATAGCAGGAAATTCTAGAAAAGTAGACAAAAGGATTGTCTCTCAAGCATGGGAGACCAGCTCTTTTGTCTAAGAATTCACAAATTCTCAAAACCCTGCATACCAGGAAAGGAATTAAGACACTCCTCTGACAGCTAAATCAGTTACCAGGAAAGAGTTCCTTACCTAGGAAGAGTAGGTTCTGGGATTTCTCTGCCATGACATTCTTGTCAAGCTCTTTCTGAGAATGGATCCAGGGGTGCCTGTTTTTCTGGGTAAAATCCACAGTCACATCCTTGAATGTCACCAACTCCTAAACCATCAAAAGCCACAAGAGTGAGAGATCAAAAAGACTTCAGAATTCATCTACTCCAACCATAATCAATGGACGGGAGAAAATTGAAATACAGAGAAAGGATCTGCCCATCAGTCCTAGCTTTGATGAATCTCAGAGCCAATACTCCATGGTCATTAAAAGTTGAAGGAAATCATTTTATGTTTTCAGTTGGAATAAAGTTGAAAAACTGTTTTACTATGAAATGCTAATTCCTAGAGAATCAGGGAGAAGGTATATGTTCTACCAGGACAGCATAAAGATCTGTGTAGGGGAAAGAGAAATGGTGACCATGAAATTTCTTCCTCATTTGAACTGTCATAAGTGATATGCTAAGAAAATGTTGCGGAAGCTAGCAAGTGCTGTGCGTTGTGGCAATTAAAACAATCCTATGATCAATGAAAAGAGAATAAAAAAACTGGATAATATAGTTAATTTCCTGGAAGTCAGAAATAATCTTATCTAAATGTAAACGTGAAGATGCTTAAGAGACATTAACCCAATTCTGAACTGAACTGATTCACATGAGACTGTTTCTAAGTAAATGAAGAAGAGTTACCAATTGTTATGTTGAGGGCTTGAGGTGACTCTTGCATAGAAGAATTAAAATGAATGGGAGAGACCATAAAACAAAACAAAACAAAACATTACAGAAAAGAAAATGGTCTGCTTCATTCTCCGATATGATTCCACAGTTCTTTCTCTGGATGTGGAAGTCATTTTGCCTCAAAAGTCCATTGGAATTTTTTAGGTCCTTGGATTGCTATGAAGGACTAAGTCAGCCAGAAAAATTCCTCACACACTGTGGTTGTTGCTGTGTACAAAGTTCTCCTGGTTCTGCTTCTTTCACTCAGCATCAGTTCATGTAAGTCTTTCCAGGTCTCTCTGAAGTCTACTTGTTCATCATTTCTCATAGCACAATAGTATTCTATTACATTCATATACCACAATTTATTTAACCATTCCCCAATTGATGGGCATCCCCTTGATTTCCAGTTTTGGGCCACAAAACAAAGAGCTGTTATAAATATTTTTGTACATGTGGGGCCCTTTCCCATTTTTATGATCTCTTGTGGATACAGTACTAGAAGAGATATTGCTGGGTCAAAGGGTAAGCGCATTTTTGTAGCCCTTTGGGCATAGTTCCAAATTGCTCTCCAGAATAGTTGGATCAGTTCACAGTTCCACCAACAATGAATTAGTGTTCCAATTCTCCCACATCTTCTCCAATATTTATCATCATCCTGTTTTGTCATGTTAGCCAATAGGTGTGATGTGGTTAATGTCATGGCCAAAACATTTTATGTCTTTGCTTTATAATTGCTTTCACTTTTTAATGGCATATATTCCCTAATTTTTATATTTATTTATATGAAAATAAGAATAACTATAAGAGGGGAAAGGAGGGTACTTTGATTTATTAAAAATGTAATATTTTATTAACTGGAGTTAATTCATAAGAAAAACATTGACAGTTTATCAAAAATAAATGATTTAAACATACCTCTTGGTATTTTGGGTATACTTTGGGTATGAGGGTCTGGTATACTTGGGAGATCAAAAGCTAAGAGACAGACTGATGGGTGACATATGGGAGAGCTTGGACTGATCTGAAAAGACCCTGATACTTGGAAGGGTCATCTAGTTCTCCAACCTGCTCCAAGTTGAACATGTGTTTGGCCAATTGGATGATGCTTTTCCCTTTCCTTTTCTTTCATTTCCATCATAGAATTCACTTGAACAGATATTCTGTTATTTGGGAGCAATTCTCTATCATGTGGATAAAATTACTTTTTCATTTTGTCATCATTTTCCTTTTTTCTTTAAAGATCTGCTCTATATGTTATTCATATTTTGTGTTTAACTTCCTTTATTGCTATAATTTTACTTCTGAACAACTATAGAATTTGTTGATTATTTCACCCTTTTCAAGATTCCCAAGGATTTCCATGCCTTTCTTTTCACCAGGGTCCTGTGGATCCAGGGCTACTCCATTTTGAGAATTATTCTTGCTTGAGAATTATCTTTTTTACACCTATGTGTCTGTAGTCCCCAAAGTCAATGTAAAAAAATAACTCCTCAACTATAGAGAAATTCTGGCTGAGCTGGAACAAAATTATTTATTAAAAGGGAAAAATCCCCCATTCTCAAATTCAAAGACACAGTGGAGTCCACAGCCCAAGAAGGGTAGAGGCAATTTATGCTTGAAAACCACAAAAGTGAAAGGTTATAGTAGAGAAAAGACAATCCTTTCCAGGAACAGGTAGGACACAGATGCAGGATGTTTTGCAGGAGCAGCTGGCCAAAAGACTGGTTTAAGCCAGTTTGGGGGGCACAGCTCAGCAAGGTCAGCTAGTGAACATCAGCAAATGTCTCTGGGATGGAGGAAGACTTTTGGCTCATTGTAGACTTCTGATTTGTTCCTTTTGGCAAATAGACTTACTCTGTGTCCCCTGTACCTGTATGTAAAGTAACTCATGGAACACAGGCATGGTAGTCTCAGAAATATTTCCACACCCAACATCATTTGCAATACCAGAAACTCAAAATAGGAACATGCCACATTATCCTGTCTTGCAACCTGTTCTGGGAAACAGCTGACCCTGACACTGAATCTCCCAAGCAGAAACTCCTATCCCGGAAAAATGGTCAAGGGAGCCCCAGCAATAGGGACCTTGTTCAATGGATTTCTACCCCATTCCTTCCCACTCCTCTGTGCACCCTCCCTGAATGGTGTGAACTCTCCCTGAATGGGAAAGCCACCCTCCTGTCAAACTGAATAAATAGATTCTAGGTTTGGTTCCCAAGTTTATGGAGCATATCCTCATCACTTTCCAGTCTGGAATCACAGTTCTTCATTTTATCACATTTATTCATAGTGTGGGCTCACACTCTAAGGCCATCCTTTTACTGATTGGCAATTGGTTCTCTAACTCAGTCCTAAAAGAAGTTTTTCCAAACCTCTTTCCTTCTCAATCCTCCTTCATCCATCCCTCAACACCACATGCAGGGCCATGGACTCTGACTCCCCCCATCTCTGAATCTCTCCCTCAGCTCCCCCCTTCCTTGTGTGCTCCAGTGTAGGGGGGACCCTCTGCCCTCTCCCTCCCTTTCAACTTCCTTTGGGGGGCTGTCTTTTTCCATCAGACAGTAATCTCCTTGAAGGCAAGGGCTGTCCATTTATGTCTTTGAATGCCCAGCCCTTAGCATAATATCTGTTACTTGGTGGGTAGTGAAGTAATGTTTCTTGGTCACTGACTATTATAGAGCACCCAAACAAACACTTTGGGGCTGTTAGGTGGCACCACAGTGCATTTAGGGATGTGTGTGTGTGTGTGTGTGTGTGTGTGTGTGTGTGTGTGAGAGAGAGAGAGAGAGAGAGAGAGGGAGAGAGGGAGAGAGAGAGAGGAAAATTTTAGGAAAATGAGGATGGATTGAAAATGGATGATGGGCCCCTTTTTTATCCCAATCAATTTTCATCAGCTAATGATTTCATTGGGTAGTGACCGTCCATAATTATTAACATTATAATTGTTTATCAATATTCTTTTATTTCAATCAACTAATACATATATATTCAGGAATAATAAAATAGGCTATGCTCTTTCTTATAAAAAGTCCAAAACTGTAAATTACAAAATCATAAGTTCACTCTAAGTTCACTTGCTTAATCATAGGAAGCTAACTAGAAGACCTCCACCCTTTCTTCCTGCTGATTGGGCATCCAGCCCAGCAGGATACAGGTGACTCAATGATTTGGAAAGTCTCCTCCACTTCCCCTGCATTTCACTGACCCCTCTGTCCTTCATCACCCCCTTCCTCATTGCCCAACGTGGGGTGATGTCTATGAACATTTGGCCAATGAATGATCCTGGTTGTCGGCCTGCAGTCAGACTTTCTACAGGCCCATTGGCCCATGTAGATATTTTGACATCTGTTTATCATCCCGGCGCAGGGATCCGCTCATTGTTTTGGTAGGACCTCCTGCAAGGTCTGTCAAGGTCTGCTAAACTGTCAACCAATGGGAGTCTGTATTTTGTGTAGACCCTCCTGGAGGATCAAGGGCAAGGTGGACCCTTGGATTTTAAGTCTGCTTCCTCTGTATTGTTTGGGTGTCAAGCACTAAAACTAAGGCCCTAGAGGAAGACGGTGAAGAAGATCTGAAGTGCTATTCATTAAAGGGGGCAAGGTCCCTTTAATAAACGGCTATTGACTCAGAGCTCTGCCTCAGTGGGTTTTTGTTTTTGTTTTTTTGCAAATTGGCTATTTGGGGGCCCACAGATTCAAATGGGGATAGAATTGAGGCTGGCAGACATACCATCATTCTCTGGCCGTATAAGAATGGACACAATTTATCCTTATTTAGGCCCTTGTGATTCCTCAGTCATTTTTACTTTTTTCCGCTTTTCTTGAGTCAGTTTGAGTGTCAGACTTTCTGTTCAGCTCTGGTCTTTTTTTTATGAGGAATGCTCAAAATCCTCTATTTCACTGAACATCCATATTTTTTGCCCCATAGGATTATACTTGATTTTGCATGGTAGGTTATTCTCCGGTTGTAATTCTATATACTTTGCTTTCCAGAGTATTGTATTCCAAACTCTCCATTCCTTTAGAGTAGTAGCTGCTAATCCTGGATGAGGCTGACTGTGGTTTCGTGGTTCTTGAATTCTTTCTGGCTATTGGCAGTATTTTCTCCTTGACTTGGCTATAATATCTTTGGGAGTGTTCATTTTGAAATACCTCTTTAGTGGTGACCCATGAATTCTTTCAATTTCTACTTAATCCTCTGCTTCTAAAGTATTCAGGTAGTTTTCCTTCAGAATTTCTTGAAATATAATATCAGGCTCTTTTGTCATTCATGGCAGTCTAGGTAGTCCAATATTTCTTAAATTCTCTCTCCTTATGGACTTTTTTGGTTTTTTCCCCATGAGATATTTTACCTCTTTTCCCATTGTTTCAGTCTTTTGATTTTCTTTTAATACTGCTCATTATCTCACAGCATCAGCCTCCATTTGGCCAATTTTTTACAAGAAAGGAATGATTTTTTTCAGAAATATCATTAATTGTCTTTTCATAACTTTCTGGCATAGCACAGTTTTTTATCACGTTTTTCTTCTACCTGATTTTTGAAATCTTTTTTTTGCTCATTTTACTATTTATTTTTTAGTTTATCTATTTTTTATTTATTTATCTAATTTGTTATTTAATTATTAGTTTATGTTCCATCTGCAATTTTTAATCGAAGGTTTCCTTGTAAATGCTGCCTAGTCACTGTCATTTGTGTTCTGGTCTTGAGCTCCCCATCACCATAATGCTACTTGTGGTCAGGATCTTTTTTGGTTTCAAAATATACTCTTTTAATGGTCCTTCAAGGACAGCATTTTAGTATAAGATCTTTAAATAATCCATATAACAAATATATTGTAACTGTGTCCATATTCTCAAGAATAGCCACAAAACATATTCCTATCTCAAGACATCAAAACCCCAAACTCCAAACCTGTTTTACTTTCAAGCCCTACTTGCTCAGTCTTCCCCTCTTTCTTTCTAAAAGTCTCTCCAGTGGACTTGGATTAAATTTCTTCAAACAGAACCTTTGTTTTTTCTCCTTTCATATTCTGATCCGTTTCCTAGCCTTCATTCCCAGAGTATCTATAAAACCCACCTTCATTCCACTGAATTGTTGCTTAACAGATTTCCTTATTTCTAAGGTTAATCATAATATTGCTTCTGCCTTCAGGGTTCTACAGAGCTCACAACCGCATGGGCTTATCCACTTTCTAATCGTTTTGCCATGAATGACAAAAGAGCCTGACATTATATTTCAAGAAACTCTAAAGGAAAACTACCTGAATACTTTAGAAGCAGAGGATTAAGTAGAAATTGGAAGAATTCATGAGTCACCACTAGAAAGGGATCTCAAAATGAACACTCCCAGAGGTGGGTCTAGAGACACCGGAACAGGAGCTAGAGACCCCCAGCAAGAAGGGCATCACTGAGCCCATCACAGAGACACCTGAGCAGGAGGGTAAGGGCTAGATAACACTATCAGAAGGGGTGGGGTCAGAAACCCCCAGGAGGAGAGCCAGGGTTAGAGATACCTAAGCTGGGGAGACCCTAGCAGGAGGACTGAGGCTTGCAACACTGCCCATCTCCACCCCCACGAGTGGATGGGGCTTTTAGTTCTTCCGGTGGCTTTCCCCCTCCACTCTCTGCTCTATCCCCCCCCAACCCCCCGGGAGCAAATGAGACGCGAGAAACGCCACTACTTAGGCCTAGCTTTTGAGACACCGCTCCCCCTTCCAGCTTTTTTTACCCCCATACCATTGGGGAGGGGAGAGAATTTTTTTTATTCCCCGAACCGTATATAGGACCTCAGGCCCCATTTTCTTTCATTTCCATAGCCACGGGACAGGAGCGCCCCCAAACTAGGAGAGCGCAGAAACAGCGCCCCCTTAATCACCGTTTCCTTCCGGTCGCTCGTGGAAGAGGGGAGGGGGAGGTGCGGAGGGAGCCGCGAGGGGAGCGGGGTACGGGCAAGGTGGGGAGGCGGGGCTCAGGTTGGGGAGAGGGGGGAGAAGGGCTGGAGCACCCCAGCCCCGGACAGTCCTGCTCAGAGGCCTCCGGGACGAAGGAAGTCAGGAGGGGGTGGCGTCGTCTACACCTCTCCCTACAATTCCAAGTGGTTTAATCCGCAGGGCTCCTTACCCGCCGCGCTGTCTCCCTCGGAGCATCCTGTGCCAAGTGAATGAATAATCAATGTATGAAATGAAGGAATGGGGGTAGGCGCTCCTGGCTCTTTGGGTACTCTCGGGAAAGACCACGCTTGGCAGCGGAGAAATGGGCGGCCCCGAGACTGCGGTGAACAGCGGGGAGGGCTACTGAGGCAGAGGGCGTGGCTCGCGAGGGAGCTGGGGCGGGGGAGCCAGAGGAGGAGAAGGGTAAAAGGGCCGGGCACCCCCCTTCGTTAGATCTGGGGTGTGGGGCGGCGGTGGGGGTAGGGTTTGGGGGGCCCGCTCATTTACATGCCCAAACCCTCCCAAAGGGAGAATCCTACCCGGGGACCCGCGCGGGCCAGGGCGGGCGGGGCGCGGCGGATTCGCTACATGTTAGTTACACTAGGTTGTGATGGTGGTTACTTTGAGATACAATGTATCTAAATCCGTCTCCTTCTGTCTGGGGCAGTCTGCGTGGGCCCGCCAGCTTGCCCTGGGCCATCTTATTTTCCGCTAACGTTTCCCGACTAGATGGGGACCAGGACTCGGTAACCGTTTTTAACGCTCCCTAGAAAGGTCCCGGAGTTCGGCCTCCCTACCCCTAGGAGCCCCACTCCCCTTGCCTACCCTCCCACCCCTCCGGACCCAGGCACTGAAGCGCCTGCTTCCTAATCCCTCTTCTTTCCGAGCCTCCAGGACCTGGGTAAGAGAGCTGAATCCCAGACTAGATTTTGTATCACGCTTCCCTTGGTCTTTCCCATCTCGGAGCCCTCCTTCCAGCCAGCCTTCCTTAGCTACCCTCCCTCCTGTGGTCCACATTGTGTGTGTGTGTGTGTGCATCTATGGTCCAGATTGTATGTGTGTGTGTGTGTGTGTGTGTGACCAGCTGGAGGGAGATCTCAGATTCAGGGGTCATTGAGCCTCTGGCTGATATCCTATCTGGGACCTCGAAGCTCCTTCTGCCTGCAGAGTCTGTCCCTGTAGGAGGAGGGAGGGCATTAAAGAAGGAGTAAGAGAGGGTGGGACCACCCACATTTCCAAGCCTGCCCCTGTCTGTTTCCTTCATCCCTCTGTAAGTTGGTGTCTCTGTTCTTCGAGCAGGGCCAGGGCCTCTTGTAGGACTTCACCCTCTGTAAATCCCTGTAGGCCAGTCTCCTACTCAGGAAAAGAACGGAAGGACCTCTGCCCCTCTGGGATCCTTCTTCCTCCCCAACCCAGCCTGCAGAAGACCCAGGCCTGGCCCCAACAGGGAGCCTGGGGGCCCCTGGGAGCTTCTGAGCAAGTTCTGCTTACCTTACTCGTCATAATTTCATTCAAATCTTTCCATGTTTTCCTAAAATCGAGCTCATCGTCAGTAGTATAACGTCACATCCACATAACACAACTTGTCTAGCCATTCTCCAATTGACAGGCATCATTACCATTTCCAGTTCTTTGCAACCACAAAGAGAGCTGCTATAAATATTTTAGAAATATAGATTCTTTTTCCCTAATCATCTTTGGAAACAGACTTAGTAGTGGTATTGTTGGGTCAAAGAGCATGATTCCAGATTGCTCCCCAAAGTGGTTGGATCAGTTCACAATTCCACCAAAAATGCATGAGTGTCCCAGTTTTTCCACATCCCCTCCAACATGTGTGGCTTTTCCTTTCAATCATTTTAATCAATCTGATAGTCATGTCATATCAAATGATATCCTGAGGTTGTTTAATTTGCATCTAATCAATGATTTAGAGAATTTTTTCATATGACTAAATTGTTTTGATTTCTTTGTTGGAAAACTGCCTGTTCATATCCTTTGACTATTTATCAACTGGGGAATGACTCATATTCTTATAGGTTTTACAAAGCTCTTCATGTATTTGTGATATGAGACCTTTATCTGAAATATTGTCCATAAATTACTCTCCCCCAATTTGCTGCTTTCCTTCTGATCTTGGCTACATTTGTTTTATTTGCACAAAACTTTTAAATTCAATGTAATCAAAATTATCGATTTTACACTTCACCCAGCTCTCTATCCTTTGTTAACTCATAAATTGTTCACTTATCCTTAAGTCTCTAACAAATATGTTCCATGTCCTTCAGATTTTCTTGTATCCATTTAGACCTCATCTTGGTAAATGGTGTAAGTCACTGGTCTATTCCCAGTTTCTGCCAGACTGCTTTGCAGT
Source organism: Potorous gilbertii (assembly GCA_028658325.1). NCBI lineage: Eukaryota > Metazoa > Chordata > Mammalia > Diprotodontia > Potoroidae > Potorous > Potorous gilbertii. The sequence goes on along the minus strand of CM053771.1, from coordinate 3,212,404 downwards.
TCCCTCCCTCCCCCAATTTTTTTAACCAAATAATAAATTCTTATCGCAAGATTTTAAGTCTTTACACTTGTCAAATACAAGGTTACTATATGTATTTGCTGCTGTAAGTTGTACATCTATTCTGTTCCATTGAGCTTTATCAGATAATTTTGATAATTACTGTCATATAATTTTAAGATCTGGTGCTACTAACCCTCCTTCTTTTCCATTTTTAAATAGTTCCTTTGACATTTTCGACTTTTTGTTCTTTGAAATGAATTTTTGTTATTTTTTCTAATTCAGTAAAATAAGTTTTGGTAGTTTAATTGGAATGGCATTGAATATATAAATTATTTTAGGTAAAATTATCATTTTTATTATATTGGCCCCAGCCTACCCATGAACAATTAATATTTCCCTAATTATTTACATCTGATTTTATTTGCATAAAACTTTTTAAATATAATTTTGTTTATATAGTCTCTGGGATTGTTTTGGCAGGTGTACTCCTAAGTATTTTATAATGTCTAGAGTTATTTTGAATGGGTATCTTTTACTATCTCTTTTTTGCATGCTTTTGTTTGATATATATTATATATAGGAATGCATGATTTATATGGATTTACTTTATATCCTGTTATTTTGATAAAATTACTAATTCAACTAACTTTTTGAGTCTTTAAGATTTTCCAAGTATAACCTCATATTATCTGCAAAAAGAGATAATTTTGTTACTTTCTTCCCTTTTCTGATTAATTTTATTTCTTTTTCTTCTCTTATTGCCATCTCTAGGATTTCTAATACAATATTGAGTAATATTGGTGATGATAGGCATTCCTATTTCACACCTGGTCTTGCTGGGATGGCTTCTGGCTTATCCTCATTATAGTAGTACTTTCTTATGGTTTTAAATGCTTTGTTATCAGTTTCAGGAGAAATTTATTTATACCAACACTTCAAGTGTTTCTAATGGAAAAGTGTGGTATTTATCAAAAGCTTTTTCTGCATCTATTGATACAATCATGGTTAAAAAAATTTTATGATTGATATAATCAATTATGTTCATAGTTTTCCTTATGGTAAAGCATCCCTGCATTCCTGGTTAAATCCCACATAGTCATAATGTATACTCTGTAATATTTTGTAAACTTTTAGTTAATATTGTATTTACAATTTTTGCATGGATATTCATTAATGAAATTTGTCAACAATTTTCTTTCTCTGTTTTTACTCTTCCTGGTTTTAGGTATGAGTTTCAGTATTATTTTTGTTTCATAAAAGGAGTTTGGGAGGATCCCATCTTTGTCTGTTATTCTAAATAATTAATTTAATATTTATTAAATTAAATTTATTAAATATATTAATATATATTGGAGTAAAATCAATAATATTAAAATTTTTGTAAACATGCTCCCACTTCACTTAAATTGTTAAATTTAATGGAATCTAATTGGGCAAATTACCTCCTTAAAATTTCTTTCATTTCATCTTCATTAGTGGTTTATTCACCCTTTTCATTTTTGATATTAGTGATTTGGTTTTCTTCTCTATTTTTTAAATCAAATTAACCAATGATTTATCTATTTTTTTTTTTAGAATTACTATTTGTGAATTTCCCTCCATCTAATTTTTTACTCACTATTGTCATTTTGGGCCTTTTTACCTATCCATAACATTATTAATTTTATTGTTTTATTATTCCATTTTATTTTTAATATACTTAATAAATTCTATTGGTGAAGTTTTAAAGTCATTCTCTTCTTCTGGGTTTGGGCCTTGAGGGTCCCTGTCACCCAAGGAACGTTTGTGGTGGTTTTATTTCTTGTCTACTTTTTCTTGCAGGCTCCTTTGTGACCATGGACTTGAGAGCAGGACCAGGATCTGTTCATATTCTGCAGGGAATGTCCAGTACGTTTTTGGTGCTGCTTTTTTGGGGTCCTGAGTTTAGTGTTTTGCTAGGATGCCCAGCAAAGCCCATGTCCTGGACTTACAGTCTTTCAGTGACCCCTCAATGGTCGGATTCCCTCTTCGCTTCCCATCATTGGTCTGAAAATTCCTGACCTGTATTTGGGTTTGAGCAGTACATCTTTGGCCCTCCCTCATGTTGGTTTCAGTAGGATATTGATGGCCCAGTCAGGATAAGGCAGCTGGAAGATTGGTCCAGACTGACAGAACCACAGGGTCTTTTTTCGTATGAGATTCCTTCCCTGGTTATTTTTCCCCAGGCCTCACCCTGGGCCAGGAGCTGCTTCTGAAGCCCCACTCTGCTCCTGGGATGAGAACCACACAGCTGTTGCTTTCTTTGAATGTGTTCCTTGCTTAATTCCCAGCCTAGGGCCCAGCACTTGCCCTCACCCTGGAACTGTCATATCTAGGGGCAAATCCTTTCAGTCTGCCCTGGGTGTTGAACCCAGTAAGTCATAGGGCTGCCAGGTACCACTTGTTCCTGCAGACTGCCCAAGTTTATGCTGGCTCTGCCCCCCCTTCTTGGCCTGTTGGACAGCCTCTCCCCTATCTGGAATGCTCAGCAAAGCCCTTCCTGCCTAGACCCCTCCCCCTGAGTCTACAGACCTCTCTCTCTGTCCCTCTACACTGACCTGGTCAGCAACAAGACCTTGCTGTGGTTTCTTGGATTTCCCCTCAGATTCAGGCTGGGCCGTGATGTTCTCCATCTCTTTGCAGGAGGTATTACTGGGCTCATGGCTCTCTTTCCTTCTCCTTCTCCATCTTCCTTCATAGATGATTTAACTGGTGACTTTTCTAGTCAGGTCCAGTGTCTGTTTTGAGTTCTGTGTAGGTGGAACCTGGGAGTCTAAACCTGATTTCTGCCAAACTGCTTTCTAGGTTTCTCTGCTGTGCTTGTTAAAAGGGGAATCCTTCCCCCACCCATTCATGTACTTGAGTTTACCAAACTCTGGGCCCCTGCATTCAGTTCTGTTTTTTCTTATCTAGTGGGTTCCCCTTCATCTCTTATCACCTAATGCAGAGACAGAAATGAGTAGAACCTCATGAACCATACCCAGTGTATATGGTACAAATCCAATGACTACAACAGTGTAAATGGGAAGACCAAACAAGGGGCCCTTTGAGTCACTGTCCAGAACAGAGGCTGTCTCTGAGATAAAGTGCCTCCTTCTTCACCAACAGGCCCAGGGGCCTCACTCCCAGGTAGACAATTATCTCTCCCAGCCAATGTGCCCATGCGCTTGGATTCCCTGTCATTTTTCTTTGTCATAAGAGATGATTCAGTCTGGAGGGAGAGATGGTTTGTCTCCTCTCTGGTGTAAAGAGAAAATGCATCAATAAAACCTGAAAAGAAAGGAAGATGAGAAGGCCTCACCTAGAGCACAAACATCACATCAGATAATTTAAAATTGATAGTACTCTCTTTAAATTTAATGGATGTGGGAGTGTTTAACCAATGTTTAGTTTAGTTTGGCCCATCAGACAAATCTTGGTGGAGAGGAGCCTTGTGAAGTAGTCACTGTGGGAAGGCTTTTGACTTGAACCTTTCTGATGCCCAGAAAGTCCCTGCTTCGGCCTTGCCTCATCTCCGGGACGTTGGTGGAAAACCCAACCTTGGAATCTTGGGAGAGGCTCCGGGCTGACTTAACTCTGGGAGGAGACTTTCAGGGAGCAGATGCCTTTATGGACATTTGCTCCTTGAAGCATATTTAGAACCTGTGGGAAGTGGAATTGAGTTGTCTGAACCTTGTCCTGTGTAGTTTAGAAGGGGTTTGTGTGATGTTTTTGAGACCAGCTTTGTTTCTTAGTCAGGACATGTAGGTCATGCTGATCCCAGAAGCCTTCAGGGGAAGGAGCCATCCAGAGAGTGAGGCAAGGAATTTTGAGCATCCTGTATGTGCTGTATTTGGAAACTGCCAGCTGGCCCCTCAGCTGTGGTTTCCTCGTTCCTGGGTTCGAACTCTATGAAAAGTAAAACTCTGGGAGCTGCCCCCTATTTCAGCTCTGGTTTCTTCTAAAACCTCAAAAGTAGATATGGAAACATGTGTGATGCATGCATGTATTTGTATGTGTGTAAGTACTTAGTAGTTTGCTGATTCTCTCCTGTTTTATTTTCCATTCCTGAGAGCCCCAGGGTTGTGTTTCCTGCTATACTAGGTGCTTAATAAATGATTGTTGACTTGTTGACTTAAACCATTGGAATGTGAGCTCCTATTCAATCTTTGTAGCCTTAGCACATAACCTACCGGCTAGCACATAGTGGTTGTTGTCCTTAGTTTTCAAAGAGGACCAAAATGACATCACCCTGATAAAGTGAAATTTCAGTGTGTCCGACTGTGGCTGATCAGACCAATAGGAGCTTGGAATGCTCCACCACAGGTTGGACACAGATAGTCTGTGTGAATATTTGGGGTGGATATCCCAAATTTGCGCATCCTGCATTACTTTGGGCTGTCTCAACTCTGCTTTGTTCATAGAGCACAGCACCTTTTCTGATGTGGGCATGCCATGCTAAGCAGTCCTGTGCCACTGTCTCCCATGTTGCACGATCAAATCCAAAGTTCTGGAGACAGACCTTGAGAGTGTCCTTGTGTCTTTTTTTCTGACTACGATGTGACTGCCTGCCCATGGGAGTTCTTCACAAAATAGTCTTTTTGGCAAGTGTACATTTTGCATCAAACAACGTGGCCAGCCCACTGGAATTGTCCTCCCTGAAGCACAACTTTAAATGCCTGGCAGTTCAGCTCCAGCAAGTCTGCCACATAGTAGGTGCTGAACAAATATTTATTGATTAATAAATGCCTGTTGAGTTAATAAAATTGAGTCCCCAGTTCCAGAGAATCTGAGGCATTCTCTTTTCTGCACCCCCAGATTGAGCAAGCTCACCACTACTCAAAGAAGGAGGCCCGTTTTGAGTCACGGCTGCCATCTGTTGAGACTAAGCTGGATCGAAGGGGTCACCTTGATACATATTATTCTGGTTTTATAATTTAATAACAATAGTTTCATGGTTTTCATACGCACTGGTCAGACAATCCAGCAGATAAAATCACTGATATATTAGAAAGGAATGACTTGTAGCCAGACTTAGGAAGCCTCCATCCCCTGGAGCCCCACTCTCTGCCGTCTTCCCTCAGGCTCCTGGAAGCCAGCTCTGCGGGTGCAGGTCCCGGGTAGGTCAGAGCCAGGCTGCTGCTCACTGGTCTGACTTCTACTTACCTCCCTCTGCATTGTGTCTCTCTCCACCCCCCAGTTCAGCTGTGAAAGATCTCAGTTACTCAGTGAACAACTTGGTCCCTTCAGAGTTGGACACTTCTTTCAGAAGCTTCACCTCCAGTATTAATAGGATTTTATGACCTTGCCCAAAGAGAAGGTCCCAAGGCCCTTGCTTGATAAATTCCCCCAAAACTTTACAGATAAAGGAGAATTTACAGTGTCATTTGTACTTTTCCAAAGAGTAACTTTTTATTATTAACTCATTTTAAAATAAAATATATCCAATTTAATACTTACTGGTGTTTACACATTGTGACCACCCTCTCTCGCTGCTTAATTCATAATTTCACAGCATCCAAATCAAAAGAGGTGTGATTTTCCTTTCTTTTTTTCAACTTCAGATTTTTTAAAATGATGCATAGTTTTAAAAGTTGGGCTGCAAATCTTCTTTCCAAATTTACAAATGAACTACAGAAACTCACATATCTGTTTGTGATTTCCAGATAGCTAGTCTTGGAATTAGATTTCTTTTTGTTTTACTCTTAATAGTATTAAGTGTTAATTTTAATTTATTAAATTTAATTATTAAGTATTTTTTCCAGTTCCACGTAAAGATAGTTTTCAACATTCACTTTTAAAAGATTTTGAGTTCTAAATTTTTTCCCTCCATTCTCCTATCCCAAATCATCAAGGAATCTGATGTAGTTTATACATGTACAATCATATTAAACATATTTCCCCATTAGTCATGTTGTGAAAGAAGAATCAGAACAAAAGGGAAAAAACACTGTAAGAAAGTCAGAACACCAAAAAAGAGAAAATTGCTTTGATCTGCATTCAGACTCCACCGTTCTTTTTCAGCATGTGGAGAGCACTTTCCATCATGAGTCTTTTGAAGTTGTCTTAGATCATTGCATTGCTAAGAAGACCCAAGTCCAATAAAACTGGTCATCGCCCAGTGTTGCTGTTACCAGCTACTGTGTTCTCCTGGTTCTGCTCACTTCACTCACCCTCAGTTCACAGAAGCCTTTACAGGTTTCCTGAAGTCCACCTGCTCATCATTTCTTATAGTGCAATAATATTCCATTACATTCATATACCACAATTTGTTCAGCCATTCCCCCATTGATGGGCATCCATTCAATTTCTAATTCCTTGCCACTACAAAAAGAGCTGCCATAAATATTTATACATGTTAGTCCTTTCCCCTTTTTAATGATCTCTTTGAGATTTAGACCTAGTAGTGGTATTGCTAGACCAAAGTGAAAGCACATTTTATAGCCCTTCGGGCATAGTTTGAAATTGCCCTCCAGGATAGTTGAATAAGTTCACAACTCCAACAGCAATGTGTTAGTGTCCCAATTTTCCCACATCTCCAACATTTATCATTTGAGAAGTTAATTTTATAAGGGTACAATTCCATCCCCCTCTAGGAATCATTTTTCAAATGAACATTTTTATACCATGGTTTCCAAAAAATCCCAAGGAGAGAAACATTAGCAGCACAATATTAACACAAACAAGGTTACAGATTTAGAATAAGAAAGAAAATTGCCAGACAAGTGACACCAACGAATTGGTGTATTAGCTTCCACAGAAAAATCACTTCATCCTTCTGTCCATTTGTCACTCAAGACTGAGTAATTTCGATCCAATTACACTTAATTGTTATAACTCCTAAATATAGCACCTTCATGCCAAATGTTGTGTATTTTGCATTGAGGGCTGATCTACCTGCAGAGGGACAAACATCCCGAAGACTGCAATGGAAGAACACAGAGGACTTTCAATGAGCCCATCTTCCAATGGGCATTAGGAGGAACTCAAGGCTGGATTCCCACAGAGCTGGCCTATAGAATCCCAACTTTCCTAAGGACCATTTGTTGCCAGCACCTCAAAGTATAGGACCTGCTACTTTCAGTTAGGCTCCTGCCCAGGTTTATTCAGGCAGCCCTTCTGCTCAGGAGGAAGAGAGGACAAGTCCCAGAAAGAGGGAAGTGATGGTGGGGTAGGTGAGGAGCAGCTCTCAGAGACCACGGATCTAGAGGGTGCTGTCCCCGGTGGAATAAGAGCCCGGGGTGGAGTTTGGAGGTCGGGGAGGGGTCTGGGGCAGGGGAGGGCTCATTGACATGATGATAATTGACATGATGCAGGGCGGGGTTTGGGGCGGAGAGGCAGGCGGGGTCCTGAGCTCCTGGCCCTGGGTGTGATTGGAGGAAAGAGCCCACCCTGGGGCCTTGGGGGAGCGGGGGTGGGGGCAGGCAGAGATGGGGAGGACCCTATCCAGGGCTGAGAACAGGAACTTGTGCTGAGGTGGCTCCGCCTTTTACCTTCCCAGGAACTGAAATCTCTCCGCCTTCCTCCCTCACAGCTGATATCTCGCCGCCTTCTCCCGGACCTGAGATCTCTGCGCTCTGGACATCAGCTCCGTGGGTGCAGGTCCCGGGTAGGTCCGAGCCCGCCCCTCCCACCCCTGCTGTCTAATGCTGGCTGCCCCTACCCATGCGTCTCCTCCTCTGACCACGTGGTCTGTGCCCCCTGATCCGATCCTCCCCTCCAGACCTGGCTGCAGGACGGCTTTCCCTCAGCTAACGCTTTACCAGACTCCAGTCACTTCCAGAAAGATTCAGGGTCAGCCTCCCCAGATTTAAGATTGAGTCACCCCTTCCCAAAATTCAAACCTTACCCACAGAGACCCAGGAACTGTGTCGCCCTGCCCCCAAGTTTTGGTTAGATACTGAGTTGTTCTTCCTTCAGACCAAGCCTCCCCTCCCCCATAAGGATCCAAAAGTTCTGTCTGCCGGCGGGACCCCACTTTGGATGCAGGAACCTGCTCCCCCTTTACTTAGACCCGCAGCTCCTGGGCTCCTTCACTATCTGATCCCAGCCACTGACTCCCAGTGTCTAGTCTCCCTTTGAGGGATTCCAGCCCTAAGCTCTCCTAGAGGGTCCCAGGAGTCCTCCCCAGCTCCTAGTCAGACCCCAGGACACAAGCCTCTTGCTCTCCCAGGCTCAGTGTCCCCCTGGAACCCTTCTGTCACTGCAGTTTCCCCGATCACTCTGCCATGAGCTGGAGTAGAATGTCTTCCTGCCAGACCCTGCCTGGGTTCCCCTTCCCCAGGCCTCCTGCTTCCCTGCCCCCTGTTCTTTCACAGCCCTCAGGGTCCCTGCCAGGGGGCTGAATCCCAAACTGGATTGGGTCTCCAAGTCTCAGGCTTCCCCTGGACATTCTCTGGAGGCTCCATCTCAGAGCCCTCCCCATCTCCCACCTTCCTAAGCTTCCCTACTCCCTAGATCAAGCAGTCAGTCTGTTGTCTGGATGATGTGTGTGCGTTAGTTGGGGTGCAGGGAGGGCAGAGGACCAACTGGAGGGAGATCTCTGATTCAGGAGCCATTGAGTTTCTGACTGATCTCATCCCATCTGGGATCCCAAAGCCCCTTCTGTCTCTTGGGTCTCTGAAGGAGAGTGGGGGAGGGGAGGGGGACAGAAGAGCAGGTAGGAGAGGGTGGGATCATCTTTTCCAAACTCTACCATACCTGTGGGTTGGTAAATCCCTATAGACCAGCCTCCTCCTCTGGAACTACTGGGAAAGACTCTGCCCTTCTGGGATCCTCCCTCTCCATCTCAGGCTGCAGAGCACCAAGACCTGCCCCAAGCAGGGATCCTGGAGCCAGAGGGAATGGCCCCTGGGAGCCCCAGCACCCCAGCCCAGGTGAGTATTCTCTGTCCTCAGACATGACCAATATCAGCCAAAGAGGCCATTTCCATGGACAAAGATGGATTGTCTCTGACACTGTCACTCCCCTACCTATGGAATGCTTCTTAACAAAAATAGGCAGGAAATTGAAAACAGTAGTAACAACATCAACCTGCTCTCCTGTGTTTTGAAATGATTCGAGGCACTTTGGCATCACAGGCACTAACCCCTGCACCATCCCAATTGTCCTCTCATGTGCTTTTTCTAAAGTTTTCCCTCATGATCTCTGAGTCACCAGGATGACCACCTCACTCATTCCTCTCTGTCCTGTAGGGGGCTTGTCTTGCTCCTTTATCCATGTCTAGCACCCCTCCCCCACATCTATAGAACTGCTCTCCCCTCCCCATTGCTTCTTTGACCAAGTTCTTCTTGCCAGACCTGGAAGAGAGGATGCTCTGCTTGTCCCCCATGCTACCCAAACAATTTATCCCTCTGGTCTACACTGACTGGTCCTGTCCTTTTGCTGGTTTGACTCTCAAGGGTACACTGAGAGGGCAGTGAGGGCTGAAAGGAGCAAATACTGTGAGCTCTAGCTGGGGATTTGTGGTCCTGGCCTCCTTCGTGCTCTGGTCCAGCATTTCTGGAAAATAGGGGAACTCAACAAAACAGGTTAAGTTGGCTTCTGGGCCATGTTCACATGGTCACAGGCCTTTAGCAGAGCTGTTTGGACCAGGCCAAAGAAAAGAGTGCCTTCTTTATTTGTTAGTGCATTAGAATTTGTGAAGGGTCTAGAATTTCCCTTGTTAGAGAGGATATAAGGAAAGGGCTGCATTTGGGGAACTATTCAAAGTCCTAGAAGTTTTCTTTTCCAGTGGGGAAAGGGATATTGAAGGAGACACTCGGTTCTTGTCAGAGAGGCATCAGGCTTAAAGACACAATGGAATGATTTAATCCACCTTTTGACCATCTCATAACAACCCTATATGGGAGGTGTTTTTAGTATCTTTGTTTCACAGTTCATGAAAGTGAGGTAAATAGAGGTTCAAGGCTTTCAATGGTCACATAGTAAGTGTCTGATGCTGGATTGCAACAAAGATATTCATGATCTTCTACCATTTTCTAGGTCCTTCAGAAATGCCTTAGTGTGCCCATATTCCCACAACCCCTCCAACATTGACTAGTGCCATTTTTTGTCACTTTGGTCAGTTTTGCAGGGTATGAGATGAAGCCTCAGTATTGTTTTGGCTTACCTTTTTCTTATTAGTGGTTTGGAGCATTTTTTCCTGTGGTTGAGAATATGTGGCAATTCTTCTTTTGAGAATTCTTTGTTCATATCCTTTGACCATTTATCTCTTTGGGAATGGCTGTTTGTTGTTTTTGAGTAGTTTCAGTCTTGTCTGACTCTTTGTGATACACTTTGTGGTTTTCTTGGCAAAGATACTGGAATGATTTGCCATTTCCTTCTCCCAACTGATTTGACAGATGAGGCAAACAGGCTGAGGCTAAATTTGTCTCAGATCCTTGAGATTCCAGACTCTTTGTCTCAAGGGTAATCTAACTGCCATTGGCTACTAGTCTTTTTAAAATAATGTTTCATTTTTCTCCAATGACATATAAAAACATTTCTTATTTCTGTTTTGAGTTCCCAGTTCTTAACCTACTTCCTTTTACCACTTCCATAGATAGTAAACAATCATAAATAGGTTATACATAAGCAATTATATTAAGCAGTTCTATATTAGTCATTTTCTGAAAGAAAATTTGAACCAAAAGAAGGAAAGTGAAAAATAGTATGCTTTATGTCTGTATTCAGATTCAATTAATTCTTTCTATGGAGAAGGATAGCATGTTTCATCATGAGTCCTTCGGGATTGTCTTAGATCATGGTATTGCTGAGAACAGCTCACTTATTCACTATTGTTGATCATACAGTGTTGCTGTTACTGTGCACAACATTCTCCTGGTTCTGCTCACTTCATTCTGCATCAGTTCATTTAAGTCTTTCTAGGTGTTTCTGAAATCATCCTGGTTTTTCTTTTCTTACAGCACAGTAGTATTCCATTACTATCATATAGCACATGGTGTTCAGCCATTCCCTAACTGATAGACATCTCAAATTCCAATTCTTTGTCACCACAAAAAGAGCTATTATAAATACCTTTATCCTAAATAGGTCATTTTCCCTTTTCAATCTCATTGAGATACTGACTTATTTTTGTTATTGCTGGGTCAAAGGGTATGCACAGTTTTATAGCCCTTTGTGCATGGTCCCAAATTCCTCTCCAGAATGGTTGGATCAATTCACAACTCCACCAACAGTACATTAGTGTCCCAGTTTTCCTACTTTCTTCCAGTATTTATCATTTTCCTTTTCTGTTTTATTAGTCAATTTGATAGGTGTGAGGTGGTACCTCAGAGTTGTTTTAATGTGCATTTCTCTAGTCAATAGGAATTTAGAGCATTTTTATATGACTAAAAATAGCTTTAATTTCTTCATCTGAAACCTGCCTGTTCTTCTCCTTTGATCACTTATCAATTAGGTCATGACTTGTATTCATATGAATTTGACTTACTTCTCTGTATATTTGAGAAATGAAGCCTTCCTCAGAGATACTTGCTGTAAAATTTATTCCCAGTTGTCTGCTTTCCTTATAGTCTTGGTTGCATTGATTTTGTTACTACAAAAAGACTTTGAAATTTGATACAACCAAATTATTGTTTTTACATCTAGTAATGCATTTTTTCTGTGATTTGGTCCTAAATTCTTCCCTTATTCATAGATCTGACAGGTAAACTATTCCATGCTCCCCTGATTGGTTTATGGCATCAGTCTTTATGTCTAAATCATGTACCCATTTTGACCTTATCTTAGTATACAGTGTGAGATGTTGGTCTATACCTAGTTATAATGTTTTCCAGTTTTCCTAGCAGTTTTTGTCAAATATTCAGTTTTTGGTCCCAAAACTTGGGGATTGGTGTGACACTGAATAAGTGGATTAATTTAGATGGAATTGTCATTTTTATTATATTGGCTCAGCCTCCCCATGAACAATTCATATTTTTACACTTGTTAGGTCTGACTTTCTTTGTGTGAATATGTTTTGTAATTATATTCAAATAGTTCCTGGGTTTGTTTTGGAAGGTAGACTTGTTTTGTATTGTCCACAGTCATTTTAAATGGAATTTGTCTTTGGGTTCTTTTGCTCCTGGACTTTGTTGGTAATATATAGAAATGTAGATGATTTATATGGGTTTGTTTTATATCTTGAAACTTGGCTAAAGTTGTCAATTATTTCAACTAGTTTTGGAGTTTATTCTTTAGGATTCTGTGGGATTATATCATCTGCAAAGAGAGAGATTTGTTTTTTCATTGCTTATTCTAATTCCTTCCATTTCTTTTTCTTTTCTTATTGCTATAGCTAGCATTTCTAGTACAATAGTGAATAATAGTGGTGATACTGGGCTTATAATGGGCAACCTTCCTGCACTTATTGGGAAAGCTTCTAGCTTATCCATATTACAGATAATCCTTGTTGACAGTTTTAGATGGGAATTATTTATTGTTTTATAAAAAACTCCATTTTCTCCTATGCTCTCTAGTGTTTTTCAGGGGAATGGGTTTTGTATTTTGTCTTTTTCTGCATTTATTGAGATAATAATATCTTTATTTTTAGTTTTGTTATTTTTGTGATCAATTATGCTGATAATTTTCCTAATATTTAAGCAGCCCTCCATTCCTGGTGTGAATCCCACCTGGTCCTAGTGTATGATCTTTGTGATATTTATTCCTATAATCGTCTTGCTAACGTTTTATTTAAGAATTTTCTGGGGGGTGGAGCCAAGATGGCAGAGTAGAAAGACTTACATATGCTAGCTCCAAACCCACAACCCATAATTATCTATAAAAAGAACTCCCAACAAATTCTGAAACAGTGGAGCCATGCAGCAATGGGGTGAAGGAGATTTCCGTTCCACAGAGCCCTGAAAAACTGATTCCAAAGGTCCGTGGCACACCTGACGGGAGCGGAGCCCAGCCCTGCCCTACCCCAGCCATGCGGCACTGAGAGGAGCAAGCAGATCCGAGTAGACTTCAGCAGCCGCGAAGGCCCCTCCACCCACAGATGCACAGGTCAGTGAAAGAGACATCTGGACAGCCTGAGAGGGGAGCAGGATGTCTCTGGGACTCAGACACCCTCGGGAGGCAGCAGCAGAGGCAGCAGGTGGCCAGAGGCTCCCAGAGCAGGCAGGAGCTCAGCAGGAGCTCCATTACAAAAGGTCTCTGCATAAACCCCCTGAGGGAACTGAGCCTGGGAGGCGGCCCTGCCCCCACCTGAGCACCAGAAGATAAGCTCCCATTGAATAGCAGCCAGGCCTGCTGCCAAAAGCCCTGAGGCTGGGGAGCAGCATTTGAATCTCAGACCCCAAGCACTAGCTGGGAGGACCTAGGC
>CM053771.1:3173364-3198598 GCA_028658325.1 Potorous gilbertii | reverse complement strand
TGTCAAATATTGTTCTTGCTACTAGGAAATAAGAAATACAGGTAATGGGGAATAGAAAGTTATCTGGCCCTACAGGACAAAAGAAGATGGGGACAAGAGAAGGGAGGGAAGATAGAAGAGAGGGCAGATTGGTGATGGGGAAATAAGAATGCTCAGGGTACTGGGGTGGGGGAGGGGACAAATGAGGAGAAAATTTTGAAACCCAAAATTTTGTGAAAATGAATGTAAAAAGTTGAATAAAGAAATTTATATTTAAAAAAAGAATTTTCTATCAATATTCATGACAGAAATTGGTGTATATTTTCCTTCTGTTTTCATTCTTCCTGGTTTAAGTGGTAGTGACATATTTGCATGATAAAAGGAATCTCTTTTTGTCTATTTTTTCCAAGTAGCTTATGTAATATTGGAATGGTTCTTTAAATATTTAAGTAGAATTTACTTGTGAATCCGCCTGGTCCTGGGGATATTTTCTTTGGGAGTTCATTGATGGCTTGTTCAATTTCCTTTTCTAAGATTGACTTTTTCAAGTATTCTTTGCAATCCTGGGCAATTTATATTTTTGTAAATATTCATCCACTTCACTTCGATTGTCAGATTTATTGGCATGTATTTGGGTAAAATAGATTGTAATAATTGTCTTCACTTTGTCTTCATTCCTTTCACTTTGGATTTTGGGAATTTGGTTTTCATTTTTCAAAATCTAACAAACCAATGGTTTATCTATTTTGTTGGCTTTTTTTCATAAAACCATTTGTTACTTTTATTTATTATTTCAGTGGTTTTCATACTCTTAATTTTATTAATCTCTGTTTTGATTTTCAGAATTTCCAATTTGATGTTTAATTGGGGGTTTTAATTTATTCTTTTTCTAATCTTTCTAGTTGTGTGCCCAATTTATTGATATGTTCTTTCTCTGTTTGATTGATGGAAGAGTTTAGATATATAAAATTTCCCTCTAGTACTGCTTTAGCATTCCATAAATGTTGTTATGTTCTTTCATCATTGTCATTCTCTTTAATGAAACTATTATTTCCATGATTTGTTTTGATTCATTTATTCTATAGTATGAGATGAATATTTTTCCAATTAATTTGTATTCAATCTTTTCACTGTCCTTTATTGAATGTAATTTTTTGTCTCATACAACTTGACTAGGCTGCATTTTCTATTTCTGCTTTTATGCATTTGATTGTGAGGTTTTTATATTCTAGTTCATATTCCCAAACTGGGTGATACTGGCCCTTGGGGAATGTTGAAATGATCCAGGGGGCAGGTAGTGGGCTTGGTTACCACTGGGGGAGGAATTAAATAAAAATAAGGGGGTAGTAGAAGCATAACACATTCTGGACTCCATCAGTTCTGTCCCCCTACATCTCCCTGCTTTTTCTTTATAAGTAATTGTAGCCCATGTAGGTCTGGGATGATCACAACCAGGAGGCATATGGTCACTGCTATAGGAACAAAGTGGAGTATAAGAGCGTCAATATTCTGCATAGGATTAAGCATTTTTTTTTTTTTACAAAATCCCTCTAAGTTTTGCTCTAATCTGATCCCATGTTACTTTAGAAGTCCGATTATTGTGCAAATATGGAGTTACACATATTTTCTCATATCTATAATTACATTTCATAACTACCCTCTTTTCCAAACTTTTCCTGCTGAGATTGGATGTAGAGCTGTCCCTGCCTCACAGGGTCCCAACATTGGAGAGGTAGGGTCTGTAGCTAGTTGATGCCAGGTCCAGAGGGTGAAAGGTCATGGACAGTGGATGATATACAGTTAGAACGGTCATCTGCAAGTGGAGAGTATTGAGCCTAGAAGACACAGATCTGGTACAGAAATTAAACAAACAAAGACCAAAAAGGAGTAGGAAGAAAATAACTAGACATGGGGTAGGTGTGAGAATATTGTCAAACTTCCTCACACTGTATTGATATACTTAGTAACTATCCAGGGACACTGAGGGATTTGGATGACTCTCACTTGTCCCCACCTTCTTATCTGCTTTCCATAGTTTTGATCAGGCTTTTATTTATCTTCCTGAATTTCTTGAACCCATTATTCAGACTGCTTTACTTTCCTTTATGTTTCTACCATAGACAAGATAGCTCACAAGTTATTACTTTTCACTAGCATAGCTGTATTGTCTTAAACATAAAAGATTTTGAACTTGAATCTCACAAGTGAATAGATGTTCATCAATGTTTCACAGGCTTATTTATCCTTTTCTGATTATATTCACTCTGGAAGAGAAACTTTAGAAATTAAGTAGTTAATAAATTCACACATTAATTTTAACTTTTGCTTATTAAAACAGCTTTATAGATAATTACATATTAATTTTAGCAGTACATTATCTTGAAAATGAAAATTTTAGGCTTTACCCTCTTTTTGAAAAACATTTCTTCCAAAGATATTTTTTCTTTTAAAACAGTTGAAAATTTATCCTTCTTTAAGACTCACTGAACTTTTATAAAGAAAATTAGTTGAAACCTTTAAAAATGATAGTTCTCTTTTCACTTTGAAACAAAAATAAACCAATTTTTAAAATTAAAATTCCTTAAAACTTAGTTGGTATAGTGATGTCCTTAAGGAATATGAATTCCTAAAGTGTTAGAACAAACAAAATTGTTAATTATTACAGAATTCCAAGATATCACAAAATACTTTAGTAAAAATGCGTACTGAAATCTCACATTGGTAACAATAGGAGACTGCTTTTAAAATCCTTTTAAGCAATGGGGACATCTTAAAGTGAGTCTTAAGTAGTTTCCATAAATTTCTGAACATATTCCAATTTCAGATAAAAATAATATTATTTTTCCCAGTAAGATGACACAAAAGAGCTCATATGTTTTGCTGGTCACTTGCTATTGATCATAGAAATTTGCTATAGAAGGAAAAAGTAGGGACATGTGACATACTGAATATGACAGGCTAAAACATCCTTGACTCTGTATGATTTCAGATAAGAGTGAAATTCTCCAGTCCTGTAGTATCTATTTCATAGCCAGACTCAGGAATAGTCAGGTGAGAATCATTCCTTTTTTAAAAGGACACAATGGAGAAATTGACTAAGAGGATCCCATCCTAGATTGAGTCTAGAATTGTCCCTTTGGTGTTTCCTTTCCAGATATAAACTTCACCTATTAATAGTACAGGATCACATTCCCTCTCAGTAACTTTTGGCATTTCTCTCAAAAACTGATTTAATGCAAACAATTATATCCAAATTCAAACTCAAAACAAAAATATTTATGGTTCCAAATGCCTTTTCCCTTAAACAGCAAGTCTCACTAATCATAGCTTAGAATCAGTTATTTCTATTCTTATGGAGTTGAAATAAGCAATAAAGATGTACCAGGACTCACATACATAAGGGATTCCATTTAAGATTTTTCTTACTCAGATTTAAAACTTGTCCTGATGTAAAAGTCAATTGTTAAAAATCCTTTCTGTCCAGTACAACTTCTGAGCAAGTCATATTCATTGTTTAGAATTCACATAAACCAAACAAGTTTCTTTATTAGCGCTGATGACCTTGCCCACAAGGATGGTTGCCAGGGGCCTTAGTAGTTTTACAAAATAAAAGGAATTGGCATGGACCCCATGCTTGCCAACCCCCAAACATACAGGAGGATTGTTCTGAATGGGCAGAACCAGTCTAAATAAAGTTTTTATTCAATTCCTTTCTTTCCACACACAGTAATCAATGAATTAATTCCACACACAGTAAACAATTTTAGGTTTAGCATTAAAAAAGCAACTTCAAAAACTTAGTTAACAATCTTACAACTTTTATAAATGATAACCAAATTGGTTTAGCTATAATTCTTTAACAGGCAAAGGTGAAAGTACCTGGTTTTCTAAATGGCAATTACATTATTAGACAAGATTAGCAGGTCTGATAAAATTTAACTGGTTTTACACAATTTTGCCCAACATCTTTTAGTTTCAATAAATTTCACATTAAAAATTGTCTTCTCTAACACCATCTTTAGATTACAGTGGTCACTCAATTTTTACAATACAAGAGAATTTTATTACAATTTAGAAACATAATAGTAACACAAACAGTGAACTTCAGGTGACATTAATTGCATTTCCAAACCATCACATATAAAAATTATTAATAGAAGACTGGGCTTACTAAATGTGATGTAGAGGCTGGTTGGCTTGTGATTTCATACTGCTATGGCCATCCTCTATTCCTGGGGAGGATAATGTAAATTCCCTACTATTTAGCACTCTCTTCCCTTGATCTAGTCTGGGATGAGAAGAGTTAACGGAATGTAATAAAATGTTTTTAGCTGTCCTAACTATTCACTGCAGCCCTAGGTTGATGATCAGAGTTGGGGCTACAGGGTAAATGATCTTAATGATTCTAGCTTTTACTCAAGGAAACTTCACTTCTGTGTCCACTCCTTAAAAACTTCTTTGAAAGAGAGAGCCAATCTGCCAGTTGAAATGAGGGAGACTCTGGAACAAGATCCAGTGGCACCTAGTCACCTTATTTCCACTGGAGAGTTCAAAGCTTTATCTCTGAGATGTCTCTTTATTTTGAGATCTATGCATTTTCCCAGTTTGCCTTAGCGCCAAATAATACACCAAATTCTTACCTGTCTTAAACATCCAATTAGGAGTGACATGTCTCACTTAAAATGTGACCAGAATAGCTACCTTTTGGTTGTTTCCCATTATGCAAAAACCTTTCTCTTTTAGGTGAGGCATGAGATAATTAAAATGCTAGTCAGTTTGCCTCTGCAATATGAGGGGAAAAGTTTCCACTATTTCTTCTTGTCTTTCTCTCCACTTTCACATCCTGGCCAGGGTTAGAAGGTAGAAAGAGAGAGAGAATTTTACCAACAACTTTCCAACAATTTCCAAAACTTTTATGCTTTCCTTAAACTTTGTACACGCTGTTCTACTAGTGGGTTTTGATGAAAGCCCCTTAAAAACTGCACATACATTATTTCTTTGTATTTCTAATCTGAAACTGCCTTTAGCAATCATACATAAGATTTATTCTTCTCTTTCTCTTTTGCATCCTCTTCCCTGATGCTGCAGCCATCAGAAAGAGAGAGTGGGGGAAAAAGGAGGAGGGAAAGAGATAACTGCATTCCAAATTCCAGCTGCAATGGAGCTTGCTGTATTAACACACAAACACTTGCACACAGAGCATATAGAGACAGAACACATATACAGACAATAAAAAAAGAATCCAGAAACTGAGAAATGATTATCAGAAATCCTCTGCACAAATTAGATCTTTCCTGGATTTGTTTTACTTTGTTCCAAACATCTTTCATAAAATTCAGATTTCCACACTAAGTAATTTTCTCCTTCAAGAGTGGTTTTAGCTAAATTGCACTGATCAGTGGGGCATAGGGCTGTCTGAGAAATGTTATCTAGAAGAGACTGGATGTAAAGACTATATGGTCCATAACTGGTTAATTTCTTTAAGAATTTAAAATCCAGAGGGAGTTGTATTGCAAGTTTTTGTGTGGCACCCTCCATCAGGTCTTCCTCCTCTCTCATTCTAGAGCTGGATCTACCTTTATTGTTTTTGTTGCCAATAGTACTTGCTCTGGTTCTTGTAAGCATATTTAATACATTCCAAATTCCTGTTAACAGGAAAAGTGTTTGGTCTGACCTCTCTATAATACTCACTCATTTGATTGCCTACTGTTTCCCACTTTTCAAGATTTACAGTCCCTTTCTTGGGGAACCAAGGGCAACATTCCTGTACACACTGGAGAAATTCCTCTACTTTTGTTTCACCAAACTTTCTTTTGTTAAAGCTACTTTTTGTTAAACTGTCTTTGAGACTTCTAGCCAGTTCAATTTAGCCTGTTGAAGTATTTATGACTGGTGAAATATTTACTACATTGAGACTGCTAGCCAGTTCAATTTATGTTCTTTAAACCTTGTGTTAGGTTGGTGAAGTATTTACAAAAAAATCGCCCTTATTTTTCCTGAACAGAAACCACTTTTTGGTCCTGTAACACAGTAAATTCTCCCTGTAGAAGCCTGAAACTTCTGAGTTTCTACTGTGCCTGAGTGAATGCTTGGATAAAGTGAAATGCCTCTGTATAGGCTCTTTGAGTCTTCCCATACCGTGTGCTGTGTGGCAGCACATGGAGCTCCTCTCTCACAGCGGGCCTCTGTCATTGAAGGACAAGTCCATTCCTAGGTCTCCAGCAAGTTCCTGATTTGGACATTAGTTGTGGGGGGATGGCCAACATCCCCTAGTGGTTCAGTGAAGTGATGATGAAGAAAAGACCACGGGTCAGACGTGGAGTGTAAAGAACAACTCCCGTTTATTAATCTGAGGGCAGGGGTTTATATAGATTTTCTACAGGCATGCAAGCAGGGTTATTCCCATGAGAACATTTTTAGTTTACTTCTCATACTTCTTATCTAGTTCGTCCAGCGATACAACCTTGGGGGAAGCAGGCAGGGTCAGGATATTCTCATCCTTGCCTATCAGGAGCACAAGTTTCAAGTAAAACCTGAACAGTATCTAACATTCTGGATTCCATCAGTACTGGCCCTCTACACACTGGTGCTCTATCCACTGCACCACCTAGCTGCCCCTAAATGCCAAGAGCTCCTGAAAATAAAGTATATTCCTTTCTGTTCTCATTCAATTTTTCTCTAAAGTCTAACAATCTAACTTTTCTAAAATTTGCTTACCTCCTTAACTTCTTTCTTGTTTTTTTTTCAAATAGGTTTATCTAGTTCTGAGAGGGGAAGGTTGAAGTCTCCCAGTTTTATTGTCTATTTCTTCCAGTAACTCATTTAAGTTGTCCTTCCAAAACTTAGACGCTATACCATTTGGTGCATGTATCTTTAGTATTGATATTACTTCATTGTTTTTGGTACCTTTTAGCAAGATATAGTTCCTTTCCCTATCTTTTAATTAGACCTATTTTTCCTTTTGCTTTCTCTGAGATCACCATTGCTACCCTATCTTTTTTTTTCTTGGTTCAACTGAAGCATAATAGATTCTACTCTATCCCCTTACATTTTACTCTGTGTGGATCTCTGCTTCAAATGTATTTCCTGAAACAACGTATTTTAGGATTGTAGTTGTTCATTCTGCTATCTACTTTGACTTTTGGATGAATTCATTCCATTCATATTTACAGGTATGATAACTAACTGTGTTTCCCTCCATCCTATTTCCCCCTGTTTATCCTTCTCTCTCACCTTTCACTCTGTCCTCTCCTCTCTTTATCCTGTTTTGCTTCTGACCAATGCCTCTTTCATTGCCCTTCCTTCTATCAGTCCTTACTCCCCCTCCCCCCATCCCTATCCCTTTCTACTTCTCTATAGGACGAGATAGGTTTCTGTACCCAACTGAACATGTATGTTATTCCTTCTTTAAGCCAATTTTGATATGAGTAAGGTTCAAGCCCTCCCTTCTCACCGCCCCCATCTTCCTCTTCACTATAATAGCTCTCCTCTGCCTACCTCTCCCTTCCCTCCTCTTAGAATGCAGTTCTCTTTCTCATCACTTAGTTTTGTTTTCTTGACTATCATCCTGTTACAGTCAGTGGATACTGTCTATGTATACTCCTAATTGCCTTAATAGTCAAAAAGGTCTTAAGAATTTCAGGTGTCATCTTCCAATGTAGAAATATAAACAATTTAACCTTAGTGAATCTCTTCTATTTTCTTTTTCCTGTTTACCTTTTCATGCTTCTCCTGGGTCTTATATTTGAAGATCATTTTTTTGTTTGTTTGTTTAGCTCTGGTCTTTTTGTTAGGAATGTTTGATTATCTTCTATTTATTGAAGGTCCAGTTTTTCCCCTGAAGGATTATACTTAGTTTTTCTGGGGTTATGATACTTGGCCTTAATCCTAGTTTCTTTTTCTTGCTGAATATCATATTCCATTCCCTCTAATTTTTTTTTAATGTAAAAGTTTCTCAGTTCTGTGTTAGTCTGCCTGTAGCTTCATGACCTTTGAATTCCTTCTTTCTGACTACTTCCACTCTTTTCTCCTTGACCTGGGAGCTCTGTAACTTGACTATAATATGCCTGGGGGAGTGGTCTTCATTTTGGGATCTTTTTCAGTAGGTGATTGGTGGATTCTTTCAATTTCCATTTTATCCTCTAGCTCTTGATATCAGGGCTGTTTTCCTTGATAATTTCTTGGACCCAAAAACACCAAATGTGGTCACAGGGGGTCAGACATGACTGAAATAACTGAATAACGTAACATTCATATACAATATCTTTTAGAGTCCAGTGTAAGATGTTGGTCTAAAAAAAAAAGATGTTGGTCTAATCCTAAATTCCTTCATGAGTGCTTTTTAGTTTTCTCAGAAGTTTTTCTAACCAAATAAGGAGTTTTACCCTAAATAGCCTGTTTTCCACTTTTCCAGTGAGTTACTGAGTTCTAATGATTTTGATCTCCCTCCTTTAATCTGTTCCATTCATTTCTCTCCTCTCTCTCTCTCCCCCCTCTCTCTCTGTCTGTCTTTCTCTCTCCCTCTGTCTGTCTCTCTCTGTCTCTCTCTCCCTCTCTCCATCTCTCTCTCTCTGTCTCTGTCTGTCTCTCTCTATCCCTCTCTCTCTCTGTCTCTCTGTGTGTCTATCTCTCTCCCTCTCTCTGTCTCTGTCTGTCTGTCTTTGTCTCTCTCTGTCTCTGTCTCTCTGTGCCAATACTTCATGGTTTTGATGACCACTGCTGTATACTATAGTTTGAGATCTGGAAGTGCTGTTGTCCTATATCCTTACTTCTTTTCATCATTCCCCTTGATACTGCAAGTCTTCTGTTTTTCCAAGTGAATCTTGATTTTTTTCTTCAGGTCTGTAAAATATTCCATTATAATTTTGTTTTTATTGTTGCTGTTCAGTCATGTCCAACTTTGTGACCCCATTTAGGGTTTTCTTGGCAAAGAAACTGGAGTCGTTTTCTTTTTCTTTTTCTAGCTCATTTTACAGGTACCTGACTCAAACAGGACTATGTGGCTTAACCAGAATCACATAACTAGTAAGGATATGAGGCCAAATTTGAACTCAGATTTTACTGACTCAAGGCCTAACATTCTGTCCACTTTACCAATTAGCTGCCCCCATAATTTCATTACGATTATATTAAAGATGTAAATATTATTGTTCAGTCTCCATTTGGGTTTTGTGGTCCATGAACGAATTTCCATTTTTATTTTATTATGGAATGAAAGGATATAATGATGACAATATCTGCTTTTTTGAATTTGTTTGCAGTATCTCTGTGCCCTAGTCCATGGTTAATTTTTGTACAAGTTCCATATGTTTCAAAGAAATAAATAATGTCTAAATTATTTTTTTCATGATTTTCTTTCTAAAAATATTTCAGATTTTTTTTAATCATTGAACATCCACTCATTTCCCATATTGCTATGCTCTCATTTACAGGATCAGTCACCCTGGGCTGTATACTGAGTTTCACTGCTTTCTGGAACACAGTCTTCCATTCTCTCCTCATTCCTAGTGTGTTTTAAATGGTCTTGCATATGTCAGTATCCTTTCCATTGTATTTGAAAGTCATTTTCTGTGTGGCTTTTAGAACTCACTTAACCTTCAAGAAAATGACAGTCTGACAGAGGAAGACAACACAGAAAGGAATGATGAAAGCAGGTTGGAATGAAGAGAAGGTACCCCAAGAAAAGAATACAATGAACCAGTCAGTTAGAGAATTCCCAAAGATGTTGAGCCTGGTGAGAAGTGAGATGTCTGAAATGAGCATGCTCCTTAAATGGAGATTTGGAGTTCATAACCCCATCCCATGGTGGTGAGAGATGGTTGTGGGAGACTTACAAAGGAAAGAAGTTTGGAATAGCATTTGTTGGGTGTGGATTAGGGAATCAGAAAGCAGTTATCCATGAAAGCTTCTTACAATGAAAGCTCACATGATGAGTACTATGCACTGGAGAATAGTGACTCAAGAGATCCCACTGGAAAAGAAAAATTATAAATTCTTGGGGATCCCAACAAGTGCAAAGGATAAATACCTTAATTGTTTCAAAGTAAAATAATAGAATAAAGAGAGTTATAGGTGATCTAGGGGTTAAAAATAAACCATGAATCCATTGTTTTTAAGAAGAAATCACAATGACAAAAAGTAATGGATGATTTTGTACATATGATGGAGAATTATTCCTAAATAACAGAATCTCTGATAAAGAGAATCATATGCTAATGATAAAAATGGAAAACCATCACATTCCAAGCACATTGGCCAAACACAGACTGTGTATGTAGCAAATAAGAAATATAGATGACTGCTCCCAACTATCAAGGCATTTTCAGATTTGGCCAACTTTTCCATAGGCTTCTTAACTCATTCTCTTGACTTTTGTTCTCCCAAGTTTCCAGAGTCCTAGAGGTGTGATTAGATCCTTTGTTTCTCCTGGAGAAACTGTCAATGTCTTCCTCATGAGTTGGCTGGAACACAACCTGTGCTAATTAAATTTTGCTTGTTTAATGTATGAAGGAACTCTCCACGATTACTCTTCTTTCTATTTACCTAAGGAGCAGAGTATGGATTGATTCTCTGCTGCTTGTGCTAATTTTGGTCTGACGGTAAGACCAAGAAAATAGAAGTTCTCCAAAAGGTCAAAGATATCAAGGGAACTGATTTTTTAAAAAAATCAAGGAACGGGATCTAGCTGTATCAGATCTTAAACTGTGTTATAGAGCTGTAATCATCAAATCAATCTGGTACTGACTTGGAAAGAGAGTGGTGGATTGGTGGAATAGATTATGTACAAATTACATTGTAGTAAATGACCATAATAATCTGTTACATGATCCCAAAGAACCAAGCTTTTGGAAGAAAAATTCATTTTTTGACAAAAACTGCTGGGAAGCCTTGAAAACTATATAGCAGAAACTAGGCATAGGCCAACATCTTACACTGTATACCAAGATATAGTCAAAATGGGTACATGATTTACACATTAAGGGTGATATTATAAGCAAATTAGGAGAGCATATCTGTCAGATCAACAGTTCAGGGAAGAATTTATGACCAAATAAAAGACAGAGAACATTACAAAATGTAAAATAGGTCATTTTGATTTTATTGAATTAAAAAAGTTTTTTTGCAGGAACAAAACTAGTGTAACCAAAATTATAAGGAAAGCAGAGGACTGGGAAAATTTTTTTCCAATAAGTATCTCTGATTAATGTCTCATTTCTCAAATGTGTAGAGAAGTAAGTCAAATTTATAATAATGCAAGTCATTCCCCAATTGATAAATGGTGAAGGAATTTGTGCAGGTAGTTTTCAAAGAAATCAAAGCTATCTGTAGTCATATGAAAAAGTATTATTTATTAGAAAAATGTAAATTAAAATTTACCACCTCATACCTATCACATTGGCTAATATGACCAAAAGAGAAAATGATGGATGTTGGAAGGGATGTGGGAAAACTGGGACGCCAATGCACTGTTGGAGGAGTTGTGAACTGATTCAGCCATTCTGAAGAGCAACTTGGAAGTATGCCCCAAAAGTTGTAAAACTGCATATTCTGTGATCTAGCAATATCACTGCTAGGTCTGTATCTCAAAGATATCAAGTAAAAAAAGGGAACGGACCTGTCCATAGAAAAAAATATTTATAGCAGCTCTTTTTGTGGCGGATAAGAATGGGAAATTGAAGGGATGCCCATCACTTGGGGAAGGGTTAAACAAACTGTGGTATATGATGGTAATGGAGTATTATTGTGCTTTAAGACATGACAAGAGGGATGATTTCTACAAACCAGTAAAGACCTATATGACCTGATGCAAAATGGAGTAAACAGAACCAGGAAAACATTGTATATAAAGCAATGTTGTTCAATGAAAACTGTAAATTACATAGCTCTTCTCAGAAATTCAGTGATCCAAGACAATCCTAAAGGACTAATGATGAAGCAGACTATCCACTTCAAGAGAAGGAACGGATGTTGTTTGAATACAGACTAAACCATGCAATTTTTAACTTTTTTTCATTCTTTTTTTTCAAGTCTTCCTGTACAAAATATCTAATATGGAAATGCTTTATATGATTGCACATATATATACCCTCTATCTGATTGCTTACTGCTCAAGGAGCGGGGAGGGAAGGAAGGATAGAATTTGGAATTCAAAACTTTAAAAAAAGACATGTTAAAAATGTTTTTAACATGTAATTGGGGAAAAATAAAATATATTTTTGGAAATTAAAAAAAAAGAAAGAAAATAGAAGTTCTCCACCCTCCAGCCATTGGAGCCATTGTTTACAGAAATCCTGAATCGTGTGAATGAGTTAATTTACCTTGGCAGTATATTTTCCAGCATGTCCTTTTAGGTAGTGAGGTTGTGAAAAGAAATAGCCCTTTAATTATTATCTAATTGTAGTTGATTGTAGGATTGTTTCCTTCTTTGGGAAAAGCTAATCCTGGCAGCTAAGTCAGACTCATATAGATATTCTCTTAAGTCTGGGTTACCTGTAGATATAGTGAATAGATAAACTGATAAAACTCAATCATTTAGTAGCAGATAAGAGACTGTAAGACACACATCTTTGTAGGACTAAAATAGTCATGAGATTATAACACTCTTTTCAAAGGCTAAATTCCCCTTTCTGGCTACTTTAGAAAGGAGATTGTTGAAAGGCAAAGCTCCTCTTTCCAGAGTTAGTGGATTGGCTTCTTTTCATTTTTTCTTCAGCTGGAGGGTGAGCACAAACCACAAGCTCCTCATTTCCAGTCTTTCTTCAAGCTATAGGCTCTTTTAAAACAATCCTTTTGGGTGCGAAACTCATCAGCTGCAAAGCAAGGACTTCTGGGGTATTCTCACTTTGACTGACAGACTGATAGACACAGGATGAATCTGAGTCAAGAAAACATGGGAGGAGTAAGTGGTCAGATGACCTGCCTTGTTCAATTGCATTATGTTCAAAACATGTTTCCTAAGATGGCTGTAATTTTTCTTTCTCTTCTGTTACAAAAATAAACCCTGGAAGTCACATCTTTGTCACAAATTACTAAGGAATCAGTTGACCTTAAAGGTAACCTGTCAACTGTTACAATTAAACCATTATTTACTAGCAAATTTTGTGCCTCAGATCACTTTCTATTTCAGACAACTGATTTTAATGGTTGATTCCTGCATTGCTCGAGATAGCTTAGTGTTTGGGAGGCTGCCAAGGAAAGTGTGGGAGAGAAAAGGTATTAGACTGGGTACCAAACTGAAGGTCTACAGAACTATTGTGCTGACCTCATTCTTGTGTGCTTGTGCTGAACCATAAGCCATGATAGCAAACTGAATTTCTTCCATTTGAAGTTTCTTACAGAGAATCTGAAGATCACCTGGTAAAATAAAGTACTGGACATTGAGATCTATTCCCAAGTTAGACTGCCAAGCATTCCCACTCTACTACACAGTGAAGCTCTGATGGGCTGGACATGTTCAGATGCCAAAAGGGTGTTTGCATAAAATGCTATTTTATTGAGAACTCATGTAAGGAAGGCAATCACATTGTAGTCAGATACAAGTGATACAAGGACCTTCCCAAGATCTCCCAGAAAAACTTTGTAATCAATGGTGAGACATGAGAGACACTGGCAAAGAACTACCCAGCATGGTATGCCCACATCAAAGAATGTCCTATGGCATGTGAACAAAGCAGAATTACAATTGCCGAAAGAAATGATGAGATGAGCAAATTTATAGCCATTTCCACCCCAAATGTTTACATGGACTATTTGTGCCCAATCTGTGGTGGAGCCTTATGAGCTTGTATTGGTTTCGTCAGCCTTGGTCAGGCACAATGTACCTTGACCCTGACATAGTGATGTCATTTGGTCGTCTTTGAACACAAAGAAGAACAAAAACTACTAACTATGTAACTATTATAATAAATAAATATATGCTGTTGACACATGAAATCAGTCATAAAGTGAAGGCATAAGCTGGATTAGTCACAACACATCATACCTGGGGTAGCCTCAGGCATCAATGTAACAACAGCTAACTCTCCTTCACTTGGCTGGAAAGTCTCATATCCCTCAGTTCAGTCCACATTGCAATTTGTATCATTTATGAATCCTTTTCATGTTTGATCTAGAGGAGACTTTGTTACAGATTCTCAGGAAATGAACTAGATCTTTTCTTTTCCTTTCCTCTCTTTTCTATAATCACACAGAAATCCCCAAACCCCCACAGAATGCACTGTCCTTGGCAGCTTCTCACAAATTACTCACAGAATTTCCATTATGGCATATCACCTCTATTGTCTTCTGTCTGTCTCTTCCACAGATATTCCTTCCTCATATATATTCACATATACTTCATCTGAGATTGCACAGGGAAACCCATTCCCTAGTTAGACATTTTTCATCTTTAGTTCAACTGACCACATCAACTGCTTTTCTCAATATTCCATTGGGCTCTTAATGACTACAGTTTCAACTGTTGACTCTGATGCTCATCAAGAGTATGACCTCTGGGTAAATTCCCTTTCTTTGCTTCAGTTTCCGCCTCTCACTTGACAAAGGTTAGACTGCATGAATTCTGGAGTCTCCTTCAGCTCTAAATCTTGTGACTTTTGATGGCCTAGGAGTCAGTAACATTCCAGGATGTGGCTGTGGACTTCTCCCCAGAGGAGTGGGGCCTCTTGGACCATCCTCAGAAGGTATTGTACAAGGAGGTCATGCTGGAGAATACTGGGAACCTGCTCTCCCTGGGTAAGGACACTTTCCCTGGCCACTCTCAATCAAAGAGAATATCTCCATTCCTGAGTGTGCTGGCTTTGGAGCATTTATTACTTACTAGAAAAGAAAAAGTGCTGATCTCCTGTGTCCTAAAGATAGGGTCCTCTTGCTGTTTAGGTTTCCTATAAAAGGTCAGCACACTGAGTGAAGAGAAGGTGGATATTTCCTGGTTGCTCTTGAAGTTGTCTGCTGCCAGTTCTAGGTAGTTTGAGGTTGAAGATCAGATCAGTGTTGAAGCATGTCAGGTGTGGAAGTAATCCACCATCATGCAGTCCAACCTCTCCCTGGTCATGAATTGTGTCTGCCCAATGTCTGCACACTGGTCAGATAGCTTTGCCCTGCACCCCCTTCCTCTTTGGGAGGGGCCAAGCGTTTAGGACATTCTTCTTTGTGAGAAGCCTTAGTTTGTAGCTTATAGCTTATAGCTGTGCCTGGTAAGGCATGTTTGTCCATCCTTCATAGGTTTTCATAGGTTTTGGGGGGTGCAGAGTAGTATAGGGGACAGAGCCAAAGCTGACTCACCAAGGTCCCTTTTGCTAGAACTCAAGGGTGATCTGGCACATCCTATTCTGGTTACTTGTATTACAACCATTAATGGGAGAATAAGCCAGATCTGTGTGAACATGATGGAGTGATTCTCTAGCTTTGCATGCGTACTCTTTTCCCTAAAGAGAAGTGAATTACAAGAATTTCTCCATCTTAATCCCCGATTCCCCTTGCCCAGGGCTACCAGTTCCCAGAGAAGATCTGATCTGTTATTTGGAAGGAAGAGAACCACCCTGGCTGCTGGAGCAAGAAGGCCCAAGGAGCTGCCATCCAGGTGAGTGAGGGGAAAGCAGGTATGAGAGGTGTGTTTACAAGAAGCTTCTGGGTGTGGGGATGAAGCAAGTGCCAGATTTGTGGGCAGGAAGACCTGACTTAGAATTCTTTTTGAGACACTTTTTGGCAATGGCATCCTGGACAGGTCACTTAGCCACTGAGCCTCAGTTTCCCTATCTGTAAAATAAGGGAGTTGGACACTATGTCCTTGAAGCTCTCTTCCACTGATATATCTATGATCCTTTCAAATATCATTGTTTGGCATTTACGGGCAGTAACTCCCCTGAAAGTACAAAAAGAGGTTGCACTTTCCAATTTGGACTCTTTCTTAGACCTTCTTCAAGTCAGTGAGCCTTTACTAAGTGCTACTCTGTGCCAGACCCTCCATTAAGCATCAGAGCTATAAATAGATATAAGGGACATCCTCTTGCTCTTCTGGAGCTCATTGATGTGGGGAGTGGGAGGGGGTGGGGTGTACTGACATCATGCCAACACCAGCCTGTCATGGATAGGACAAATTGGAGCTCATTTAGAGAGTGAAGGAGGGCTGAAAAAAGACTTCTTGTGGAAGGTGGACTCTAGTTGGGGCTTCAGGGAAGCCAGGGTGAGCATTCTAGGCACAGGGATGGTGAGGAAAACCTGTGGACGCAGGAGGTGGAGGGTCCTGTTCACAGAGTGAAGGGGAGGCCCGTATCACTGGATTATAACCTATTGTGTGGGGATATAAGGTGAAACGAGAATAGAAAAGGAAAAGAGTTGGTGATGAAGGTATGTGTAGTGGCAGTGCTGGGAGAGGAAGGGTTTATGGGAGAGATGTTCTCTACTTGGAAACATAGGACTTTGCAGCAGATTGAATGTGTATGTCAGGAATATGAATGTGTGAGAGTCAGTGAGGAGCACATGACACTTTACTTATCTGCTTGTAGTATTGGAAGGAGGCCTTGGAGACCATTAGCATGGTAGGAAGATGGGGAGGGTTGGGAGAAAGAGAGTGAGTTTGGTTTTGGACAACAATGAGAGTCTCATGAAAACCCAGAGAGAGAGAGAGAGAGAGAGAGAGGAAAAAGGGTGATTGAGTGTGTCAGAGGCTGCAGCAAAGTCCAGAAGCATGAGGATGAAGATGTCATCAGTAGATTTATCAGTTTTGAGATTTTTGGTAGTTTTGGAGAGAGGAGTTTCCATTGATCTATGAAACTGGGAGCTAGACTGCAGAGAATTTCAGGGAAAGCAAAGCAAAGCAGTTGGGGACACCAGTTATAAATGGGGGTCTCCAGTTGTTTAGTCATGAAATGGAAGAAAGATATTGGAAAATATATCTTGGATTGAATGGATGAAATGAATGTATGTTGAGAACTAGAGGGCAATGGTCTTATTTGTGGCAGTAGGAAAGGAGTCATTAGTGCAGGAGAGACAGAAAATGAGTGAAATAATGAGGATGCTGGAGAGGCAGTCTGCTGAGGAAGAGGGTGTGCTGGAATGGGGTGATTTACACATGGAGAGGAGTTTAATTTTGCAAGCAGAGGGAGGCCCATTTCATCTGATACTGGTGTCATAATGAAGAAAAGGCACTTGATTTATGGGAGATGAGGAGGATAAGAGAGCTCTTCATCAACATCCAATTCTTTCAAGGAAATATAAGACATATTTCTCTACTGAGAAGGTGACGGGGCGGGGTGGAGGGCGGTGAGAAGAAGCAATAAGGGAGGATTGGGGAGGAATGAAAAGACTTGGAAAAGCTGCTGTGGTGAATGAGCCAGAGAGTCAGTTATGTGGTTGTTCAGTCATTTGAGTTGTTTCTGACTCTCCATGATCCCATCTGGGGTTTTCCCTGCAAAGATAGTGGAGTGGTTTGCCATTTCCATTTCAGGCTCATTTTACAGGTGAGCAAGCTAAGGCCAATAGGGCTAAGTGACTTGCTCAGGGTCACACAGCTAGAAAGTCTCTGAGGATAGCTTTAAACTAAAGTCTTCACGATCTCTATCCAGTGCAACACCCCCTGCCCCAAGGGAGTCAGTGGATGAGATGTCAAAGGATGACCTTGCCACACTGAGATTATGTAACCTAAATGTGCAGTGAACCCAGACAGCCTGGTTTTATGATTTTCTCTCTCTATTTAGCAGCGTCTAAGTAGTAGCAAAAGCTGCTGCCTTGCTTAGGGCTCTGCTTTACACAAATCATCAACTTGTGTCCCTTCCTTGATTTCTGAGGCTCCATCTTTGGCACTTTCTTGGAGAATCATTGTCCAGATTCATAATAGACACCCTCAGTTTGGGGAAAGGGGAAGTAGAAACTTCCAGGTATCCATGGGATGAGATGCTTGAGGAAGTTAGAAAGAAGCTATGGGTCTGGTCATCAGGATGAGAACCAGACAAAGTTCACTCACTGTGGAGGACAATGTGGAAGAAAGAGACACAAAAAGGGTGAGGCCAGAACCTGCATTTGCCAACTAAGAAAGAGAGCAGAATACAAGAAATGAGCCTGGTGTCAGCCCTGGGCCCAGTCAATCAATAAGCATGTCTTAACCATCTCCAGTTTTCTAGGCACCCTGCTAAGCTTTAGGGATACATGGGAAGGGAAAAAACCAGTCCCTGCTGTCTGGGAGCTCCATGTCTGACACACAGACCTGGAAATGGTTTGAGAAGGAGCAACCTATCAGGAACCTCACCCTTAGTGGTCCAGGGAAAGGATCCTGTCTGGGGATTGAAAGACATCCAGTTGAATGGGATAAGAGGGAATACAAGGAATGAGGCCAGTAAAGGGTTCATACGGAGAATCAAATTAAGGAGAAGAGTCCAAATCAAAACAAGAATGACAGAAATTTCCGGCACAGCTCAGAGTTTTTGTGGATTGTCTTCTAAAATACTGCAGTGAAGTCAGTGTTGTAATCAAGTGAGTTCCATGAGTTTTTTTGGTTTCTCAGTGGATATAAAAGTTATGTTTATTCTCTGTTTTGTACAACACTATTGTCTACAATGTATATACTTTAATAAACTTGTATATGTAAACTTTATGTAATAATTTTTATATAATTTAATTTTATTGCTAGTAAAAGCTAACTATCATCAGGATCTTTAGTGAACTATAATCTTCCTGATGGAGGCTCTGGCCCAGGGTTGATGGCTGCTCACTCATCAGGGGATGATTGCTCAAGGTTGGCAGTGGCTGTAGCTATTTCTTAAAATAAGGCAAAAGTGAAGTTTGCCACTTTGATTGAGTCTTGTTTTCACTTGAATACTTAAAGCCATTGTTGGATTATTAACTGACCTAGTTTCAATGTTATGTCTCAGGTAATAGGAAGACCCAAAGAGAGGGAGAGAACAAATCATCACGCAATAATAAAATATTTTTTCTTAATAAAGGAAAACAAAAGCAAGTGCTGTGGACAGAGCATGCCCACTTTCAGAGCTGGAGTTCTAGTCTCAGTTACAGGGTTGCTGGGCAGCTCGCTCAGCCATTCTGACTCATGGTCTGAGCTGTACATGCCCTACCAGTGTCACAGGTGTTTGTGAAGATCCAGTGTAATTGTGTGTGAACTTCTTTATAAATTAAGTTATCCTTCAGATGTGGGCATTTTCAAATGAATAATTCTGTCCATTGAACTTTGAAGACTTTTCTTTTAGCCTAGGGAAATGATAAGTAAATTTACTTCCTTGCAATGGATGGAAGGGGTCAAAATTATATATGAGTATACATGTATCTCTGTGTGGATATATATATATATATATATGTGTGTGTGTGTGTGTGTATGTGTGTGTGTGTGTGTATGTATGTATAATTGTTTCTTTCTTGCAGAAGGAGAGATTAGACCCGAAATGAAAGAAACTACTGCAGAGCTAAGCATTTCTGTGGAAGAAACTCATAAGGAAAGCTTCATGAATGAGGATCTTTCTGACTTCACCAGGAAACAAATCTATGCTGGACTTCACCGAGTCCACACAGGAGAGAAACCTCTTGACTATCATCTTTGTGGTAAAGACTTGAGTCAACAGTCATCCCCTATTTACCCTGAAAACACTCATACTGGAGAGAACACATATAAGTGTCAAGAACGTAGTAAAACTCTTAGTGAACACTCATTCATGATACATCAGAAAATTCATGCTGGTAGGAAACCTTATGAATGTAATCAATGTGGAAAAACTTTTAGGAGAAACTTTCATCTTGCTGAACATCAGAAAATACACACTGACAGGAAACCTTATGAATGTAATCAATGTGGAAAGGTTTTTAGGAGAAACTTTGATCTTGCTAAACATCAGAGAATACACACTGGAGAGAAACCTTATGTATGTGATCAGTGTGGAAAGGCTTTTGCACAGAGCTCCAACCTTACTCAACATCAGAGAATTCACAGTGGAGAGAAACCTTATGAATGTAATCAGTGTGGAAATGCTTTTAGATTTAAAAGTCATCTTACTCTACATCAGAGAGTGCACACTGGAGAGAAACCTTATGAATGTGATCAGTGTGGAAAGGCTTTCAGATGTAGTTCCAGTCTTGTTGTACATCTGAGAAGTCACACTGGAGACAAACCTTATGAATGTAATCAGTGTGGAAAGGCTTTCAAACAGAGGCCCCATTTCGCTCTACATCAGAGAAGCCACACTGGAGAGAAACCTTATGAATGTAATCAATGTGGAAAGGCTTTCAAATCTAGCTTCAATCTTGCTGTACATGTGAGAAGCCACACTGGAGAGAAACCTTATGAATGCAATCAGTGTGGAAAGGCTTTCCCACAGAGGGCCCATTTTGCTCTACATCAGAGAATCCACACTGGAGAGAAACCTTATGAATGTGATAAATGTGGAAAGGCTTTTAGAAGAAGCTCTGGTCTTGTTAACCATCAGAGAATCCACACTGGAGAGAAACCTTATACATGTGATCAATGTGGAAAGGCTTTCACACAGAGTTCCAACCTTATTCAACATCAAATAGTCCACACTGAAGAGAAACCTTATGAATGTAATCAGTGTGGAAAGGCTTTCAGATATAAAAGCCATCTTACTCTTCATCAGAGAATTCACACTGGGGAGAAACCTTATGACTGTGATCAGTGTAGAAAGACTTTCAGATATAAAAGCCATCTTACTCTTCATCAGAGAATTCACACCAAAGAAATACCTAATAAATGTGATCAATGTGGAGTCACTTTCAGATGCAGTTTCAGCCTTGCTGTACATCTCAGAAGCCACACTGGAGAGGAACCTTATCAATGTAATCTTTGTGATAAGGCTTTCATACAGAGGGCCCATTTAACTCTACATCAGAGAAGCCACACGAGAGAGAAACCTTATGAATGTAATCAATGTAAAAAGACTTTTAAAAGAAACTGTGACCTTACTGATCATCAAAGAACCCACAGGGCAGAGAATCCTTGTGAATGTGATAAATGTGGAAAGACTTTCAGGTGTAAAACCAGTCTTGCTGTACATCATAGAACCCACATCGGAGAGAAACCTAACGAATGTGATAAATATGGAAAGGCTTTGAAATCCGGCTTCAATCTTGCTTTACATCTTCAAATCCACGCTGGAGAGAAAACTTACGAATGTAATCAGTGTGCAAAGGTTTTTAGAAGAAGGTGTGATCTTAGTGATCATCAGAGAACCCACACTGGGGAGAAACCTTATGAGTGTGATAGATGTGGAAAGGCTTTCACACAGAGAGCTGGTCTTGCTTCACATCAGAGAAGCCACACTGGAGAGAAACCCTATGAATGTAATCAATGTGAGAAGGCTTTCAGATGCCACTTCAGTCTCGCTGTACATCTCAGAAGTCACACTGGAGAGAAACCTTATCAGTGTAATCAATGTGGAAAGGCTTTCATACAGAGGGCACATTTAGCTCTACATCAGAGAATCCACACTGGAGAGAAACCTTATGAATGTGATAAATGTGGAAAGGCTTTTACACAGAGGGCCAATCTTGCTGTACATCAGAGAAGACACACTGGAGAAAAACCTTAAGAATGTAATCAATGTGGAAAGGCTTTCAGTCAGAATTCCAAACTTGCTCTACATCAGAGATTCCACACTGGAGAGAAACCTGAAATAAATCAGAGAAACAATAATGAAGATTCATTTTGTAATTAGTTAGTGGGGTAAAGTGCATCCCTAGAGAAGGGATGGAGAAGTGTTTATAGAATGAAATGGGAAATTTTTTATCACAGGAAGAAACTAATGTATCTTAAATGTTAAAGGAAAGCAAATTTGCAGCACGTTTCTCCAATAAAGGACTCATTTTCAAGTATTTAAAGACTGGTTCCAGATGTATTAAAATGAGCTATTGCCTAACAGATCTATGCACAAATGAGTAGATAGTTTTCCAAGGAAGAAATCCAAGTTTTCAATGACAATATTTTTTAAAATGGTCCATATCTATAACCACTTATCCACATCACTAACGATTAGGTTTTCAAATTGATAGAGGTGATAAGAAAATGGCAACCACCAGTATTAGAGGGAATTCACAAATGTTTT
The DNA here is from genome assembly GCA_028658325.1 of Potorous gilbertii. Lineage (NCBI taxonomy): Eukaryota > Metazoa > Chordata > Mammalia > Diprotodontia > Potoroidae > Potorous > Potorous gilbertii. The sequence goes on along the minus strand of CM053771.1, from coordinate 3,176,564 downwards.
TTGAGGGACAGTGTTCCTACATTATCCATGTCAAAGGAAAAATGATGTATCTCATGCTACACTTTGAGTCCTTCATCTCTATCAGGACATAGATAACATATTCCATCTCTTGTCATTGCACAAATGGTTGTTCCATTGATGTGAGTTCTTAAGACTTTCAGACTCATTTTTCATTCCAATATTGCTTTTATTTGTAAAGTGTTCTGATTCTACTGACTTCTCTCTATAGTAGTTGATATAAGTCTTCCCAGGTTCTTTGCCAACCCTCACCATCATAATTTCTTACACCATACCTTCTTTCATCTCATTCATTGGAATGACAAATATTTGGGGGAACATTAGATCAAAGAGGGAAAAGTGAATGTAAATTCAAAACTTAGAAAGAAAACCAAGCCAAAACGTGTATGCTCAAAATCATGAATAATTGGTAGACACTTCATTAATTCACTGTTGATGAATTTGTGAAGCTCCCAAAATGACCAACATGAGGGTGATCAGAAGGAATCAGGGCAGATCTGAAAGTGCCACATTGAATTTTCTAATATCTCAAAAAGTCAAGCAATAAATAATAGAAATTATTTCAGGTGGAATATTTGTTTTCTGATTATGTGTGTGTTTGTAAAAGTTGACACACACACACACACACACACACACACACACACATACACACATATACTTGGTTGTTGTCCTTCATTCTCAAAGAGGACCAAAATGACATTACAGTGTTAGAGTCACCTTACAATGTGTGTGATGGGCTGATCAAACCAATATGAATGTGGAATCTTCTACTGCAGGTCAGGCACAAATAATAGCAACCAAAGCCATTCCCATGAGAACATTTTTAGATTATTTCTTATACTCCCTAATCTAGTTATTACTGGTGAGACAGCCTCAGGGAGGCATGGCTTTGGATAGGACTTTCTCATCCTTGCATATCTTGAGAGTGGGGATGGTGAGCCAATTGTCCTGATAAAGTTGGTCATTCATGTTAGTACAAGTCTCAAGTAAAACCTGGATAGTACCACACATTCTGGACTACATCAGCACTGGCCTTCTACAATCCCCCCTTCTTCTTTGCAAGTAATTTCAGTCTATGTAGGTCCGTGCCAATCTCGACATGGTTACGCATCCCCATATGTACAAGGCATGAGATGATCACAACCAAGAGGCATGTGGTCACAGCTACGGGAACAAAGTGGAATATAAGAGCTTTAGTGTTCTGCATGGGATTGACCTTGGTTGCTTGAATGTTCTCACAATGAACAATTCTGCTTGCTTTCCTGTAACAACCAATATAAATCTTGACTATCCAGTTAATAAATGAGAGCTGTTCTTTACAACTCTTTGCCTGGCCCCTTGTCTGCTTTTCTTTCACGATCTCTCAGCAATCACAATTGGCAGCCCCCTTGGCCAGTCCGGCAAGTGGCACCCAAACAGGGACTATACCACTGTGACCTGACCGGTGCCTGATCACCATCAGTGGCAGGTACCTGAGGGATTGCCCTTGAAAATCGAAGCTCCAGACAACTCAAAGGTAAGGGCAAAAGTTGTGCCTCTCCTTCGGGGAGGGCTTCTTTGACTAAGGCACCAGGCTTACCGGGATATGGGACACAAAAGAAAGAATCACAAAATAGTTTTACAAGCCTCCTCATCAGGGAGGGTTTCTTTAGAGTTAGACTCAAAAAATAATTTTATAAAAGGCAATTTTAATAAAACAAAGTTTGGCGAAATGAAAGTAAAAATGAGACAAGCACAATTAGGCAGTAAAGATAGGGAATATTATCTAAAAGTATTAAAGAAGCTTGTTAGGGAAAGCGGGCTATTAATTACAATTTCACAACTAGAGAAATTTCTCCCGTGTGTACAGAAATGTTGCCCTTGGTTTCTCGAGAAAGGGACTATAAATCTTGAAAAGTGGGAAACAGTAGGCAATCAAATGAATGAGTATTATAGGAAGATCAGACCAAGCACTTCTCCTGTTACAATATTTTCAATTTGTAATGTGCTTAAAATATGTCTGCAGAAAACCAAACAAGTACCATGAGCCACAAAAACAATAAAGATAGATGCAGCCTCTAGTATAAAAGATGAGGAAGACCTGATGGAGTGCGTCACACAAAAATTTAAAATAGAGTCACCTCCTGCCACTGCTCCTCCATTATACAAGTCTAGATCACAAGTTTGTGAAGAAATTCAGGAGCCTGAAGGGACTGTACAAAAAGCCCTTTGGGGAGCCAAGATGGCGGAGTAGAAAGACTCACATTTGCTAGCTCCGAACCCACAGCCCATGGATTTCCTCTAAAAAGAACTCCTGACAAATTTTGGAACAGTGGAAGCCGTGCAGAAACACAGTGAAGGAGATTTCCATTGCAGAAAGCCCTGAAAAACCGACCGTAAAGGTCCATTGAGCCCGGGACGGGAGCAGAGCCCTGTCCTGCAGAGCCCTCCCCTCCCCCCACCCCGGTCGCCCAGCACTGAGAGGAGTGAGAAGATCCAAGCAGGCTTCAGGGACCATAATCTCCGGCGGCCATGAAGGTCCCTCCACCCACAGACGCACAGGTCAGTAAGAGAGACGGGCTGAGAGGGGAGCGGGGTGTCTCCGGGACTCGGACCTCCAAGGGAGGCAGCTGCTGCGACAGAGGCAGCGAGGCTCCCAGAGCAGGCAGGAGCTCCACAGCAGCTCCATTACAAAAGATCTCTGCATAAACCCCCTGAGGGAACTGAGCCTCAGAGGCGGCCCTGCCCCCACCTGAGCACCAGCATGTAAGCTCCCATTGAAAAGCAGTCAGTCCTGCCGCCAAAAGCCCTGAGGCTGAGGAGCAGCATTTGAATCTCAGACCCCAAGCACTAGCGGGGAGGACCTAGGCCAGGGGTGGAGAGGACTCTCAGAAGTCAAGTAACTGGCTGAGAAAATGCCCAGAAAAGGGAAAAAAACTAAGACCATAGATGGTTATTTTCTTGAGAAGATGATTCCGCCATTCATCTCTGACGAAGAAGAGATCTGCTTACCATCAGGTAAAGACATAGGAGTCAAAGCCTCTGTATCCCAAATATCTGAAATAGATACCCCATGGGCTCAGGCCATGGAGGAGCTCAAAAAGGATTTTGAAAATCAAGTTAGACAGGTGGAGGAAAAACTGGGAAAAGAAATGAGAGAGATGCAAGAAAAGCATGAAAAACGGGTCAATACCTTAATAAAG
>CM053771.1:3110891-3172864 GCA_028658325.1 Potorous gilbertii | reverse complement strand
ATGGCCTATATTGAATTGCCTGCCTTCCCAAAGGGAATGGGTGGGGAGGGAGGGATGGGGAGAAGCTGGAACTTAAAGTTTTAGGACCAACTGTTGAGTATTGTTCTTGCTACTAGGAAATAAGAAATACAGGTAATGGGGAATAGAAAGTTATCTGGCCCTACAGGACAAAAGAGAAGATGGGGTAAGGGAAGGAAGGAATGATAGAAGAGAGGGCAGATCGGTGATATGGGTAATTAGAATGTCCAGTGTATTGGGGAGGGGGGAGGGGACAAATGGGGAGAAAACTTTGGAACCCAAAATCTTGTGAAAATGAATGTAAAAAGTTAAATAAATTTATTTTTTTTTAAAAAAAAGCCCTTTGGAAAGCCACAGAAACAGAAGAAATAGCTGTGGAAATGAGGGTAACACTGCTAGTAATAGAAACCCCACATCCCAATAACCCAGGAACAGTTATAAGAGAACACACCCCTCTGGATTTTAAATTCTTAAAGAAATTAATCCATTATGAACCAGATAATCTTTACATTCAGTCTCTTTTAGACAGCATTTCTCAGACAGCTCCATGCCCCACTGATTAGTGCAGTTTAGCTAAAACCACTCTTGAAGGAGGAGATTACTTAGTACAGAAATCTGAATTTAATGAAAGATGTTAAAAACAAAGTAAAATAAATGAAGCCAAAGGTCTGACTTATGCAGAGGATTTCTGATAATCTTTTCTCAGTTTTGGATTCTTTTTACTGTCTGTATGTGTGTTCTGTCTGTATGTGTTCTGTGTGCATGTGTCAGTAAGTTATTGCAGCTGTACTTGTCTCTTTCCTTCCTCCCCTTCCTCTCTCTGATGGCTAGCAGCATCAGGGAGGAGAATAAAAGAGAGAAAGATAAAAACAAATTTTATACTATTTAGTTTATATGATTGCTAAAGACAGTTTCAGGTTAGAAATACAAAGAAATAACATGTGCACTTTTAAGGAAAGCATAAAAGTTTTGGAAATTGTTGGAAAGTTATTGGTAAAATTCTCTCTCTCTCTCTCTCTCTCTCTCTCTCTCCCTCTCTCTCTCTCTCTCTCTCTCTCTCACCCCCTTTTAACCCTGGCCAAATTGTGAAGCTGGGGAGAGAGACAAGAAGAAATTGAAGAAACTCTTCCCCTCGTATCAGAGAGAGCATTTTAATTATCTCATGCTTCACCTAAAAGAGAACAGTTTTTGTTTAATTGGGAAACAATGAAAAGGTAGTTATTCTGGTCATATTTTAAGTGAAACATGTCACTCCTAACTGGATGTTTAAGACAGGTAAGAATTTGTTATATTATTTAGCACTAAGGCAAATTTGGAAAATGCATAGATCTGAAAATAAAAAGAGGCACCTCAGAGATAAAGCTGTGGACTCTCCAGTGGAAAGGAGGGGACTAGTGACGAGTCTCCCTCACTTCAACTGACAGATTCTTGGCTCTTTCTTTCAAAGAAGTTTTTAAGGAGTGGACACAGAAGTGAAGTTTACTTGAGTAAAAGTTAGAACCATTAAGTTTTTTTTTTCCCCTGTAATCCTGACTGACCATCGAGCTAGGGCTTCAGTGAATAGTTAGGACAGCAAAAAACAGTAGATTCTATTAACTCCTCTCATCCCAGATTAAATCAAGTAAAGACAGTGCTAAAGAATAGTAGGAAATTTAAGCTGTCTTCCCCGAGAGTAGGAGATGGGCCAGGATAGTATGAGATCACAAGCCAGCCAGCCTCTACATTTAATAAGCCCAATCTTCTATTAATAATTTTTTGTATGTGATGGTTTGGAAATGTAATGGCATCTAAAGTTCACTGTTTGTGCTTCTAAATTATAGTGAAATTCTCTTGTATTGTAAAAATTAAGTGACCACTGTAATCCAGAAATGGTGTTAGAGAAAGCAATTTTTAATCTGAACTTTGTTGAAGCTAAAAGATGTTGTAGAAAGTTAAGTTATTCAAAATTTTATCAGTCCTACTAACCTTGTCTTATAATGTTTTGTAATTGCCATTTAGAAAACCAGATATTTTCACCTTTGCCTGTTCAAAAAGTTACAGCTAAAACAATATGGTTATTATTTATAAAAGTTGTAAGATTGTTAACTAAGTTTTTGAAGTTACTGTTTTAAGGCTAAAACTAAAATTATTAATTGATTACTGTGTGTGGAAAGAAATACAATTCCTTTTTATTTTGTAAAACTGCTAAGGCCCCTGGAAACCATCCATGTGAGCAAGGTAATCAGTTCCAAGAAAGAAACTTGTTTGGCATATATAATTCATAAACAATGAATGTGACTTGCTCAAAAGTTGTAATAAATAGAAATTAGTGAAATCTGCTCTTTAAGGTAAAAGGCATTTGGGACCATAAATATTTTTGTTTTGAGTTTCAATTTGCATATAGTTGTTTGCATTAAATCAGTATCTGGGAAAATACCACAAGTTACTCAGAGGGAATGTGATCCTGCATCCTATACTGTTAACAAGTGAAATTTGTATCTGGAGAGAAAACACTGAGGGGACAATTCTAGACTCAATCTAGGATGGGATCCTTCCCCATTGTGACCTTTTAAAAAAGAATGTTTCCCACTAGACTATTCCTATGCCTGGCTATAAAACAGATACTGCATGATTGGAATATTTCACTCTTATCTGAATTCAAACAGTGTTAAAGATAGTTTATCCTGTCATATTCGGTATGTCACATGTCCCTATTTTTTTTTCCTTCTATAGGAAATTTCTATGATCAATAGCAAGTGACCAGCAAAATATGTGAGCCCTTTTGTGTAATCTTACTGGCAAATCTAATATTAGTTTTATCTGAAATTAGAACATGTTCAGAAATTTATGTAAATGACTTAAGACTCACCTTAAGATGTCCCCATTGTTTAAAAGGATTTGAAAAGCCATCTCCTACTGTTACCAATGTGAGACTCCATTACGCATTTTTACTAAAGCATTTTGTGATATCTTGGAATTCTGTATTAAACCAAATTAAGAATTTGATCTGTTCTAATACTTTGGGAATTCATATTGCTTAAGGACATTTTTATACCAACTAAGCTTTAATGAATTTTAATTTTAAAAGGTTTATTTTTGTTTCAGAGTGATAACAGAACTATCAAAGTAGTAGGTTTCAATTTTCTTTATAAAACTTTAGTGACTCTTAGCATCAGGATAAAATTTCAACTGTTTTAAAAAGAACAAATATTTTTAGAAGAAATGTTTTTCAAAATAAGGATAAAGCCTACTGAAATTTATATTTTCAAGATAATGTATTGCTAAATTAATATTGTAATATATAAAGCAGAAAAGATCTTGCTGTTTTAATAAGAAAAGTTACAATAAATGTGTGAACTTATTAACAACTTAATTTCTAAAAGTTTTTCTTCCAGAGTGAATATAATCAGAAAAAGATAAACAAGTCTGTGAAACAACAATGAACATCTGTTCAGTTGTGAGATCAACTTAAAAATCTCCTTTGTTTAGGACAATACAGCCATGCTAGTGAACAGTAATAACTTATGAATTATCTTGTTTATGATAGAAATATAAAGGAAGGTGAAGCAATCTGAATAACAGATTCAAGATATTTGGAAAGACAAATAAAAGCTTGATCAAAAAATATAGAAAGCAGTTAAGGAGGTTGGGGACAAGTGGAATTCATCCAAGCCCCTCATGTCCCTAGATAATTACTAAGTATATCAAGAGAGTATGAGGAAGTTTGATAGTGTCCTCACACCCACCTCACTTCTAGTCATTTTCTTCCTACTCCTTTTTGATCCTTGTTTGTTTAATCTCTATGCCAGATTTGTGTCTTCTAGGTTCAATACTCTCCACTTGCGGATGGCCATTCTGACTGTATATTACCCACCGTCCATGACCTATCACCCTCTGAACTGCCAAGTTCCTCATACTGACCAAGACCCAATCCCTCTGATGATGGTGTCCCTGTGAGGCAGGGACAGCTCTACATCCAATCCCAGCACGAAGTAGGTTCAGAAGCCAAGACCTTCATTCCTTACCCCAAGAGATCTTGGGTCCCATCTGTTTAAAGGGGGAAATGATGGGGTGCTTTGATGCATGTACTTGGGCCCCAGTTCTAAAATCACATTTCTCTTTACAAATCATTCATATTACAGGAATACCTTAAAATCCAACAGGTCAAGCAACAGTGGGAAGACAAAACAAGACATAAAGATACTTTTACAAAAAAGGGAGAAATGATTCATAGGCAAAAAAGAAGGCTAGATCAAGCAATATATACAATAAACTTTTTAATACCAGATCATGAGGGCTGTAGTTCAACTCAAAAGCATTTTAAAGAACAGCTCTCTTTTATTAACTGGATAGCCAAGATTTATACAGGTTATTACAGGCAAGCAAGCAGAATTGTTCATTGTGAGAACATTCAAGCAACCAAGGTCATTCCCATGAGAACATTTTTAGATTATTTCTTATAGTCCCTAATCTCTTACTCCTGGCGAGACAGCCTCAGGAAGGCATGACCTTGGATGAGATTTTCTCATCCTTGCGTATCTGAGAATGGGGATGGTGAGCCAATTGTCCTAATAAAGTTAGCTACTCATGTTAGTACAAGTCTCAAGTAAAACCTGGACAGTACCACACATTCTGGACTACATCAGCACTGGCCCTCTGCATATTTTGTTGTATCTCAATTTCAGAAGTTGCACTGAGTGTACAATCATCTGACCCCCTGTCCCCCCAAAAATGCACCCACACTCCTTGCCCTTTAATATTGGCTTGTGGCCTTTTCAAGTTGAAGGAATTTCTACTGGTGCAGTAAGGGACTTGAATGTTGTTTGTCCTCAATGAAGGCATTTGACAACATTGCTGAAACCATCATGCCAAAAAGCATGAGACCAAGTACACAGCCCTGTTTCACTTCATTGGTGACTGGGAAAATAGGAGAGCATCGTCCATTATCCAGAACACAAGCAGCCATGCTAAAGTGAAATTGGCATTCAATACTGATGAATTTCTCTGGGCAACTAAATTTTGACATAACTTTTCCTATCAAAGGCTTTGATCAGTTCTCCAGAGGTTTTGTGCAGACCTCTGTTCCGCTCCTGGCATTACTCCTGGAGTTGTTGGGTAGCAAATACCACATAGAACATTACTCTCAGTCTTTTCTGAAGCCACATTGGCTCTCAGGTAGATAATGATCTTCCAGGTAAAGGATCAGTTTATTAAGGAGGGGTCTGGCATGAATCTTGTCAGTAATGGCTAAGAGAGAGAACCTTCTGTGATTTCCTTTACCTTTATAGAGATGAACAATGGAGGTGTCCTTGAACTCCCGGGGGATAACTTCCCCTTGCCATATAACCCAGAAAATGTCAGTCAGCTTTTGTCAGAGCAATGAAATCCCACATTATAAATTTCAGTGGGAATGGAATGAGCACCATTTGCTAGATGAAAGGAGCCTAATGGCATTCAAAACCTCCTTTTCAGTTGGAACGTTAACTAAGGAGGAAAATGCTTAATTGCTTCAACATTGATTGATGATGGTCTGTTGAGAATACTATGGAAGTATTCAACCCAGCTCTCCAGGCTCATGTCCTTATCACAAATCCATGTGACTCTATCAGTACTGAGTAGTTGAGGTGCCTCATAGGTCTTTGGCTCATAAATTGCCTTTGGGCCATCATAAAAACACTTTGGATTACTATCAGCATAAAACTGAATTTCATCTGCTTTCTTACTGAGCTAAGAATCCTTTATCTCTCCAAGTTTGCTTGTATTTTACTTTCAATGGAATTAAATGCTGTCTTCTTAGAGATGGATGAACTATCCTGCTGGTAAACTCTGTGGAGTTCTCATTTTTCATTTAGCAGCTTCTGAATTTCCCCATCATTTTCATCAAACCAGTCTTGACCTTTTCAAGTGTTGTGACCCAGATGAACAAATGTAGTGCTGTGTTACACCAAATCTCTGCAAGCTGCCTTCTCCTTTTCTACTCCACTGTTGCCAACTATGTGTTGGCTCAACTTTCCCTCCAAGTTAGCAACAACCTATTCCCAATAAGAAGAGCTCTAATCTGTTATCGTTAATTTTTCTGGTAGTCATTTTGCCTTGGGGATGCTGTTTTTGTTGAAAGAGAATACTTAGCTTAGAGAGGATCAGTCTATGATCACACCAGCACTCTGCACTGCACATTGTCTTTATCCCTCTCATATCCTATCTGCCTCTTCTTACAATCAAAGTCTAGTAAATGCCAATGTTTGCTGCAAGGGTGCATCCATGATGTTTTGTTGCCTTTAGGTAGGTGGAAGATAGTGTTGGTGTTGAGAAGATCATAAGATGCACATCTTCACCAGTAAATGACCATTGCTGTTGCTGTTTCCAACTCCATTCCTCCCCAGAACTCCATACCAGGTCTGGTAGTCTCAGACTACCATTTGCTTCCTTTTTACATTTCAGATACATACACACGTATACATACATACATATATATATATATATATATATATATATATATATATATATATGAAAGAAAATGAACGCATACTCTCACTCTCTTGGAGAGAGGACGTGTGTTCATTTTCTTTCTTGATTCTCAATTTTTAAATAAAATCTAGTGCTGATACTATTAGAGAATGACATTTCTTCTATGTTGATTCTGTGAAAATCTTTGTTTCAAATCTATTTCTAGAGCACAATATCTTATTGAGTTCTACTTTCTAATGCATTCTGCTAGACTCCATTGTTTTTGCTAGTGAATTCATGACTTTTAAATTGATTTATGACATTTAATTATGTTTTTGTCATATTTTCTTATCATCTTTCCTCTTTGCCTTTCTGACTTCAGAAAAAAATAAGTAAGTGGAAGAAGGAAATGGGATCACCATTCATCCTCTATAACCATCCCCACTCCTAATCCTACCTTGTCTTCCATCCAACCCACCCCAGGTGACTGGTTGTAACACCATCTTAAAAGTCTCTTATCTTTTTACTCCCCAATTTGAAACATCTATAATTCAAACTTACTTTCTACCATGGTAGAGCATAATAGAGGCAACTGACTCATGCAGTTGGTTGATATAGAATTCTGAGCATCATGTCAGGAAGACCTGAGTTCAAATACAGATGCAGACATTTACTAATTGTGTGACACTGGGCAAATCACAATGCCTCCATTTGCCTAAGATTATTTGTATCTGTCAAATAAGAATAGTAAGAGCACCTCTCTCCCAGGACTGCTATGAGAATGAAATCAGATAATATTGGTAAGGCACTTGACCCATAGTAGGTGCTTTATACATCTTTAGTTATTTTGTTATTATTATTTTGATTTTGACTACTGGGAAAAATAATTCATTTGGACCTGTATTCTATTCCAATCAGTGTTAATTAATTAGCTTGCTATGATTCCATAGAGTTTGTAATCATAAGTTCTGAATGTTAGGCCCCAGAGCTATGAACTGGAGATTTTATATTTTCTTGCTTAATTGTAGGAAGCTGACAACAGGCCCTCCACCTTTATTTTTCCTTGACCAGTGTGTCACAGGTGACTCAATTACATGGAAAGCCCTCAAACTTGTTTTTGCAGGTGATCATCTTATGAACATCTTATGACCACTTAGTCAGTGGAGATGTCGCATGCTGATACCTCCCCCTTAACTGTGGGGTGTTCTTTTGTTACAGCACATGTGCAAGTGTGAGCTCTAGCTGAAGGCTTTCTTTTGATACCACGGAAGGTCCCTGAGGCAGCTCTGTACTAGGTGTTTAAGGTCTTTTTGGGTACAGTCAGGATGGTCTCACTGGTAAGCATAAACCACACAAGCGCTGTAAATGACAGAGAGGAAAATAACATGACCAATGAGAACATGATCACAATTATCGCACTTTTCTTCCACCCCAGCTCTGGGGAGGTAAAGGAGGAATGAATGACATTTGGGGATTAATGGATGAGTTGAATTTCTGAACTTGACTTACTACAGGCCAGCTGAGTTTCTGAAGTAAGATCAGAGGCAAATAAATGTGGCAGTTTCACAACATATTAGGGCGACAGAGAATAAAATCAGTGGCAGAATGAGATCAGAACAATTTGATTCTCTCATTTTCCCCCTTTTTGTCAAGGGGAGACTTGTACAGTGGTGATGATCAATCCACCCCCAACTGAGGATTCTGCCCTATATGTGAAAAATATAAGTAACAACACTCTTGGAGATTGAAGCTTTCTTCTCCTGGGTTCAATACTTACACAAATGAATTTACTTATAAGAGGCTAACTTTACTCCAATTATAATAAAAGACTTGGGAGGATACTTAAATAATTCCAAAAGAGTGCACATCAATAAGTTGTTATAACATGTTTGTGCTAAAGGGCACATAGTACAAACAGGTGTTATTTACACATTAGTAATAAACTGGAATGAAATTGACTTTTCTATTATTGTAAAACAAAACATTCCATCCTCTAAAAATTGATGGCACTGAAATTCTTTTTCCCAAACCAAACTGAAGATGATTCTGATTTAGTTTCCATAATTAATAGAGTAGACTTAGTTCCATTTAGTTGTACCAATACCCAATCAGTCTTACATCATTTTCAGTCCTTTAAGAAAATTACTTTATCTTTGCCTAGTTATTTTCATTTTATGTTGAAAGAATGAGCTATTTCAGGGATTCAATTTTATATAATACTGTGTATACATTAGCAGGCTTATAACAAGCCTGAGAACTAATTTACCTAGTTGTTTGTCATATGTAATTTACTATAACTTCATATTAAAAACAGCAAAATCCCACACAGTAGCATTGTGCTCACATCTTTGCTGACCACTTGCTCTGATTATAGAAATTTGCTATAAAAGGAAAAATCATGGATATGCTTATTCTAGCATGAAACTGGTCTTTCAGGAGTAAACCTAAGGGCACATGTATGGTAGGATAAAGCATCCTTAGCTATGTTTGATTTCAGGTGTCACAGTTTGGCAACCAGTCATGCCAATTCCACATCATATAGACAGACTCAGGAATAGCCAGGTAGTAAACATGCCTTTTCAAAAGAACACAACAGTGAAACTGAGCCAAAAGTATCCCACCTTTGCCTGATGCCAAGGTTGTCCTCTCAGTTTTCCCCAGATTCAAACCTCCACCTCTAACAGTTCAGGATCACATTCCCTCCAAGTAACTCGTAGCATTTCTCTATAATGGTGGATTACTGATTCATCACTTGACAGGCTATCTTTGTGGTTCCCTTATAACATCATGCTTTCTGCACCAGTATCTCTTGTAGTCATCATGGTTTGTTTATTTTTAGGACCTATATATATGGTAACTGGCACATGGGGTCTCTGGTCACCCCCATAGCCCTATGATCTGAGACAGTCTTGACGGTCTTCCAAAGGGAGAGATGTCAGGGGTATTCACCCCATCTACCATTAGAGCTGGTATGGGCCATACTCTTCAACACTCCTTCCTCAAAGTGGAATACACTAACCCTGCTGCACACCCTCATACCCCAACGAGGACTGATCTGAATTAATAGAATCAATCATGATAAGGCTTTCACTCATCCCTTCCTTTCCACACATAGTAATCAATTAACAAGTTTAGGTTTTAACATTAAAATAACCCTAAATAACTTAGTGAACAATCTTACAACTTTCATAAGTGATAGCCAAATTATTTTAGTTGTAAATTTTTCTTAGTAATTGACAAAGGTGGAAATAACCAGTTTTCTAAAAGACAGTCACAAAATATTAGGAGAAAGGGTTAGCAGGGATGACAGATTTACCAGCAAATGTCATTTCTTGGAGGTAAGAGCCAAGATGGTGGAGTAAAGGCAGAGACTCACCTGAACTCTCCCCCAAAGCCATCCAAATACCTTTAAAATCACTCTAAAGAAATTCTAGAGCAGCAGAGCACAAAAAGATAGAATGAGTAAAATATATTATGCTTCAGCTGCAGTAAAAAATGGCAGACGTAGTGATTCTAATTTCAGACAAAGTAAAAGCAAAAATAGATTTAATCAAAAGAGACAAGGACCTCTAGAGAAAATTGAATGGGAATAGAAAGGAACATATCTTTTTCTGAGTGGTACATGGCACATACACAAAAACTGACCATGTCCTAGGGCATAAAGACCTTATAGCCCAATGCAGAAAGGCAGAAATATTAAATGATATATATATATATATGTAATAAAGGGTCATGGAAATATGGACTAAAAATTAATTGGAAATTAAATAATCTAATCCTAAAGAATGAGTGGATCAAACAACAAATCATAGAAACAATCAATAACTTCCCTCAAGAGAAGGACAATAATGAGACAACACGCAGCGAAAGTGGTTCATAGGGGAAGTTTTATATTTCTGAAAGCTTACATGAATAAAATAGAGAAAAAGGACATCAATGAATTGGGCATGCAACTGAAAAAGCTAGAAAAAGAACAAATTAAAAAGCTTCAATTAAATACCAAATTAGAAATACTGAAAACCAAAGAAGAGATTAATAAAATTGAAATGAAGAAAACTGTTGAACTAATAAATAAAACTAAGAGCTAGTTTATGAAAAAAACCAATGAAATAGATAAACCTTTGGTTAATTTGATTTTTAAAAATGAAAAAAGAAAACCAAATTACCAGTATCAAACATGAAAAAGGTGAATTCACCACCAATGAAGAGGAAACTAAAACAATGATTAGGAAACTATTTTGCCCAATTGTATGCCCATAAATTTGACAATCTCAGTGAAATGGATAAATGTTTACAAAAATATAAATTACCCAGATTAACAGAAGAGAAATTGAAATACTTAAATCAAGCCATCTCAGAAAAAGAAATTGAACAAGTAATCAATTAACTCCCTAGGGAAAACTCTCCAGGGTCAGATGAATTTACAAGTGAATTCTATGAAACATTTAAAGAGCAATTAATTCCAATACTACATAGATTATTTTGGGGAATTGGTGAAGAAGGAATCCTACCAAATTCTTCTTATGATACAAATATGGTACTCATACCTAAACCGGAAAGAACCAAAACAGAGAAAGAAATTTATAGATTAATGTTCCTAATGAATATAGATGCAAAATTTTAAAATATTAGCAAAAAGAATACAACAACTTATCAAGAGAATAATGTACTTTGATCAGGTAGGATTTATACCAGGAATGCAGGGCTAGTTCAATATTAGGAAAACTCTCAGTATAATTGATCATATCAACAACAAAACAAATAGAAACCATATGATTATCTCAATTGATGCAGGAAAAGTTTTTGACAAAATACAACATCCATTCTTATTGAAAACACTGGAAAGCATAGGAATGAAATAAACCTTCCTTAAAATGAAAGTAGCATCCATGTGAAACCTTGAGGAAGTATTATATGTAATGGGGATAGGCTAGAAGCATTTCCAGTAAGATTGAGGGTGAAACAAGGATGCCCATTATCACCACTGTTATTCAATATAGTACTAGAAATGTTAGCTTTAGCAATAGAGAAGAAAAAGAAATAGAAGGAATTAGAATAGGCAAAGAAGAAATTATGTTACCATTCTTAGGATGATATGATGATATACTCAGAGAATCCTAGAGAATCAAGAAAAAAAGCTACTTGAAACAATAAACAACTTTATCAAAGTTACAAAGTTACAAAATAAATCCACATAAATCATTGGCATTTCTGTATATTACTAACAAAGTCCAAAAGCAAAAGATAATTTTAAATTACTGTAGACATTATAAAATATTTGGGAGTCTACCTGCCAAAACAAACCCAGGAACCATATGAACACAATTACAAAACACTTTTCATACAAATAAAGTCAGAAATAAATAACTAGAAAAATATCAGTTGCTTATGAATAGGCTGAGTTAATATAATAAAAATAACAATTCTATTTAAATTAATTTACTTATTCAGTGCCAAACCAATCAAACTACAAAAAATATTATTTTACAGAGGTAGAAAAAATATCAAAATTTTTCTGGAAGAACAAAAGGTCCAGAATATCAAGGAAATTATTTAAAAGAAATGCTAGTGAAGATGGTCTAGCCATACCAGATCTTAAATCATATTACAAAGCAGCAGTCATCAAAATTACTTGGTACTCACTAAGAAATAGAGGGATAGATCAGTGGAATACAATAGTCAATGATTATAGCAATTTACTGTTTGATAAACCCAAAGAACCCAGCTTCTGGGATGAGATCTCACTATTTGACAAAAACTACTGGGAAAACTGGAAAAAAAGTATGGCAGAAACTGGGCATAGACCAACATCTGACACCATATGCTAAAATAAAGGCCAAATGGTGATATGATTTAGGTATAAAGACTAATACTATAAACAAATTAGGAGAGAATGGAATAGTTTCCCTGTCAGATTTATGGAGAATGGAGGAATTTATGACTAAATAAGAGATACATTAAAAAATGCAAAATGAATACTTTTGATTATATTAAATTGAAAAGTTTTTGCACAAATAAAGCCAAAGCAACCAAGATTAGGAGGGAAGCAGAAAACTGGGCAAGAATTTTTATAACTAATGTCTCTGATAAAGGTCTCATTTCTAAAATATATAAAGAACTGAATAAAATTTATAAGAATGCAAGTCATTCCCCAATTGATAGATGGTCAAAGGACATGAACAGGAAATTTTCAGAGGAAGAAATTCAAGCTATCTGTAGTCATATGAAAAAAATACTCTAAGTCTGCCCGGCCTAACTGCCACGGGCTACCGGGTCATCTTACCTACTCCAGGTCTTTGGTGATCAGCCGGATATACTTACTAGAGAAGAGACTGCCAGAGTGAAGCAGAGGTGTAGGCTTTATTCCAGCTACATGTCAGCATGCAGGACACGTTCTCCCGTGGAGCCCCCTCCTCCTACCGGAGGAGAGAGGAACTCAACCCCCAGGCTTTCTTGGCCCCTTTTAAGCTCTCCCAGATGCATGGTTCACTCGTGGACAGTGTGCTCTCTACCCCTTACCCAATTAACAGGTGTGCTCAGACCACGGGTCAATCTCAAGGGTGGAATGCTCTCCCCAGCAAGTTTCCACTGAGAAGAGGTGGAAAAACAAGATAGCTCATGTCTCACTCCTCAATTCCCAGCTGTTCCCTGGGGGGCCTCATGAGAGCTTAGCAGTTAAGCCCTCACCTTCATCTGACCCAAGACCATTCTCGTGCGAACTGAGCTGACACCCCAACATGTCATTATTGATTAGAGATACAAATCAAAACAACTCTGAGGTATCATGTCATACCTATTTGAATGACTAACATGACAAAACAAGAAAATGATGAATGTTGGAGAAGGTGTGTGAAAGTTGGGACACTAATTCATTTTTGGTGGAACTGTGAGTTGATCCAACCATTCTAGAGAGCAATTTGGAATTATGCCCAAAGGGTTATAAAAATGTGCATACCCTTTGACCCATTAATACTGCTTCTAGGGCTATATCCCAAAGAGATCATAAAAATGGGGAAAGGAACCACATGGATAAAAATATTTATAGCAGTTTTCTTTTTTGTGGTGGCCAAGAACTGAAATCTGAGGAGATGCCCATCCACTGGGAAATGGCTGAACAAGTTGTGGTACATGAATGTAATAGAATACTATTGTGCTATAAGATAATGAACAGGCTGACTTCAGAAAAACATGGAAAGACTTATATGAACTAATGCTGAGTGAAGTGAGCAGAACCAGGAGAACATTGTACAAAATAACAGCCACAGTGTGCAACGACCGACAGACTTAGCCCTCCTCAGTAATGAAAGGACCTAAAACAATTCCAATGGACTCATGATGGAAAATGTCATCTACATTCAGAGAAAGAAATGTGGAATCAGAATGCAGAGTGAAGAAAACTATTTTCTTTTGTTCTGTTTTTCTTTCTCATGGTTTCTCCCATTTGTTATAAATAATTCTTCTATGCAACACAACTAAGGTGAAAATGTGTTTAATAGGATTGTATGTGTAGATTGAGATTGCATGCTGTCTTGGGAGAGGGGAAGGTGGGGGAGAAAATTTAAAACTTATGGAAGTGAAAATTAAAAATAAATACATTAAAAAAAAGAAATCAAGGATATAGCTACATAGTAAAGGAATAATGGTTCCCTAAATTCATCTCAATTCCAGGCAAAAGTTATACAGATCACCAATTGCATTAAGCCAGGCTTCAAGTTAACCAAGGAAGAAGTTTTTCATTCCATTCCATTTTCCATTCCATTATCACACTGGAAAAATTGAGTCAGGGGAATCCTATCTCAGCCCATGCTGAGATGTTCTCCCAACCTTTTCCATGAGAACTCCACTAGCAGTTCATGGATTTCAACTCCATAAGGTTGCTGGTTATTGTCTTACTAGAATCCCATGATGAATGTTGCTTGATTCAAACTCAGAATAGCATCAGTTACAGTCTCATAAGGTCTTAAAGAGCGAGTTCCAATAATCAGCTTCAAGAGGATTCAGCTCTCAAAAATCACATATCCTTGATAATAAGTATTGACTATTAATTTCACATTGGTAACAGTAAGAGATTCATCATGAAAACTTACAACTTATTATGATATAACTAGTACTCATGGTAAATAGATGTTTTTCATCCCTAGGGTTAACATTACACAAATGACTTTGTTTAAAGTTACTTAATTAAAAACAACAGAAGCCTTGGGATGGTATATATAAATATAACAATCCCAAATTTTATACAAAGAATAGCTTACATGAAAAGTTGTCTATAGTAAAACACATTCAGTTATTAGCCATGTCCAAATGGTTATAAACATAGGCTACTGCTCCCAAAATCCCTTTTAAAAATGGCAACAGGAAGGCAGAGCCATGATGGTGGAGTAAAAGCAGGGACTTGCTTGAGCTCTCCCCCAAAGCCCTGCAAATACCTATAAAAAATGACTCCTAAATTCCAGAGTAGCAGACCCACAAAATGATAGAGTGAAACAAATTTCCAGCCCAAGACAACCTGGGAGGTTGACAGGAAAGGTCTGTTGTACCAGTCTGAGAGAGGAGTCAGTCTAGTGTAGGCCACGCTGGCACAGACCAGGCCCTAGTAAACCTGGAGCAGGTCTAAGGGGATCAAATCATTGGCAGCTGTGGTTGTTTCCAGACATCTCAACCCACAAATGCCAAAGACATTAGAAGGTCAGTGGAAAAGGTCTCTCAGACCTGGGTGAGAGACAAGCATGATCTGGCCTCAGTGCCAAGGTGTTGGCAACAGTGGCTGCTTCCAGAGCTCTTGGCCCACAGACAGTGGGGGAATCGAATGGCTGATCAGAGGGGGATTGCAGGGATCTCTTTACTGGCACTGAAGCAGTTCTTTTGCTTTGCCTTTCCATGGATTTGGATCCCAGTGGCAGTCCTGGTGCAAGGAGGAGTACTGGCATGGTGGAGTTTGTGGCAGCAGTGGAGAGGGAATCAGCCTCACAGTTCCAAGGAAGAAAAGAGTACTTGTGGTCACTCACAGAACAGAGCACAGGACAGGAGAGGGATACATACCTCTCCTTTGATCATACCACCTAGGAAGAAGTGAAATTTTATAGGTCCCTAAAAGTATCTCTGAAAACATCTGCACAAAACCCCTGAAGCTTGGGACAAGATAGCTTCCACACTGGAAGCAGAGTCCCACCTTAACAAAGAGCTCAAAAGTCAAGAATTGGCTGTGAAAATGAGCAAACAGTGGAAAAAAACCTCAGACTATAGAATCTTAGTAGGGTAACAAGGAAGATCAAAACAAACTAGAAGACAGCAAAGTCAAAGTTTCTACATCAAAAACCTCCAAGAAAAATAGGAATTGGTCTCAGGTCATGGAACTCAAAAGCATTTTGAAAATTCAGGAAGGGAAGTAGAGGAAAAATTGGGAAAAGAAATGAGAGTGATGCAAGAAAATCATGAGAAACGAGTCAACAGCTTGCTAAAGGAGACAAAAATAATGCTGAAGAAAATAACTCCTTACAAAATAGACTGACCCAAACGTGGTTATGTTGTGAGGAACGATGAAGAGGATGTTTCAGAAATATCTGGGATGACCTACGTGAACTGATGCAAAGTGAAGTGAGCAGAACCTGGAGAACAATAAAGACAGTAACAGCAATAAATTAAAACAACTGGGAGGGACTGTTTAAACTTTCCTTGTATTCTCAGCAGTTGGCATTGGCACCTGGCACATAGTAGGTGCCTAAAAATGTTTACTGATGGATGCATAAATGCTTCTTGAATTAATGTGATTGAGTCCTCAGTTCAAGAGAATTTGAGGTGTTCTTTTCTGCACCACAAGATCGCTCAACATCAATCAGCTCTAGTCAAGGAAGGAGGTCCATTGGAAATCAAGGCTGGGATTTCCTGAGCTGAGTCTAACATGGCTGGAAGGTGTCATTTTGATACATATTATTCCAGTGCAATTTTATAATTTTCATAATCAGAAGTTAGACAATTCATTAGATAAAAATGGCTTTTATATTGGAAGCAAACTTATAACCAAACTTGTAAAGCCTCCTTCCCCTGGAGGTGGTTTGTCTCTGCCTTCTTCCTCAGGGCCATAGCCCACTTGGCATCCCTTTGGAGCTGAGATAGCTGTGTTCTGGAAGCCAGCTCTGCTGTGCAGGACCCAGGAAGGTGGGACCCTGAGCCACACACTTTTTTACTCCCTGCTCTTTCCACAGGGTCTCTTCACTATCACCCCCCTCCCTTCAGCTGTGAGAGCTTTAGGTTACTCAGTGAAACACTTCATCACGTTAGAATTGGACACCCTTTTTTCAGCAGCTTCTCCCCCAGGGCACCTAAAGTTTGTCACCTTGCTCAATGAAAATGTCCCAAGGCCCTCACTTGGGCAGCTCCCAAAGAGCTTCTGAGATAATATTGGAGTCACCCATTGCTCCCAGGCCTGCTTGTCAGTGAGCGTTAGGGAGGCATCAGCCTGTTTGCTGCATTTGTACTTCCTGTTCTGTATTCCCTAGGCAGCGCCCCTTGCCTGTTTGCACCAGGTAGCCTTCCTGTATTGGCCCTTGGGGGGGTGCTGAGATGCAGTGGCTCCTCCTGTTTTACTCCCATGGACTTATCCCCGTTGTCTTTATCATATTACAAAAGGCTTGATAAAAGCTGGCTTCATCTTAAATCCCTTGCTCACCTAAGGTGATAGATCCCTTAGTGTGTTCGTGTTTAATTGTCTTTGACCTGACTTTTGTTTCCTCAATCAGGGGAAAGTCTGAAAGAAGAAATAAGAGTCCTTTGAACTTTTCTCAAAGAACGAATTATTTTTCATTTTAAAGTTAAAAATGTAAGAGATTTTCTTTCAGCATTGTAACCACACCTTGCAGCTTACTTCGTAATTTCGCAGCCTTCTGATCAAAGGAAAAGATCATTTTCTAAGGTTTTGTCTGCGTGTCATTTTTTTCAAATGAATCATTTTTTCAAATTGAGTATAACTCACATGATGGTTCCCCTATATCCCCAAATAAGGAAATCTGAAGCATCATAATAACATAAACCTTGTTACAGTTTTAATCCACGAAACAAAATTGCCGGTCAGATACCGTCCATTCAGTTGATTGTCTGAGGTAGATGCCTTGGATACAAGCACCGCTGTATCCGCTAATGTACTTGACCCTGTGGGATGGCTGCAATGCAGAGACAAAATAATTCTGACTCAGTTGCATTTAATTCTCATTCTTTCAGCTCCTAAGCACACCCCCTCACATGCCACATTTTAAGTGTATTTTACATTAAGGGTGGCTCTGCCCTTAGTTGGTCAAACATCCCCATGATCCCCCTGGGATCTGACTGGAAAGGAGACCAGATTCTAACTGAAGTCAGAAGAAACGTGCCAACTGACGGCATTTTGTGAAGAAGCTCCACTCCGTAACTAAGCCGTGTCGGTGAATCACGTGCTTTCCTGGCGCTGTCCAGGTTGTCTCTTTCCCCTCCCTCCCTGCTCCCTTCCCTCCAGCAAGGTCTCGACTCTTTTCTCCAGTAAAGAATCCAGTGATGGAGGCATGGGGGAGGAGGGGCTCTGAGAGATGCCCAGCCTGGTGAGGGGTAGGCCAGGTGGAATAAGAGCCCGGGGGTGGAGTTTGGAGGCAGGGGAGGGCTCATCCCTGGAAGGGAGGGCAGGGCTTGGGGTGGAGAGGCAGGCGGGGTCCTAAGCTCCTGGCCCTGGGTGTGATTGGAGGAAAGGGCCCACCCTGGGCCCTCGGGGGCGGGCAGAGGGTGGGAGCACCCTCCTGGCGGGGCTGGCTGAGAACAGGAACTTGTGCTGAGATTGGGCTGCCTTCTTCCTCCGCAGCTGAAGGATCTTTTTCTCCCTCGGACCTGAGATCTCTGCCCTCTGGACTCCAGCTCTGTGGGTGCAGGCCCCAGGTAGGTCCGAGCCCTGCTGGCTTCTGCTGGCTGTCCCTACCCCTGGGGCTCCTCCTCCTCCTCTGACCTCTTTGTGATTGCCTTCCACGTCCGCCTGGAGCAACCCTCCCTCCCGGGCCTGGCTACTGGACAAACTCCCCACCCCCAGCTCTTTCCAGACTCGCAATCACCATCTAAAAGTCTGAGGTCACCCTGCCCAGACTTACCACTGGGTCACCTTTTCCCAGAATTCATATATTACAATATAAGGACCCAGGAACCCTGCTTTGTGTGTTCCCATCAGGACCCAGGAATTCTGTCTCCCTGCCCCCAGCTTTTGGTTAGACATTGAGTTGTTCTTTCTTCAGATCTAGCCTCCTCCTCCCACTTAAGGATCCAAAAGTTTTACCTGCCCTGAGGATCCCACTTTGGATGCTGGAACCAAAGCTCTTCCTGGCCCCCTTTACCTGGACCTGCAGCTGCTGGGCTGCTTCCCTATCAGACCCCAGCCACTGGCTCCCAATGTCTGGTCTCCCTGGAGGGATTCCAGCCCTAAGCTCTCCCAGAGGGTCCCAGGAGTCCTCCTCAGCTGATAGTTAGACCCCAGGACATAAGCCTCCTGCTCTCCCAGGCCCAGTGTCCCCCTGGGGCCCTTCTGTCACTGCAGTGTCCCTGACCTCCCTGCCATGAGCTGGGATAGAATGTCTTCCTCCCAGACCCAGCCTGGGCTCCCTCACCTTCCTAAGCTTTCCTCCTCCCTAGATCAAGCAGCCAGTCTGCTGTCTAGATAATGTGTGTGTGTGTTAGTTAGGGGGATGGGGTGCAGGGAGGGCAGAGGACCAGCTGGAGGGAGATCTCTGATTCAGGAACCACTGAAGCTGTGACTGGTCCCATCCCATCTGGGATCCCAAAGCCCCTTCTGCCTCTTGAGTCTCTGAAGGAGAATGGGGGAGAGGAAGTGGTCAGAAGAGGAATGGGAGAGGTTGGGACCATCTTTTCCAAGTGATACCCTACCTGTGGGTTGGAGGCTCTACCCTGAGGGCAGGGCCTGATCCTCTGTAAATCCCTATAGGCCAGTCTTCTCCTCTGGAAGTCCTGGGAAAGCGTCTGCCCCCCTGAGATCCTCCCTCCCCACCTCAACCTGCAGAGCACCAAGGCTTGGCCCAAGCAGGGAGCCTGGAGCCAGAGGGAATGGCCCCTGGGAGCCCCAGCCCCCCAGCACAGGTGAGTGTGCTCTGTCCTCAGTGACCAACATTAGTCAAAGAGGTCATTTTCGTGTATAAAGAGGGTTATCTGTGAGGCTGGCCCTCCCCTCCCTGTGGAGTGTTTCTTTACAGAAATAGGCAGGAAATTAAGAACGGCATTAACAACGCTGCCCTGCTCTCTCTTTCTGTGATCTGAAATGATTTGAGTCACTTTGACATCACAAGTACTAACTAACCTGCCCCCCCCTTCCCAATGGCTGCCCTTCCGTGTGTCAGGCTTCCCTCATGATCCCGGAGGCACAAGGACGACCACTCCACTCATTCCTCTCTGTCCTGTAGCGATCTTGTCTCTGCTGCCTTTATCCATGCCTAGCAGCCTTCCCTCCATCCATAGAACTTCTCCCTCCTCCTCTTTGCTCCTTTGGCCAGGCTCTCCCTGCCAGACCTGGAAGACAAGATGCTGTGCTTGTCCCCCAGGGTCAGAGCTACACAAACAGTTTATCTGTCTGGTGCGCACTGACCAGTCCAGTCCTGTAACTGGTTTGACTCCCCAAGGCCCATGGAGATGGGGGGGGGGAGGGATTGAAAGGAGCAAATACTGGGTGCTGGGGCTGAGGGTTTGGGATCCTGACCTCCTGCGTACTCTGGTCCAGTATTTCTGGAAAATACAGGAACTCAAGAGGGCAGGTTAAGTTGGCTTCTAGGTCACATTCACAGGTTCCCAGGCCCTTAGCAGAGCTGTTTGGACCAGGCCAAAGCAAACAGTGCCTTCTTTAGCTGTTAGTGCATGTTAGAAACACTGACCCTAAAAAGGTGTCAAAGGAAATTTACTGCAACAGAGTTCAGAGGAATTGACCACATTGACCAAAGTGGACCTCGGCCATCTTTTCAGGAGGAGGGAGCACTGAGTACAGAAGGGAGATGAGCTATATACAGTTAATTCAAGGCAGATCCTCCCACCAGGAGACAGATTGGTCTGCTCTCCATTAGGTCACACCCATTACATAACCACCCCTGGTATGATCCTTCCTCCTAAACATAGGACCCATGATCAGAAAAGGGACAGATAATTTTATGCGGAGTGTGTCTGCTTATATACATGAAGTTCATTAAGCAAGCTTTCTCCAGGTAACTCTAGGTCATTTTTCTTGACTAGTTCCAGCTAGCTGTAGATCTGACTCCTTTAGCAAGAACTTTGTGACTTTCTGAAGGCCACCATCTATCTCCTGATTGGTTGAGTCCCCTGGCAGTCTGCTGGTCTTCTTATTATCTGACTTATTCTCAATGACTTCATCAATTAACAATAACTTACTGTGGAAACTTAACTTTTGCTGTCTCTCATATGTATTAGCATTTGTCAAGGGCCTAGGACTTCCCTTGTTACAGAGGATATAGGGAAAGGGCTGAGTTTGGGGGACTGTTCAAAGTCCTGGGAGTTTTCTTTTCCAGTGGGATAAAGGGGGTACTGAAAGAGACACTCAGTTCTTGTCAGAGAGGCATCAGGCTCAAAGGCAAAGACACAATAGAGGGACCTACTTTCTCCCCCATATCTTCTTTTGACTGTCTTCAAAGCAACCTTATATGGGAAGGTTCTGACTTGCCAGCCAGAGTCACAGAGCTGGTAAGCCTCTGAGCTGGATTTGAACTCAGATTTTTATGATTTTCTACCATTTCCTAGCTTTCCCAACGTTGTCTTGGTGTACCCATATTCCTACAACTGCTCCAACATTGACTGGTGCCATTTTTGCCATTTTTATCAATTTTGCAGAGGCTGCGATAAAACCTGTGTTCTTTTTGTTTACTTTTCTTGTGTTAGTGGTTTGGGGTCTTTTTCCCATGTGTGGGAATACTTGGCAGTTTTTCGTTTGAGAATTCTTTGTTCAGATCCTTTGACCATTTATCTATTGGGGAATGGATATTTGATAGCATTTTCGAGTTGCTTCAGTTTTGTCTGACTCTTTGTGACACACTTTGTGGTTTTCTTGTCAGGGATATTGGAGTGGTTTGCCATTTCCTTCTTCAAATTATTTTACAGATAAGAAACTGAGGCAAAGAGGCTTAAGTGACTTGCCCAGGGTCACATAGCTAGTACGTGTCTGGGGCTAAATTTGAACTCATATCCTTCCGACTCCAGGCCTGGCTCTCTATCTACTGTGCCATTGGCTATTAGTATTTTTTAAAATTATATTTCAATTTTGCCCAATTACACATAAAAACATCTTTTATTCCTAAATTGTGAGTTCCTCCTTCCACCTGCTTCCTTCCTCTGACCCCTGGGTCCTTTGGGATGATCTTAGATCACGGTGTCACGGAGAATAGCTCAGATATTCACTGCTGTTCTTTGTACAGTGTTTTCCTGGTTGTACTCCCTTCTCTCTGCATTGGGTTCATGTAAGTCTTTCTAGACAATTGTGACATCATCCTGCCTGTCATTTCTTAGAGCACAATAGTATTCCATTGTACTCATATACCACCACTTGTAAAGACATCCCCCAAGTAATGAGCATTTCCTCAATTTCCAATGTTTTGCCGCCACAAAAAGAGCTATTAAAAATACCCTTGTCCTAAATAGGTCATTTTCCCCTTTCAGTCTCTTTGCCATGCAGATTGATTAGTGTTATTGCTGGGTCAAAGGGTATGCACATTTGTATAGCCCTCTGAGTACAGTCCCAAATTGCTCTGCAGAATGGCCGGAGCAGTTCACAACTCCATCAGCAGTGCATTAGTGGCCCAGTTTTCATACTTCCCTCCAATATTTATAATTTTTCTTTTCTCTTTTATTAGACAATTTATTTAATAGTGGTGAGATGGTAACCTAGGGTTGATTTAATTTGCATTTCTCTAGTCAACTGGGATTCATAGCATTTACATATGACCATAAATAGCTTAATTTCTCTCTCTAAAATCTATGTATTCCTATTCTTTAACCATTTATCAGTTGGGTCATGGCTTGTATTTTTATAAATTTGACTCAGAGTGCTATAAATATGAGAAATGAGACCTTTATCAGTGATACTTACTGTAAACTCCCCCCCCAGTTGTCAGTTTTCCTTCTAACCTTGGTTGCTTAGATTTTGTTTCTGCAAGAAAGTTTTTAAATCTAATACAATCACAGTTACTCATTTTACATCTAGTAATGCATTCGTTCTGTTGTGTGGTCCTAAATTTTTCCCTTATCTATAGCTCTTGACAGGTAAACTATTCCATGCTCCCCTAATTTGCTTATGGTATCAGACTTTATATCTAAATCATGGACCCATTTTGACCTTATCTTGGTTAGATTTCAGTCTATACATAGTTTCTGCCATATTGTTTTCTGGTTTTCCTAGCAGTATTTGTCAATTATTTAGTTTTTGTGCCAAAAGTTTGGGGATTGATGTAGCACTGAATTAGCAGATTAATTTAGGAAGAATGGTTATTTTTATTATATTGACTCAACCTACCCATGAGCAATTCATATCGTTCCACTTGTTTAGGTCTTATACTTTATTTGTCTGAAAATGTTTTTTAATTTTGATTATAGTTCCTGGGTTTGTCTTAGAAGGTTGACTTTCAGGTATTTTATATTGCCCTCAGTCAATTTCAAATAGAATTTCTCTTTCTGTCTTTCGCTGTTGGATTTGTCAGTAAAATATAGAAATATTGATGATTTTTATGGGTTTATTATATCTTGCAACTTTGCTAAAGTTGTCAATGATTTCAACTAGTTTTCAAATTGATTCTCTAGGATTCCCCATGTCTACCATAATACCATCTACAAAAAGTGATGTTTGTTTTCTCATTGCTTATTCTAATTCCCTCCATTTATCTTCTTATAGTACTATAGCTAGCATTCTAGTACAATAGCAAATGATAGTGATTATACTTGGCAAATTTGCTCCAGACATCAGACATCAGACGAGTTCCTCCCCTGTGAAAGCTGCCAGTCTCTTTTCAGGGCTGCTTGTTCACCTTTGGTGTCTACCTGATGTACCTAACTCTCACCTGTGGTTCCAAGAAGCTGCAGTATGTGCAATGGCCACACCCTTGCAATGCATTTTGGCATACCGGCTAAACCAGGTTGAGGGTGACCAAGGGATATCAAATCCTTCTGTGTCAGGAGTGTGTCTAGCCCAGGCATGTGAAGACTTCCTCTTGTGGGATGGGCAGATGAGAACAATTTGTTCCAACAGCCATGGCCATGAAGCAGCCGAAGGTGGTGCTGTGGAGTGCTTGGAGCTTAATTAGACGTTGAAGATGCCAAGGTCATCCACTGTCTGTCCTACCACTGAACTGTGATGACTCTAAAGGAGAGAGTGAGGCTGATGACTTTGTGCAACTCTGCCTCACTTAAGTACAATTTAGGCATGAATCAAAAGATATCACCCATACCATTTCACTATTATACCTTCCTCACTTACCTGGTGACAGGCAAGTTATAAAGCTGCTAAATACAAACCACAAGTTCCTCTTTTCCAATCTTTCTGCAAACTATAGGCTACTTTAAAGTAATCCTTTTGGTTGCAGAACACATCAGCTGCAGAGCCAGGACTTCTGGGGAAATCTCTCTTTGACAGACCAGTTCATAGACACAGGATGAATCTGGGTCAAGAAAACCCAGGAGGAGAAAGTGGTCACATGAACTACCTTCGTGTCCAACTGAATTATGTTCAAAACATATTTCCTAAGATTGTTGTAATTTTATTCTTCCTCTTCTGTTATAAAAATAAGCTCTGCAAATAACTCCTTTGTCACAAATTACTGAGGAATTGGTTGACCTTACTTAAAGGTAATCTGTCAACTGTTGCAGTAATCTACTAGCAAATTTTATACCTCAGATTATTTTCTGTTTCAGATAACTCATTTTAATAGTTGATGCCAGCTTTGCCAGAGATAGCTCAATAGTTGGGAGACTCCCAAGGAAACTGTGGGATAGGAGAAGTATCATTTTGTACCAGACTGAAGATCTACAGAGCCATTGTGCTGACCTCATTGTTGTCTGCCTGTGAAAGCTGGACAGTCTACCAGCATCACGCCAGGAAACTGAATCTCCCCCATTGCAGTTGTTTTAGGAAGATTCTGATGATGAGATAGGGTACACTGAGGTCATTTCTCAAGTTTGATTGTCAAGCATTCACATTCTACTGCAGAGAGTAGAACTCTGATAGACTGGTCATGTTGTTCAAATACCAAAAGAATGTTTGCATAAAAGACTATTTCATGGAGAACTCATGCAAAGAAAGCATTCACAAGGTGGTCAGAGAAGTGATACAAGGACATTCCCAAGGTCTCTCTGAAGAACTTTATAATCGCTTGTGAGAAATGGGAGACACTGGCAAAGAACCACCCAGCATGGCCTTCCCACATCAAAGAATGTGCTGTACTCTGTGAAAAAAACAGAATTGCAGTTGCCTAAAAGAATGATGAGATATGCAAATTTAGAGCCATCTCTACCCAAAATGTTCACTAGGACTATTTGTGCCCAACCTGTGATAGAATCTTCTGGGCTCTATCTGATCATCCATGGTCAGACACACTACTTTGACCCTAAGGTAATGATGTCATTTTGGTCCTCTTTGAGCACAAAGAACAAAAACTATCAATTATGTGACTAAATATTATAAGAAAGAAATATATGCTATTGACAAATGAAAGCAATCATGAAGCGAAGGCTTGACATGTTTTGGTCATGACACATCATACCTAGGGTAGTCTTAAGCCCTCATGTAACAACAGGTAACTCTCCTTCACTTAGCTGGAAAGTATCCGTCATATTCCTTAGTTCAGTTAAGACTGTAATTAGTATGTCTGATGAATCCTTTTCATGTTTGATCTAGAGAAGGCTTTGTTTTAGCTTCTCAGGAAATAAACGACATCTTTTCTTTTTCTTTCCTCTCTTGTCTATATTCACACAGAAATTCCATGCCTTTTCTCGCACCCTCAGAATATACTGTCCTTGCCAGTTTCTTATAAACTCTTCACAGAATTTTCTTTATAACAGTTTTCATCAGCTCTGATAAGGAAGGAATTTCACAGACAGACACATTCTATAGGAAGACCTTTCTCAACTTTATTCCAACTATCAACTGCTTTTCTCAGCATTCTATTGGGCTTTTAGTGACTTTGGTTTAAAGTGCTGACTCTGACACTCATCAAGGGTAAGACCTTTGGGTAAATCCTCTTTTATTGCTTCTGTTTCCTTCTGTCACTTGATGATGGTTAGACTGCAGGAATTCTGGAGATTCTCTCCTCTCTAAATCCTGTGACTTTTGATGGTTTAGGAGTTGGTGACATTCCAGGATGTGGCTGTGGACTTCACCCCAGATGAGTGGGGCCTCTTGGACCATCCTCAGAAGGAGTTGTACAAGGAGGTCATGCTGGAGAATGCCTGGAGCTTGCTCTCTCTAGGTAAGGATGCTTCCCCTGACCACTCTGAGTCTACAACCAAAGGGAATATCTTCATTCCTGAGTGTGCTGGCTTTGGAGCATTTATCACTTACTAGATAGGGAAAAGTGCTGCTCTCCTGTGTCCTGGAGACAGGGTCCTCCTGCTGCCTGGTTTTCCTATAGAAGGTCAGTACATTGTGTGAAGATAACAGAGGAGGTTTCCTGGTTGCTCCTGTCTCCTGCCAAGATCAGATCAGTGTTGAAGCATGTCAAGTGTGGAAGTAATCCCCCATCATAAAGTCCAGCTTCTCCCTGGACATAAATGGTGTCTGCCCAATGTCTGCGCATTGCTCAGGAGGCTTTGCCCTGCACGCTCTTCCTCTTTGGGAGGGGCCAAGTGAGAAGCCTCAGTTTGTAGCTGCCAACTGCACCTGGTAGGGCATGTTTGTCCTTCCCCTTCCTTTCCATTGCCCCAAATTCCAGCCCAGATGGTGAGAAAGGAAGAAAGGGAATCAGCATTTCTCTTCTGCTGCTGTTCTCCAGCTGTTGTGTCATGTGCTTTCTTTACAATATGATGTCATTAGGTGATATTATCTTCTTTTGACATTTGAGCAACCTGAAGAAACCAGACAGGTCAAATGACTTGTCCAGGAGCTCATAGCTCCTAACTGTCAAGAGGCTGGATTTAAATACTAGCCTTCCTGACTCCAGGCCCAGGGCTCTCTCCACTGCTCTCCCACTTGCCTCTAATTTCTAGATAATGGGTACTATGCAATGATTCCCTCCTTCTATGAAGAAGGGGCAAGAAGACCAAATTTTCTGACTCCAAATTGGCTCCATGATGTTCTCCCCCATCTCTCTCCAAACTCCCCAAATCAGTGCTATCAAAACCCTGGTGGAGGACTTCTGGAACCATCCTGTGACCTCACTTGCAGGCCCTGTCATTGGCAGGAAAAACAGACTGGCCCAGAATCAGAGTTTGACTGACTGAGGTTCATTGAGTTCCCCAGCAGGAGAATGTCACCAGCAGAGGCAAAGACTCCCTGAAAGAACAGGACCAAGGTTTTTATAGGTTTCAGGGAGTGAGGAGCAGGGGAGGGGCCCGGGCCAAAGCTGACTCATCAAGGTCCTTTCTTCTGGAGCTCAAGGCTGATCTGGCACATCCTATTCTGGGTTACTTGCATTACAGGCATTAATGGGAGAATAAGCTAGATGTGAGTGAACATGATGGAGTGATTCTCTAGCTTTGCATGCACACTCTTTTCCCTAAAAGGATCTAAATTACAAGGTTTTCTTCATCTTCATCCCTGATTCCCCATGCCTAGGGCTGCCAGTTCCCAGAGAAGATCTCATCTCTTATTTGGAGGAAAGGGAAGCACCCTGGTTGCTGGAGCCAGAAGGCCTGAGGAGCTGCCATCCAGGTGAGTGAGGGAAAAGCAGGTATGAAAGGTGTGGTTACAAGAGGCTGCTAGGTGTGGGGGTGAAGCAGGTGCTAGATCTGGGGCAGGAAGACCTGACTTGGAATTCTTTTTGAGAAACTTTTTGGCAGTGGAATCCTGGACAAGTCACTGAGACCCACTGGGCCTCAGTTTCCCCATCTGTAAAATGAGGGTTCTCTCCCAGTGACAAATTTCTGATCCTATAAAGAAGTGATTGTTTGGAAATTGAGGGCAGGAACTCCCCTGATAGTGCAAAAGTGGTTAGGCTTTCTAATATGAGCTCTTTCTTAGACTTTTCTCAAATCAGTGAGTGTTGATCATGTGCCTGCTGTGTGCCAGATCCTTTGCCAAGCACCAGGGATATAAGAGATACAAGGAACTTCCCCTGCTGTCCTTGAGCTCACAGACTGGGAAGGGCAGACAACAGTACCAAGAACAATGTACAAACCTGTTTTGGACAGGACAAATTGGAACTCATTGAGAGAGTGAAGGAGGATTGCAGAGGCTCATTGTGGCAGGTGAGCTCTAGCAGGGACTTCAGGGTAGCCAAGGTGAGCATTATACACATGGGGATGGTGAGGAAAGCCTGTGGAGGCAGGAGGTGGAGGGTTCTGTTTACAGATCAGATGGGAGGCCCATTCCACTGAATTATAGTAAATTTGGTAGGGAAATAAGGTGAAAGATGGGGAGAGTATAAAAGGGGGAGGTGATGAACAGCCCTAGAGGAGATTTTATATTTCATCCTGCTACTGAGCCACAGGAGGTTGTTGAATACATGGTGACATGGCCAGTACAGAACTTTAGGAAAATGAACTTTGTTCAGTGGGTGGAGGAATGATTGATGTGGGGGGAGACTTGAGGCAGCTGGAGCAAGCAACAGGTTCTTACAATACCTCAGGTATGAGGTGATTGGGGCCTGAACCAAGGCAGTGGCTGTGTTGGGAGAGAAGGGGGTGTATGGGAGAGGAGTTACCAAAGTGGAATCACAGAACTTTGCAGCAAATTGAATATGGTGGTCAGGAGTGTGACTGTGTGAGAGTCAGTGAGGAGTGTATGGTACTTTACTCAGCCTACAATATTGGAAGGATGCCTTAGAGAGCATTAGGAAAGTAAGAAGAGAGGAGGGCTGGGGAAAATGAATGAGTTTAGTTTGGAGAACGAGAGGAATGTCACTAAAACAGAGGGAGAGGGAGAGAAAGAAGCGTGATTGTCAAAAGTTTCTGGGAAGTCAAGAAGGATGAAGGTAAATAAAGAAGCAGTGGATTTAACAACTTGGAGACTTTTGGTAATTTGGGAGAGATTACTTTTCCTTTTAACAATGAAATTGGGAGCTATATTGTAGAGAATTTCAGAGAAAGCAAAGGAAAGGGGTTGGAGACACCGGTTGTAAATGGGCCTGCCAAGTTGCTTAGCTAAGAAATGTAAGAGATATGGGAAAATACCTTTTAGAGTTGAATTAATCAAATGACTTTGTTTTGAAGATTAGAGAGAAATGGTTTGATTTGTGGCAATAGGGAAGGAATCATCAGTGCAGGAGAGACTGAAAAGTAGTGAAATAATGGGAATATCAGAGAGGCTGAGGAAGATGATGAGCTGGAATGGGGTGATTTCAACATGGAAAGGAGTTTGCTTCAGCTAGCAGAAGGACTGTTTCATCTGATACTGGTGTCAAAAAAGAAAAAAACAGGGGCACTTGATTTATGGGAGATGAGTAAGATAACTCTTGTTAAATATCCAATTTCTTTTTTCTTAATTTATTTTTAGATTTCGACATTCATTTCTAAAAAATTTTGAGTTCCGATTTTTCTCCCCATCTCTCCCGTCCCCCCACTCTAGAATACTTTGTATTCTGATTACCCCTTCCCTCAATGTACCCTCCCTGCTATCACACCCCACCCTTCCCTTGTCCCCATCCTCTCTCTTTTCTTGTAGGGCAAGATAAATTTCCATACCCCATTACCTGTATTTCTTATTTCCCAATTATACACAATTCCCATTATACGCAATAATAATTCTCAACATTCTTTTCTAATACTTTGAATTCCAAGTTTTCTCTCTCCTTCCCTCCCTCCCCATCCCCACTGAGAAGGCAGGCAATTCAATACAGGCTATATATGTGTCTTTTTGCAAAAGACTTCCATAATAGTCACGTTGTGTAAGACTAACTATATTGCCCTCCATCTTACCCTGTCCCCCTTTTTTTTCCTGTTCTCTCATTTGATGTCCCTTCCCAAAAGTGTTTACTTCTAGTTGCTCCCTTCTTCCATTTTCCCTCCCTTCTTTCATCCCCCTCACCCCACTTGTTCCCTCCTCCCCTACTTTCCTGTAGTGTAAGATAGATTTTCATACCAAGCCTTAACTTCCTCTGACAGTATGCCCTGTTCTTCCCCATCCGACAGGATGGAAGGAGATGCCTGTTCACCAAGAAAGTAACCTTCTACGGTCTTATTCTTTTTCCATTTTTGGGGCATTTTCCCAGCCAGTTACTTGACTTCTGAATCCTTTGTCAAGAGGAGGGTTCTAGTGCTCCTCCTCCCCCTAGTACCATGCTCAAGGCTGATATTCGACTCAGCTGCTCAGTGCTCTGGGTCTTTGGGTGAGGGTGGGGTCGCCACTGAGGGCTGAGGTTCAGATCAGATGCTCAGTTCCCCCAGAGGCTTTAAGCTGAGCTGCCTGGACAATGGACCTAAGCTGCTTCCGAAGCCAGGCCACTGTAGCCACCTGCTGCTGCTGTTGCTACCACTGCTGTCTCTGCTGTCACGTGGGGCCTTTCCCTCTTGCCCAGCTGGGAAAGCCCTCCCACACTGACCTTTGAGGCTTTCTTTGTCTCTTGTTGGGTGAGGGATCTAGGACCCTCCCTGCTGAGAATTCTGTCCTGGAGGTCTGTTCAGGTTCTGTTCCTCCCAGTGCTGCTTGGCCAGGCCTGGGCTCCACTCAGCATCCCATGAGATAGACCTTTCCTGTTGGCCTTCCAGGTTACGTTTAGTTGGAAATCTCTTTCACTCTTGTTCTGTGGCTTCTGCTGCTCTAGAATTTGTTGAGAGTCATTTTTTACAAGTATTTTGTGGGCTGTGGTGGAAGCTCTAGAGTATATGCATTTTTCTACTCTGCCATTTTGGCTCCATCTTCAAGTATCCAATTTCTTTAATGAAATACGAGACACATTTCTCTACTAACAAGTTAAGTGGGGTATGGATACTGGGAACAAGCAATAAGGGAAGACACTGGGAAGGAATAAAAAGAACTGGAAAAGCTGCCATGCTGAATGAGATCGGGAGTCAGTCATTTCTGCCCGTTCATGATCCCATCCGGGGTTTTCTTGGCAAAGATCCTGGAGTGGTTTGCCACTTCCATTTCAGGTTCATTTTTCAGATGAAGAAACTGAGGCCAGCAGGCCTAAGGGACTTGTCCAGGGTCACACAGCTAGTAAGTGTCTGAGGATGGATTTGAACTGGAGTTTTCATGGTCTCTATGTACTGCACAACTCAGTTGCCCCAAAGGAGTCAGTTATGGAGGTGTCAAAGGATGGTCTTGCCACAGTGAAGGGTCACACAGAGATTTTGTAGCCTAAATGTGCAGTGGACCCAGGCAAACTGATTTTCTCTCTCCAGCAGCATGTAAGTAGTTGCAAAGGTTACTGCCTTACTCAGAACTAATTCAAGGTTCTGATTTACATAAATCATCAACCTATGCCCTTCCCTTCATCTCTAAGTCTAATTCTCTGCCCCAGTTTTGGAGAATCGTTGGCCAGATTCATTGAGGTGACATCTACTCTTATCTTGGGGAAATGGGATGTAGAAACTTCCAGGTGTCCATAGTATGCTGTGCTTCAGGAGCGTAGAAAGAAGTCTCTTTGATCTTCACTATGGGACCGGTCAGGTCCCATCAGGGTTAGAACCAGACAGAATTACTCTGTCTAGGGATAACATGTAAGGAAGAGCCAGAAACAGGGCTGCATTTGCCAGTTAGGCCAGAGACCAGAATAGAGGGACTGAGGTAGAGCCTGGGGCTTGGTGTCAACCTTGGGCTCTGTCAGTCAATAAGCATGGATTAAGCATCTACAGTTTTATAGGCTCCCTGCTAAACTTTAGGAATACAAAGGAAAGGAAAAGTTAGTCAGTCCCTGCTGTGAAGGAGCTCCCAATCTGGCACACAAACATGGAGATTGTTTGAGAAGAAGCAATAGATCAGGAACCTTGCTCTTAACTGAACTAGGGAAAAGAGAGTGTTTGGGAATGGAAAGACATCTAGTCCAATGTGGTATAAAGGAACCCGGTGACTGAGGCCAGGAACAGTTTAAGGAGAGGAGAATTACAGTTTAAAGAGTCAAAATCAAGATGAGAAGGAGAAAAATTTCAGGCACAGCTCAGAGATATTGTGGCGTCTGTTCTGGACACCGCAGTAAAACAAGTATTGCAATCAAGTGAGTCTCCAGAAAGTTTCGTTTCTTGGTGCATATAAAAGTTACATTTACAGCATACTGTTCTCTATTACATGTGCAATACTACTATGTCTAAAAAAGTGTACTAACTTTAATTTAAAGATATTTTTGCTAATAAAAGCTATCATCTGAGCCTTCACTTTAGTATTATTTTATTTTTATTTCCCTCCAGTTACATGTAAAAACAATTTTTAACATTTCTTTTTAAAACTTTAAGTTCCAGATTTTCTCCCATTGACCTTCGACCCTCATGCCCACTGAGAAATCAAGCAGTTCGATATAGGTTATACATGTGTAGTCATAAAAAATGTATCCCTATTAGTTATGCTGTGAAAGAAAATATAGATAAAAGTCAAGAAAAATGAAGAAAAGAAGGTATGCTTCAATCTGTGTCCAGATACCATCAGTTCTTTCTCTGGAAGTGGTCAGAGTTGTCTTGGATCATTGTGTTGCTGAGGATGGCTAAGTCATTCACAGTTGATCATCTTAAAATATTGCTGTTAATTTTTACACAGAACATTTCACTTTGCATCATCAGCCCATGGAGGTCTTTGCAGGTTTTTCTGAGAGTATTCAGTTCATCATAATTTCTTATAGTAAGATAGTATTTCATCATAATCCCATAGCACAGCTTGTTCAACTATTTCCCAATTGATGGGTGTCCCCTCAATTTCTAAATCTTTGCACCCCAAAATGAGATGCTACAAATATTTTATATATAAATATATATTATATTATTTATTATTACATATTACATATAATATATATTATATGTAATACATACATATATATATCTATATATCTATATATAGATATATAGATAGATATATGTCCTTTTCCTTTTTTTTTCTAAATCTCTTTTGGGATACAGACCTAGTAGTGCTATTGCTAGATCAAAGGATATGCATGGTTTTATAGCCCTTTGTGCATAGTTTCAAATTGCTCTGCAGAATGGTTGAATCAGTTCACAGCTGCACCAGTACTGAATTAATAACTCATTCTTCCCACATCCTTTCCAACCTTTGTCATCACTTTTTTCTGTCCTAATAACCAATCTAATAGGTATGAGGTAGAACCTCAGAATTGTTTTAATTTCACCAATCAGTAGTGAGCTAGAGTATTTTTTGATATGGCTGCAGACTGATTATTTCATCCGAAAATGGGTCATATCCTTTGATCATTTATCAATTGGGGTTTGGCTCTTATTTTTATACATTTGACCCAGTTCTATATGTTTGAGAAATGAGGCCTTTATCAGAGAAACTTGCTTCAAATTTTCTTTTTTCACAGTTACTATTGCTAATTATATTTCCATCCAGTCCACCTCTCTTCCCCCATTGTTTATTCCATTCTTTCTCCTTTCACCCTGTTCCTTCTCAAAAGTGTTTTGATTCACATGACCCTTTCCCCCAATCTGCCCTCCTTTTTATCACTCCCCCCTTTCTCTTATTCCCTTCCCCTTCTGTTTTCCTATAGAGTAAACAGATTTCTATACCCAATTATGTATGTATGTCATTCCTCTTTGAGCTACTTCTGATCAGAATTAGGTTCACTCACTACTCTTTACTTCCCCTTTCCCCTTCCACTGTAAAAGCTTTTTCTTGCCTCTTTTCTGTGAGACAGTTTACCCATTCTATCTCTCCCTTTCTTTCTCCAAGTACATTCCTCTCTCACCCCTTAATTTTACTTTTTAGATATCATCCCTTCATATTCAACTCATATCTGTACCCTCTGTCTATATGTAATCCTAACTACCCTAATAATGAGAAAGGTCTTATGAGTTACAAATGTCATCTTACCATGTAGAAATGTAAACATTTTGACCTTATCTAGTCCTTTATCATTTCTCTTTCCTATTTACCTTTTCATGCTTCTTTTGAGTCTTGTATATGAAAGTCAAATTTTCTATTCAGTTTTGGTCTTTTCATTTAGGATGCTTGAAAGTACTCTATCTCATTCAATGTCTATATTTTTACTGAAGGATTATGCTCATTTTTTTCTGGGAAGTTGATTCTTGGTTGTAATCCTAGCTTCTTTGCCCTCTGAAATATCATATTATAAGCCCTCCACATTTTCAATGTAGAAGGTGCTAAATCATGTGTTATCCTGACTATGACTCCACAATACTTTAATTATTTCTTTCTGATTGCTTGCAGTATTTTCTTCTTGCCCTGGGAAATTTGGAATTTGACTATAATATTCCTGGGTATTTTCATTTTGTGATCTCTTTCAGGAAGTGATTGGTGGATTCTTCTAATTTCTATTTTACCCCCTTGTTCTAGAATATCAGGGCTGTTTTCCTTGATAATTTCTTGAAAGATGATGTGTAGGCATATTTTTGATTATGGCTTTCAGGTGGTCAAATAATTTTCAAATTTTCTCTACTAGATCTATTTTCCAGGTTAGTTGCTTTTCCAATAAGATATGTCACATTGTCTTCTATTTCTTCATTCTTTTGGTTTTGTTTTATTGCTTATTGATTTCTCATGGAGTCATTAGCTTCCATTTGTTCCATTCTACTTTTTAAGGAATTATTTTATTCAGTGAGCTTTTGGACTTCTTTTTCCACTTGACCAATTCTGCTTTTTGAGGCGCTCTTCTCCTCATTGGCTTTTTGGATACCTTTTACCACTTGGCCTAGTCTGTTTGTTGAGGTGTTACTTTCTTCAGCATTTTTTTGGATCTCCTTTAGCACGCAGTTGACTCATTTTTCATGATTTTCTTGCATCTCTCATTTCTCTTTAGAATTTTTGCTCTGCTTCTCTTATTTGATTTTCAAAATCCTTTGTGAGCTCTTTAATATTTTTCTTGGAGGCTTTTTAGGTAGGAGCTTTGACATTGTTGTCTTCTCCTGGTTGTATGTTTTGATCTTCCTTGTCACCACAGTAAATTGTTGTTTGCTCATTTTCCCAGCCTATTTTATTTTTCACCTCTGACTCTTTGTTAAAACAGGGCTCTGATTCCAGGGTGGAGGGTACACCATCCCAAGCTTCAGGGATTTTGTGCTGCTATTTTCAGAGATACTTCTAGGGATCTGTAAGTTTTCAGTTCTTCCAAGGTGGTATGACCTAAGAAATGTTTACTACTCTCCTGGCCTGTAGTCTGGTCTTTGAGCAAACTCAAACACTCTTTCCTGCCCTGGAAGTGTGAGGAGGGTCCCCTCTGTAGTATGAGTGCAAACTCTGCTATGCTACTGCTCCTCCTTGCTCTGGGATCACCACCTAGGACTGTGGTCAGGATCTGAATGTGGAAAAAGCAACAGAGTCCTATGTCAGTGCTACCAAAGAAGACTTCTATTATCTTCTATCAACCAGTTGTTTGAACCCATTACCATTTGTGTGCTAAGAGCTCTAGAAGCAGCCTCTGCTGCTGCCCTTACTGATTCAGTCATTCACAAGGCCCCCTCCTGGTTTCCTGGGGCTGGGGCTGTATTGATGTGACCTGTGCTGGACTGTGTTCCACCCTCACCCAGGTGTGACAGACTTTTCCAGCTGACTTTTCTACATTGTTGTTGGCATCTGTGGACTGAGAGGGCACAGCTGCCAGTGATTCAGTCTCTTTGAGGCTTGCTCTCACTTTCATTCCATGCTTTTCTGGATCCTGCTGTTCTAGAATTTGTATAGAGTCACTTTTAAAGGTATTTGGGAGTCTGTGTTCATTCTTCATTTTTGAAGAAGACCATGACATCAGAGAAATGATGATATGACTTGCACTTGACTTTGTTTTGAGTGAGGGCTGTGCAAGGTCACCAGTCTCACTTTCCCCTCCTGAACCATCTGGATCCAGTGATCAAATACTCATCAAGATGACTGGAGAAGGCCCAGAAAGCATTGGGAGACCTTGGTCTATTAAGGTACTCACTTAAAGTGAGGTGGGGGTGGGGAGTTGGGGGAGTGTTTAGGTAAGTTCCTGCCTTTATTCCACCATCCTGGTTCTGTCTCTCCTTGTTGAGTCTTAATCTTATTCCTAGTAGAAGCTATGGTGCAATTTTAATAGCTGCTGACTGATCAGGGTGGTGGTTGCTCAAGGTTGGCAGTGTAGGGTTATTAATTGTCCTAATTTCAATATTGTTGAGTCTCATTGAATAGGAAGAATGAGAGAGAGAGAGAGAGAGAGAGAGAGAGAGAGAGAGAACAAGTCAACATGCAATAATCAAATCATTTTTCATAAAAACAAGAACAAAACCAAAAGAGTGCAATGGACAAAGGCCATCTGGTACAATGGACAGAGTATGCCAACTTGCAGGGTTGGAGTTCTAGTCTTAACTACAGGATGTTGAGTAGGCTACTCAGCCATTCTGAATTCATGGCCTGACTTGTGAATGTAATGAAAGTTCTTGGCCTGCCTTTGTTGGAGGTGTGTTGTGAAGATCCAGTGTAATTATGTGTGAAGCTTTTAGTAAATCAAGAGTCCTACAGATATGAGCTAATGGCATTTTCAAGTGATTGATTCTGTCCATTTAATTCTTCTCTTAGACTGGGGAAA
Source organism: Potorous gilbertii (assembly GCA_028658325.1). Lineage (NCBI taxonomy): Eukaryota > Metazoa > Chordata > Mammalia > Diprotodontia > Potoroidae > Potorous > Potorous gilbertii. The sequence continues at coordinate 3,136,607 of CM053771.1, read as the reverse complement.
TAGGATGTGGATCAGGTAGTTTACTTTATCCCAATGTAGAGAAGGTATTATAATTATATAAGTATGTACATGTGTCCTTGTATATGTTTTATTCTTTGTTTCTTGCAGAAGGAGAAATTAGACCTGAAATGAAAGAGAATACTGCAAAGCTAAGTATTGCTGTGGAAGAAACTCACAGGAAAAGCCCCTGTGACTTCACAGAGAGCCAAATCTGTGCTGAACTTCACAGAGTCCACACAAGAGAGAAATCTTATGATTGTAATGTTTGTGGGAAAGACTTTAGTCAACAATCATCCCTTATTTACCTTCAAAAAATTCATCCTGGAGTGAAACCACATCATTGTCATCAATATAGTGCTGTACATCAGAGAATCCACACTGGAGAGAAAACTTATGAATGTGATAAATGTGGAAAGGCTTTCACGCAGAGCTCCAAACTTACGCAACATCAGAGAATCCACACTGCTGAAAAACCGTATGAATGTAATCAGTGTGGAAATGCTTTCAGGTTCAAAAGCCATCTTACTCTACATCAGAGGATCCACACTGGAGAGAAACCTTATGAATGTGATCAATGTGGAAAGGCTTTCAGACTGCACTACAAACTTGCTGTACATCAGAGAATTCACACTGGAGAGAAACCTTATGAATGTAATCAGTGTGGAAAGGCTTTTAGAAGAAGCTCTAATCTTACTGCACATCAGAGAATCCACACTGGAGAGAAACCTTATGAATGTGATAAATGTGAAAAGGCCTTCAGATACAGCACCAATCTTGTTGCACATCAGAGAATCCACACTGGTGAGAAACCTTATGAATGTTATCAGTGTGGAAAGGCTTTCAGACTGAACTACAAACTTGCTCTACATCAGAGAATTCACACTGGAGAAAAACCTTATCAATGTGACCAGTGTGGAAAGACTTTCAGAAGAAGCTCTGATCTTGCTGTACATGAGAGAATTCACACTGGAGAGAAACCTTATGGATGTAATCAATGTGGAAAGACTTTCAGTTGCAGCACCAATCTAGTTGCACATCAAAGAATCCACACGGGAGAGAAACCTTATGAATGTAATCAATGTGGAAAGACTTTCAGACTGAATTCCAACCTTGCTCTACATCAGAAAATCCACACTGGAGAGAAACCTTATGAATGCAATCAATGTGGAAAGGCTTTTAGAAGAAGCTCTGATCTTACTGCACATCAGAGAATACACACTGGAATGAAACCTTATAAATGTAATCATTGTGGGAAGGCTTTCAGACTGACCTCTAAACGTGCTAAACATCAGAGAATCCACACTGGAGGGAAACCTTATGAATGTAATCAATGTGGAAAGGCATTCAAACACAGGGCCCATTTTGCTCTACATCAGAGAATCCACACGGGAGAAAAACCTTATGAATGTGATCAATGTGGAAAGGCTTTCAGACTGAACTCCAAACTTGCTAAACATCAGAGAATTCACACTGGAGAGAAACCTTATGAATGTAACCAATGTGGAAAGGCTTTCCGTTGCAACTCCAGTCTTGCTGTACATCAGAGAATCCACACTGGAGAGAAACCTTTTGAATGTAATCAGTGTGGAAAGGCTTTCCGTTGCAACTTCAGCCTTGCTGTACATAAGAGAATCCATACTGGAGAGAAACCTTACGAATGTGATAAATGTGGAAAGTCTTTCACACAGAGCTCCAAACTTGCTCTGCATCAGAGAAGCCATACTGGAGAGAAACCTTTTGAATGTAATCAGTGTGGAAAGACTTTCAGACTGAACTCAAAACTTGCTAAACATCAGAGAATCCACACTGGAGAGAAGACTTTTGAATGTAATCAATGTGGAAAGGTTTTCAGTTTCAGCTCCAGTCTTGCAGTACATCAGAGAAGCCACACTGGAGAGAAACCTTATGAGTGTAATCAGTGTGGAAAGTCTTTCAGTTGTAGCTCCAGTCTTGCTGGACATCAGAGAATCCACACTGGAGAGAAACCTTATGAAAGTAATCAATGTGGAAATGCTTTCAGTTGCAGCTCCCATCTTCTTGCACATCAGAGAATCCATACTGGAGAGAAACCTTATGAATGTGATCAATGTGAAAAGGCTTTCACACACAGCTCCCATCTTGCTGCACATCGGAGAATCCACACTGGAGAGAAACCATATGAATGTAATCAATGCGGGAAGGCTTTCAGACTGAACTACAAACTTGCACTACATCAGAGAATCCACACTGGAGAGAAACCTTATGAATGTAATCAATGCGGGAAGGCTTTCAGACTGAACTACAAACTTGCACTACATCAGAGAATCCACACTGGAGAGAAACCTTATGAATGTAATCGTTGTGGAAAGGCTTTTAGAAGAAGCTCTGATCTTGCTGCACATCATAGAATCCACACTGGAGAGAAACCTTATGAATGTAATCAGTGTGGAAAGGCTTTTAGAAGAAGCTCTAATCTTGCTGTACATCAGAGAATTCACACTGGAGAGAAACCTTATGAATGTAATCAGTGTGGAAAGACTTTCACACAGAGGACCAATTTTGCTGTACACCAGCGAGTTCACATTGAGATACCATGTTGATGTAATCAGTATGGAAAGGTTTTCAAACAGAACTCCACACTCACTCTACGTCAGAGAAGCCATACTATAGAGAAACCTTATGAATGTTAGAAACGTACAAAGATTTTCACACAATGCTCTACTCTTGAAGAATATCAGAGAGTCCTCCCAGGGAGAAACCTTTTGAATTCTATAAATGTGAAACAATTTGCACACAAAGTTCCAGTCTTGCTGAACATCACAAAACCCACAATGAAGAGAACACTTTTGAATATAATCAGTGTGGGAAGGCTTTTCAATACTGCTCTGATGTTACTCTTTATCCAAGGGTCTACATTGGAAAGAAACATTATGGGTATCTAGAATATGGTAAACCTTTTAATGCATGCTCTTTCTTACTGACATCAGAATCCATACTAAAGGACAAACTTCATTAATGTGATTAACATAGAAAGTCATCCAAGCTAACGTCATCCCTTATTTCTCATCAGATAATTCACAGGTGATAGAAATCTTATGCCTTGTAATGAATGTGGAAAGGCATTCAAATGAAGTATAGAGCCTGTTGGACATCAGAAAATTCATCTTGGGAACAAGCCCTGTAAGGACTCACTGTGAGAAGGCCTTCAGTCATAGATCATTTCTTCCTACATCAAGGATTCATACTGGAGAGAAGACTTACCCATGTGCTTAAGGAGGTCTTGCCTTTCTATGGAAGATGGAGGTCACCAGATGTCACAAGATTAAAAATAGAAGCGTTATAAAAGCAGCAGTTATAGCAAGGACTTCACCTGGAGCACATGCCTGCATCTACATTAGAAATATCTTACTAGAGATAAAACTTACAGATCTAATTTATGAGGGAAGGCTTCTTCCTACAGCACTGACCTCATTAGACATGACATATTTTATATAGTGCATGAAGCCCTGAAAATGGATTGAATTTTTCTCTGAAATCTTAATGTTTCTCATAACTCTCCCAAAATATTCCATGGCATTCTTGCATCATTCCCCAGTTAATTGATACTTGCTTTGCCTCATAATGTTGGCTTGAATAGAAAGTCCTAGTATAAATATTTTGGTATCTACTGGAAATTTATTTTTGTAATTATGTTTCAGTCTGCTGGGTGGCACGTTATAGAGAGGGCAATCCCTGACTCCAGAACACCTCAGTTTAAGTTCAGTCAATGACAGTTACTGGCTGTGTGACCCTGGAAAAATTACTTAATTTATTCCTGAATGAGTTTTCTCATGTATAGAATGGGGATAACGACAATGAGACAATGTCTGTCAAGTGCTTTGCAAGTATTGAATCACTATGTAAAGTGAGCTAATTGTGAGCTCACTATTATGATTTTTCACTGCAATCATAAATCTCACAGCACTGTCAGTGACCCAAGAGGTATGGATAGTTTAGTCACTTTTTCTTTTCATTCAAATTGACTTTCAGAAGAGTGTAGGTGAAAATAGTATGTTGTAATGGATTGGGAGAAGGGTTTAGAGTGGGGGATACTTGGCGTCAAATATTGTCTGAGATGCTCTCTCACCATGTCACTCTGGGTGAGGAACAAGCTCTCTGTGCCTCCATTTACTCCTCTCTAAAAAGGGCAGATTGTGTCAGATTGGCTAATATGACAGAAAATAAAAACGATGAATGTTGGAAAAGATACAAGAAAATTAGGCCAGTAATACCTTGTTGGTGGGGTTGTGAACTGATCCAACCATTCTAGAGAGCAATTTGGAGCTGTGCCCAAAAGGCAATTAAAATGTGCATACCCTTTGATCCAATACCACTACTAGGTCTGTATCCCAAGAAAATTATTCAAAAGGGAAAAGGACCTACATGTACAAAAATATAGCAGCTCTTTTTGTGGTGGCAAAGAATTGGAAATTGAAGTGATGCTCATTATTTGGGGAATGGCTGAAGAAGTTGTGGTATATGAATATGGAATACTATTTTGCTACAAGAAATGGTGAGTCGGCAGATTTCAGAAAACCGTGTAAAGACTTACCTGAATTGATAAAAAGTGAAGTCAGCAGAACTAAGAGACACAGTAACAGTAATGTTTTGCAATGATCAGTCATGATAGACTTAGCTCCTCTCAGCGACACAATGGCCCAAGACAATTCCAAAAGAATGCTATCCACATCCAGAGAAAGAAATATGGAGTCTGAATGCAGATTGAAGCATACTGTTTTTTTCTTTTGTGTGTGGCTATCCCCCATTGTTCCCTTTATTTCAAAACATGGCTAATTGGGAAATATGTTTACATGATTTCACATGGATAACCTATCAGATCAGTTGCAATCTGGGGGAGACAGATGGGAGGAAAAAAAAACATTTGAAACTCAAATATTATAAAAAAGATTGTTGAAAACAGCCGCAAAAAAAAATAGCTGGGGGAAGAAGTGAAGGAGTGAGATAGTTCAAAACGTAAAATGTAACAACAACAAAAAAAAATAACAAAATGGAAAGGTTGAATTCAGTACTTTCTATGGTCCCTTCCAACTCAAAATTTCTTTTCTTATCAGAACTACATTCATACATCTCTTCCCAAAGCCTCCTTTGAGATTTCAGAAGGAGGCCTCGTAGGACCAAATCAGTAGTCACTGAAACTGTCCTATGTTATTTATAATTAGAGACCTTGTGCGAATTAGATGTGTAATACTCAAAAGAAAATGAGTATACCTTTTGTTCAATGAATCCCAAGACCTCACCTGCTAGAATTGGATTTATTAATCACCACAAAATGCTGGGAAAATTGGCAAGCAGTCTGGCACAAACTAGGTACAGACCAGTGTCTTATGGTTTAGACCAAGATTAGCTCCAAGCGGATACTTGTGTGAAATTTGAAAAGTCACCTGAAACAAATCAGAGAAACCAGAATGAAGATTCATTTTGTAATTAAGAAGTGAGGAAAAGTGCATTCCCAGAGAAAAGAGTATATGGAATAAAAAGGGGAATTTTCATCACATGAAGAAATCATTGTATATAAAATGTAAAAAGAAAGCAAGTGGAAAATTGATGTGCAGCAAGTTTCTCCAAAAAAAGTCTCATTCCAAGTATTTAAAGAATGGATAGAGATATATAAAAATAAGCCATTCCTCAATAGACCTCTGGTCAAAAAGTACGAATAGTTTTCCAAGGAAGAAATCCAAGTTTTCAATGACCATATTTTTAAAAATGATCTGGGGTCTAAATGCAGATTGAAGCATATTATTTTCTTTATTGTTTTTCCTCATGGTTTTTCCCTTTTGTTCTGATTCTTCTTTTACAACATGATTAATGTGGGAATATGTTTGATAGGATTGTACATGTAAAGCTTATATCAGATTGTTTGCTGTCTTGGGGGTGGGCAAAGGAAGGGAGAAAAAATATTTGGAATTCAAATCATGTAAAAATGTGGAAAAAAAATAAAATCCTACTAAGTGGGAAAAAATGGTCCACATCTGAACCCCTAATCCACACCACAAAAATTAGAAAGATTTTTCAGATTGGTAAAGGTGAGAAGAAAATTACAATCAGCAATTTTCGAGGGAATTCACAAACATTTATTAAAGGACAACGTTCTTGCATTGTCCACATCAAAGAAAAAAATGATGTGTCTCTTGCTACACTCTTGAATCCTTCGACTCTAGCAGGACATGTAACATTCCATCTTTTGTCCTCTGCCAGCCTAGTTGGCATTTGAACCATGTGGCCAACCCATCAGCTGTGTCACTGCAGTTGAGTTTGAATGGTTGGCAGTTTAGTTTGAGAAAGGACCTCAGGGTCTGGTATCTCATCCCGCCAGGTGATTTTCAGAATCTTCCTAAGACAATTCTAAGGGAAGAGATTCAGTTTCCTGCATGACTCTGGTAGACTGTCTGTCTTTCACAAGCATACAGCAATGAGGTCAGCACAATGACTCTGTAGACTTCAATCTGGTAGTCATTCTAATACCTCTTCTCTGCCATACTGTACTTTGGAGCCTCCCAAACACTGAGCTAGTGCTGACAGTGCATGTGTCAATCTCATTATCAATGTATACATCCCTGGAAAGTACTCTATCAAGGTAAGAGAACTTATCCACAGCCTTCAAAACTTCTCCATTTGTTGTAACCTATGGTTCTACACGTGGGTGGTGTGATGCTGACTGATGGAGCACCTGTATTAATTGTTAGGGCAAAATTAGCACAGGCAGCAAAGAATCCATACTTTGTTACAGCTCAACTTCAGAGACTGTATTGAGTGCACAATCATCTACAAACAAAAAATCATGCAACAACCCTCCCTCCATTTTAGTCTTGGCTTGTAGCCTTTTTAAGTTGAAGAATTTGCCATTAGTGCGGTAGCTGACCTTAATGCCATGTTTACCCTCAGGGAAAGCATTTCACAACATGACTGAAAACATGCTAAAAAGCATGGGAGCAAGCACACAGTTTTGTTTCACTCCATTGGTGACTGGGAACATGCATAAGCATCATCTGTTTTCCAGAATGTGGGCAAGCATGTTGTCATGAAATTAACATTCAATACTGATCAACTTCCATAGGCAACCACATTTTGACATAATTTCCATAAACCCTCATGATTGGCAGTATCAAAGGGCTTCATCAGATCTACAAACGTCGTGTACAGACCCCTGTTCTTCCCCTAACATATCTCCTGGAATTTTAGGGCAGCAAACACCACATCAACCATTCCTGGAGGCCCTTCCTGAAGCCCCCTTGACTCTCAGGAAGATAATATTCCAGGTGAAGGATCAACCTGTTAAGGGTACTCTGGCAAGAAAATTGCCAGAAATGACTGAGAAATTCCCCCCGCTCCAAACACACACCTCTTGTGATTGTCACCAAACAATCTATATCCTTTACCTTTATAGAGATGGACAAAGGAGGCATCAATGTAATGTTACCTTGTAAATCTCAGCTGCAATAGAATCAGCACCATTCATTGTAACAATTGACAGGTTACCTTTTTGTAAAGTCAAATAATTCCTCAGTAATTTGTGACAAAGGAGTGATTTAGTGTTTTTATACCAGAAGAAGAAACAAAATTACAAGAATCTGAGGAAACATGAACTAGGTAGATCATCTGACCACTTACTCCTCATATATTTTGAAGCCCTGAAAATGGATTGAATTTTTCTCTGAAATCCTAAGTTTTCTCATGACTCCTTTAAGACATTCTATGGTATTCTTCCATCATTCCCCAGTTGATGGGGAATTTTGTCTCATTTTTTTGGCTAACACAAAAAGTCCTAGTATAAATATTTTGGTACCTCTTTGGACATTTAAAAAATGATATTTTAGTCTGCTGAGTGGCACAATGTAGAGAGGGCAGCCCCTGAGTCCAGAAGACCTCAGTACACATTCAGTCTCTGATGGTTACTGGCTGTGTCACCCTGGTGAAGTCACTTAACCTATTCCTGCCTGAGTTTCCTCATCTGTAGAATGGGAATAATAGCATCTACCTTTCAGGGTCAGTGGCAATAATGGTAATGTAAATGGGAAGATCTTTCCCATCCAGTAATGGCCCCTCCTTCAGTCACATGGAAGCCTGAGTCACATAAGTGTGTGGTGAGCTTACTGAAGAGGTGGAGCATGAAGGGTGGAGCAGAGGTGAGAAGAAATTGGACAGAGCAGGAAAGGCTAAGGGAGAGAGAGAAAGCAGGCAGTGAGCTCTGTGTGTTTTTTTGTGAGAAGGCCCCATCAGGGGAAGGCTTAGGGATGGTGGTACCCCCTGCATTTTTATTGTGTATAGATTTCTTCATTGCTATGCTAGATTTGGCTTTCTGGCATTTGAATAAATGCTTTGGTTCTGTTCTCCATGTGGTGAGTCTGTTATATCTTGATATTCAAACCTGGAATTCACCAGCATATTCATAGCAGCTGATGTAGGTATTGCCTTGGTGATATAATGAGAGGATCAAATGAAACAGTATCTGTCAAGTGCTTTGCAAGCATTAAATCACTATATAAAGTGATTCCCCTGCGATCACAAGTCTCATCACAATGTCAGTGGCCCAAAAGGTAGGGATAGTTTAGTCACTTTTTCTTTTTATTCAAATTGACATTCAGAAGGTGAAAGCAGCATGTCGTAATAGGGAGAAGGGTTTAGAGTTGGCAAGATTTGACTTCCAGTCTTGCCTCAGGTGCTCTGTCACTGTACCTTTGGGTGGGGAATAACCTTTTTGTGCCTCCATTTACTCATGTCTAAAAAGGGGAACTTGTATCAGATTGGCTAATGTGACAAAAAAGGAAAATGATAAATCTTGGAGAACATGTAGGAAAATTGGGCCACTAATGCATTTTCAGTGGAGTTCTGGACTGAACCGGTCATTCTGGAGAGCTATTTGGAACTGTGCCCCCAAAGCAAATGAATGATGCATATGCCAGCAATACCACTACTAGGTCTGTATCTCAAAGAAATTATTTAAAAGGAGAAAGGACCTATGCTTACAAAAATCTTTATAGCAGCTCTTTTTGTGATGGCAAAGAATTGGACACTGAGGGAATACCCATTAATAGGAGAATGCCTGAATGAGTTGTGGTATTTGAATGTAATGGAATACCGTTGTACTATAAGAAATGGTGAGCAGGCAGGTTTCAAAAAAACTTGGGCAGACTTATGTGAACTGAGGAAAAGTGAAGTACGGAGAACCAAGAGAATATTTTAACAACAATGTTTTGCGATGATCAACTATAGCTCATTTCAGCAATACAATGAGTCAAGACAACTCCAAAAGACTCATGATGGAAAATACTATCCACATCTGCAGAAAGAACTCTGGAGTCTGGAATCGTGTAAACCACATACTTTCTTTCCCAAGTGGAAACAATGTTACCTATTTCAAACTTGAAACAAACCCATTATCAATTAGGTGACTTTAGTCTTGTTGAATGCATAAACCAGCATTTCCAAATTGCTTTGCACAGAAAATTGGGCATCTCATCACCATTGGCTTTGTATACTGGTCACATCTAATTAAGGAACTAATAATAACATTTTGCTTAAAATCACCCAGTTAACAAATTTCAGATCTATGCATTTTCCCAATTTGTCTTAGTGCTAAATAGTAAAATAAATTCTGACTTAAACTTCTAATTGGAAGAGACATATTTCACTTATAATGAGACCAGAATAAATTCAATTACCTTCCAGTTGTATCCCGGCACACAAAAACTTTCCCCTTTATGTGAGGCAGGAAAGAGTTAAACACTACTTCTATTGCAGAGTGCAAGGCTTGAAATTCTTCGTTAACACAACCCACACAAGTTTTTCTTGCTGACTGGCTGCCTTTTAAATCTTACAAGGTGGAAGATTACACAGACAATCACACCACACAGACAGGCACACAGAACACGGTGATAGAGACAATGACAACGAGAGGGGGAGGTCTAAGGTCAAAGTTAGAAATCCCCTTCACAATAAGACAGTTTTTCTTGGTCCTCTGTATCGTATTGAGGCCAGACAAGACATCACTTAACCTATTCCTACCTGAGTTTTCCAGCTTGTAGAAAGGGAATAAGAAGCATGCCTACGTACCAGGGGGCTGTGAGCGACACCTGATACAATATTTGGAAATGCTTTGCAAGTCTTCAATCATTGTGGAAATGCCAGACTTGAAAAAAAAAAAGCGTCGTTCTTTGGATCAGTAATCTCAGAGGGAGGTCAGTAAAATAATATCTGTACACTTGAGTCACTTTTCTTTTAATTCAAGGGACATTTGGAATAGTGTAGATGAAGATGTTACTTGTAAAGAATAGATCTGTGGTTTCAAATCCTGACTCCAGTACTTTTTAGCTGTATAAATCTGGTCAAGGAACAATCCCTCTGTGCCTCACTTCACTAATCTCTAAAATGAGGACTTTGGATTCAGTGACTTCTGTACTGGAAAGCTCTAAATACGTGTTCTAATCACAAGTACAACCATATGTGTCTTTCCCACAATCTCTTCCTATATCTAGGAAGGTGACCCAGCAAAACCAAATCTGCAATCGTACCAGATTACTTAGATCTTGATAAACTGAAGAGATCAGGAGTTTAATATGGAAAAGAAAATGAATATTGGAACTATGTGTTTAATTAATCCAAATGTCTCCACTATGGAGCCAGGACTTACCAACCACTATCAAATGCTGAAAACGCTGGAAACAAGTCTGGCAGAAAATAGATATGCAGCAGCATCTCACTGTAGACCAAGATTAGCTCCTAATGAACACATGATGCGGATATGAAAGGCAACCTTAAATAAAGAATATATGAAAAAGATATAAGCATGGCTAGTGGAAGAGTTTTTCACCAAATATGGGACAGAGAGGATCACAGAAAAGAAAATGGCCGATTTTTATCACACACACACACACACACACACACACACACACACACTCTCTCTCTCTCAAAAAACTACTGTATCTAAAATTTAAAAGGAAGTAATTAACTGGGGCAAAGATTTCAGCAAGTTTCCCTTATAAAAGACTCGTTTACAAAGGGTATAAAGAAGAGATCCAGATTATATAAATAATGGATACATAGATATATGGTCAAAAGCATGAACAGACAATTTTCAAAGGCAGAAATTCAAATTATCACTCACTACATGGGGAAAAGAGGCTTCACATCTATAACCACTAACCCAAGTCACTAATGAGAAAGATTCTCAGATTGATAAAGGTGATAAGGATATGAGAATCACAAATATTAAAGGAAATTTGTTTTGATCGATGGCATATTTACTAAAGAGTTTTGTATTTTTTTTTCTTTTTACCTGGGGGAGGTCAGACTGAGGGGAAAAAAATAAACAAATTAAAAGAAAAACAAGCTTAAGGAAAAAATGCCCCAAATCAGTAATAATTAGGTAAATGCAAATTAAATCAATTCTCAGGTCCTGACTTGCATCCATGTAACTGGCAAAGATGACAAGAAAGAAAAAGAAGCTTTGGAATGGTGGAAAATTAGTTAATTAATTAACACATTGATTTACTGTTGGTGAAGCTGTAACTCACCTCTTCCCTCCCCTTTTCCTGCCAAATCAGGAAAGTTTGTATTTCCTTTGTCTCAGTGACACCACTAGAGGGCATATTCCCCTAAATCAAAGAAAGGAAAATGTCCCTAGTGTAGGAAGAATAACTGAAAACTAAGGTGTGATCATCTCCAGTAAGGTAACAGCTGAACAAGTTTTGGTATACAAGTTGTAGAACAGGAATATCCCATAAAACATAGGCAATGTCAAAGAAAGCCTCAAAGAGTTGTATCAACTAGAGACTGCAAGGGTTAGAACCCTAACCCTAACCCTAAATGCGTTCATAATAAGCACAAAATTGTAAGGGTCAACAACTTTGAAAGACATCACACCTCTGATTATCATGATGATATAAGGCAAACTTTTATGCAACCTCTGTGCCTGGGAAGTTACAAAGACCTTTTCAATCTGCCTCCTGACCACGAGGTGATGGATATAAGATATACATTAACAAATATATTTTGGGAAATAGACATTGTGGGAATAATTTTGCTTGTCTATGTGCTTTTGTTTCAATTTTTAAAAAATGTTAGGAGAGAAAAACAATGTGAGAGGGAGTCAGAATAAGATTGTCCTCTCCCCACTTCCCACCACCCCAAAAATAAAAAAGGAAAATGATGGATTTTAATATACATTGAATAGAATGAAAGAAGGGCAGAAGGAATGAGGATAACTTTGAAAGAATCATGTTAAATATTTTAATTACTCCAAAGGAAAATCAAGGGATGCCTATTGGAACTTGTTTCATGTGCAATCCCCTTTATTTGTTGGATGGTGTATGTAAAACGATCATTTTATTTTATGTTTGTGAATTTCAAAGATAACAATATCAATATTGATGGTTTCCTTTTTCACCAATTTTGAAGGCATGATGAGAAGTGGTAACATTTTAATACAACTTTCTCTTTTTATCAGTGCTTTGGAACATGCTTTCATGTATCATTTATGGTTGTGAGGACTTTGGAAAACTTCTTGTCCTTGGAAGCTATGTTGGGACTGGAAGCTGAGCACTACTATGCTACCTGGACCAGGTAGAGGAGCTGGCCAACAAACAGCAGACAGTGGACCTGGTCTTGAAAAGGTTCCAGAACTGGGAATCCCTGAGGGTCCTGCAGAGAGATCCCAGGCCAAAAGATGAGGAAGTGGGCTGAAAAGAGTGAAGTTGACTTGCACAGGGTCAGAAAAAAAAACCCAATAAAGTAATAGTTTGCTTTGCAAACATGTTTGTCAAGCTTCCCTGACTATGGACAAAGGATATGATTCAGAAAGATCAGGAGCACTTGGATGAAGAGATAGAGAAACTCTGGAAACAGCTGAAAGGAAAGGTCAACTGCCCAAGGTAAACCCCAGTAGAAAGGATTTAACCTGAAGCCCCTGAGCCCTTAATGTCATCTTGAAAGGATACGAAGACCACCATGGAGACTTCAACCTCTGACCCTGTCCACAGAAGAATCGGGTAGAGTAGGAACTAGCATCAGGAATCTGTCAGAGAGCAGTTTGCTACTAAACACTTAGAATTTGGCTGTATTAAGACCAAGAACCTACAACCTGTTGTTGTCTACCTAGAACATCAGCAGGGTGGGCTGAAACACCAACTATTCTTCAAATAGTCTTTGAAGAAAATTCAAGATGAGAGGTTGGGGCAGGAGAAGTGGGAGAATTAGAGTGACTGCCACAGACACTTCCAACAATATCTTGCTGCCCAGAAGTGTGTGTCTCAGCTGGCAGTTGGCCAATTGTGCTAGATATGGGGAAGGGAATGGGAGAGAGGGAGCAGTTCATTCCTCCATAACTACTTCCTTCCCTACCCTCGATGTGGGGTAAGGATGGAGAAGAGAACCTTCACAGGGGATGGATGGAGAGAGTTTATGACTTTCCTTGGTCATTTTTGTTGTAACATTTCATATATACTATACTGTACAATTTCTCTTCTAGCTTAATTTTCATTTATTTTACTCAAACATTTAAATTTTATGTTCTTATCTATTTTTTAAAATTGTTGTCTCATATTAAGAATTCTTGTGGCCACAATTGTGAAAAGCATTGAATATATTTCCTTCTGTTTTGTCGTAGTATTTTTTTAAATAAGCGAACATTCCCCACCGCCACCTCAAATTGAGAAAGGAAAATAAAACTTACTCCATGATAACCAAGGACAATGTTCCTGCATCGTCCATTGCCAAAAAAGATAAGAAAAATAAATGTTTTCCTGAACTCTGCATTCTTCATCTTTTATCAGGAGGTGACTGTGTATTTCATCACATCCTCTGGAGTTCTGGTTTTTTATTGTGTTAACTGATGTTCTTAAGTCAGAGTTTTTTGTTTTTTCTATATGTTTGCTATTATATAAATTGCTCAGGTTGTTCTCCTACCTGTGCGTTGTATCACTTCTCAGAAGTCTTCCAAGGTTTCTCTGAAACCATCCCCTAAATGTTTTCTTAAAATAATTATATTCTGTGAAGTTCACATCCCCTCACTTGTTCAGCCATTCCCCAATTGATGGGCGTACACTCAGTGTCTAATTACTCACCACTGTAAAAAGAGAGAGGTGTTTTTCTGCATGATTTCATTTGTTATGATTAAGATGAATTTCTCCCTTAATCTATTCTCCCTGTTATTCATCTGTCTACTTTTTGCCTTGTTTCCCTGCTTAGTGAAATGTTTTGATACACCCAAGCATCTATGTGTGCTCTTCCCTCCCTTGATTAGTTAGATGGCAGTGAGGTTCAAATGTCAGTTACTCCCCCAACCTGATTCTCCTTATTATATAGATGTCTGTCCACTTGTGTATCTTGATTGTGTGACTTAACTTTCCCTAACCTTCCTTTTTCCCTCCCCTGTCCACTCTATCCTTCTTACCATTCTGTTCTTTTCAGATCATTAAGACATAAGGGACCCACACCCAGACTTTGTATCTAATTACTCTTCTCACTCTTGATGATAACAGGTTTCAGAGGGAACACGTGTATAATCTCCCCATATTGGAATGTAATCAGTTTATCCTTGTTTAGTCTTTATTTTTTTTATTTGTGTTTCCCTTTTGATCTATCTCTCGACTCCTGTCTTTGAATTTCAAAGTTTTTCTGCTGCCCTGGCCTTTTCATTAGCAAAGGCTGGAAGTCCTCTATTTCCCTCTTGTAGGATTATATATATTTTTGGTGAATAAGTTATTCTGAGATGTAAGCCAATATACTTTGTCTTCTAGAATGTTCCAAGTTCTCTGGTCTTTGCAGCGATCCAGACTATGCCTCCTCAGTGTTTGAGTTATTTCTGGATGCTTGCAGTATTTGGATCTCTTTCTGGAGGTGATCTAGATTTTTCCCATTTCCCCCTTGACTTCACATTCTAAAGACACATGGACTTTTTAAAAAAATTTCTTGAAACAGAATGTCTAGAATCTTCTGGTCAATTGAAATAAATTGTAAAACATGGAAGATACTGGCACAGGACCACTCAATACCAAAAAAAGATACTGTGCTCTATGAGCAATGCAGAATTGTAGTAGCTCAAAAGAAATGTGAGATGTTCAAATTTAGAGACATCTTCATTCCAGATGTGTCCATAGATACCTTTGTCTCCCTAGAATGACCTGATCTGGAACAATACCTCACTGTGGTTTCTTGGATTTCCTGCTCAGTAGGAGTTGTGGGAGTTGGGAACTCAGGGTTCTTTTTCCAGCAACTCTGCCATCTTCCTTACTAAAAGTGACCCTCAGCAAGTCACTTCACTCTGTTAGCCTCAGTTTCCTCATATGTAAAATGAGCTGGGGAAGGAAATGACAAATGACTTGAGTATCTTTGCCAAGAAAACTCCAAAAGGGGTCACAAAGAATTGAATACAACTGAAACATCTGAACAATAATCAGGTCCAGTCTCCATTTTGAGTTCAATATTTCAGCTCCAAGTTGGAGGCTGGGAATCCAAACCTGATTTCTACCAAAACCACTTTCTGGTTTTCTCCCCAATTCTTGTCACAAAGGGGAATCCTTCCCCTGACCATTTCTGTAGTTCGTCACATCCTGGGCCACTGCATTCAATTGTTCTTTCTCACCCAGTTTTCCCTCCTTCATTCTGTATGAACTGATACACAGAGAATTGAGTAGAAACTCCTGAAGCATTTGTAGTGTAAACTATATGAACCCAAAGACTACATTTGTAAATAGAAAGACAGAAGTAACTGAGTAACCATCCAAAAGAGTGGATCAGGGTAAGGAAAGGTACCTCCCTCTTCACCAAGAGGCCCTGGGGACTCACTACCAGGATGGAAGGTTATCTCCACTAGCCAATGTGTCTGTAGGATTGGATTCCATGACCTAGTTATTTTTGCCACAAACGAATATTCCCTCTGAAGTGGTGCTAGTGTAAAGGCAAACTTTGCCTAGAACATAAATCCTACTAAACATCAGATAATTTACAGTGGAGACTATTCCCAACAAGCTTAATGCATATGGAAGAGTACTGAATCCATGTTCCCAGTTTTTATTTGATTGTCACTATGAGACAATGTTACTGGAGAAGGGCCTTATAAATGTAATTACTGTGCTTTAGACTGGAGCCTATTTCTGAGACCTAGAAAGCCTTAGAGGGCAGATGAGGAGAATGAGAGCCAATGGGGAACATGAATGAAGAACAGCCAGCAGAAGCCAGAAGGTGTGAGGAGCCCTGGCTCAGACCTACCTGGGACCTGCACCCACAGAACAGGCTTCCAGGAGGTAACATGATCTCAGCTGCAAGAGTTTCTGCTTCCAGTGTCTATTTTGGAAGGATCCTCCTAGTCCCAAGAGGTCCACTAGTATGGGCCCTTTCCTCCAGTCACACTTAGGGTCAGGACCTCAGGACCCTGACACCCCTCCTTCTGTAAGCCCTGCCTTTCATCACGTAGTATGCCTTGGCCACTGGGATGAGCCCTCTTCTGCCCTAGACCCCTCCCAGGCCTCCAAACTCCACCCCAAGGCTCTTATTCCACCTGGGCCACCACCTACCAGGCTGGGAATCTCTGAGAGCTCTTCCTCCTTCATCCCTGCACCACTTCCTTCCCTCACTCACTCAACTCTGGACCTAAGTCTTCTTCCTGAGCAGAAAGACTGCCTAGATAAAACTAGAGTCTTATTTTTTTCTCCCTCTTTTTGGCATTTTCCCAACCAGTTACTTGACTTTTGGATTCTTTGTCAAGAGTAGGGTATACTCTGTAAGATCTCAGTTACTCCAAGGTGGCATAATCAAGCCTGCACACTGATCTGGGAGCAACCAGAAATTTTTTGGGCCCAGAATCTGTGAGTAGTAGAATTTCTTCTCCACAACAGCCTCACCTCCAGTTCTGCCATGCCAGCACTCAGGGATGAGGTTCAGATCAGCTGCTCAATTCCCCCAGGGGCTTTGCGATGAGGCCTTCAACAATAGATGTTGGCTGCTGCCTGCAGTGGGAGCTGCCTCTGCCTGCTGAGGCCTCTGCAGCTGCTGCTGGGACCAGAGCTATGAGGGGGACCCTGTTCCCTCCTTGACCAGCTGAAAAAGCCCTCTCACTGATCTTTGGTGCCTGTAGGTTGAGGGTTCTGTAAACTGCCACTGTTGCCACTAGGATTCCACCCCCGAGGCCTGCTCTGGTCCTTCTCCTGTGCCTTGCAGTCAAGGCTGGGCTGAAAGTCTCCTCCCTTCCATAGTTCTGTGGCTTCTGTTGCTCTAGAATTTGTTGAGAGTCATACTTTACAGGTATTTTATGGACTGTGGAGGAAGAGCTAGAGTATATGCATCTTTCTACCCTGCCATCCTAGTAAATTTTCTTAAAGTAAGAAATCAAGTCTTATCTACATGAAAACAGGAAGAGGATTCTTAAGAAATGTTCACCACAATCTGGACTAACCTGAGTGGTATGAAACTGTTATCATGCAATTGAAGAAGAAATTTGCTGTGGCTGAATCCTTTCAGTCATAGTCAACTCTTAGTTACACCATGTGGGGTTTCATTAGCAAAGATACTGGAGTGGTTTGTCATTTCCTTCTTCCACTCACTTTACAGATGAGGAAACTGAGGAGAACATTTAAATGAGCAGCCCAGGGTCACACGGATAGTAAGTGTCTGAGGCAGCATTTGAACTCAGATTTTCTTGCATTCAGGCCTGAGTCCTTTCCAGTGAACTATGTACATACTGCTGAGGCAGGGACAGCCATTGTTATCTTGAGGGCTTAAAGAGGCTGTGGTTATGCCGTGCTAGAGTCAAAATATCTTCTGTCTTGCTTTCATTTGTTAATGGCATATATTCATTAACTTTTATGTTTATTTATATTGAAATAAGAACAATTCCAGTGGTGAAAGGAGAATTCCTGCATTAATCAGAAAGGTAATATTTTATGGAGTGGAGTTGGAATTGGAGCTAATACATGAAACAATGAAAAAGCGTTTTGTGCTGTATGTGAGAAAAAAATGATGTAAACATATGCCTCAGAACTCCTAGAACACTGGAGAACAAAAGCCAAGAGAACGAGTTTAGAAATAGGGTAAATGAAAGACGTTATACCGGAGAGCCTGACCAGGTCTGAAAATACCAAGCAGAATGCACATTCATCCAATGTCTGCCATTTCCTGGATTGTGACATCATCCACTTTTTCTGGACCTCTATTATTTAGGAGCATTTTTTTTTATCATGTATGTAAAATTGTTCTCAGATTTCCACCATTTTTATTTCCTCTTTTTTGTTATTCAGTCGTTTCACCTGTGAGTGACAGAGACCATATTTGAACTTTTCTTGGTAACAATGGTTGAGTGTCCTTGTTCAGTTTATTTCACTGAGGAGGAAATGAGGCAAAAAGGGCTAAGCAATGTCACCAGGATAGCACAGCTAGTAAGGGTCTGAGGTCAGATATGAACTCAGGAGGAGTCTTCCTGACTCCAGGCCTGACACTCTATCCACTGTGCCACCTAGCTGCCCTGATTTAGTCTTTAAAAACTCTCATTTATGCTCTATTTGGAATCCATATTTCATCTTCAGCCTCATCTATATCTATTAATTAACTTCTGAAAAGGTAACAAATTGATTGATCCTTTCCCACTTTTAGAGATTCCCAAGATTTCACAAACCTTCCCTTTATGTAAAAGTCTTGAGTCACTCTCCTCCATTAGACAGTATTGATTCATAGCATGATCTCTAAATATAGGGGGACAGTCACTCATTTTATTGATGAATAATTGTTACCAAATGATCCCTCTATGAAAATGCTCACAAGAGAAGCGATTCCAAATATCTTTCTTTCTCAGGAATGTATCATTCACTACCCTGGGCCAGTGTTATGAACTCCCAACATCCATTTGAGGGGGAAGTTCATCTCAGACATTTCTTAATTTCTGACTTGGCTAGACCACTTTAGGACCTTCTCAGATTCACTTCTCTCCCCTGCCCTTACATTAGATAACTTCCCCTCTACCCCATTTCCTGCTTTTTGGGGGGGGGGGTCTTTCACCATTAGATGGCCAGTTTCTTGAGTTTAGGGACTATGTTAATTCATATTTGCATGGTTAGCCCTTAGTACAGTAGACAACTTGACTCACAGCAGCCATTTAAGCAATGTTTATTGATCATTCCACCCCATCACTCTCATGTTGGTACCTTGTCTCTTACTTTAAAAAGCTGAGCCCATTCAAGCTGAGTCCCTTCTGTTCCCAACTGTGTTGTAGACAACATGAATTAAATGATTAATTCAAGATGTCTTACTATCAATACATGTAAAATTGAGCTAATTTTCTTTCTCCTTCTCCACTCTATTCCTGTCAAGGGCCACACCATCCTCCCAGTCCCTCGGGTTCACAATCCAGGTATCTCTAGTGCCTCCCCTCTCTCATCCAATCTTACCCACTTTCACCTTTGTAACATCTCTGACATATATCCCCAACTCCACTGATGTTTCAACCTACATAGTACAGACCATCATCTTGTCACACTTGGACCTCTGCAATAGCCTGCTAGTTGGTTGGACTGGTTCAAGACTGTCTGACTCCAAAACATGCTTCAATTTGCCAACACAGTGATTTTCCTAAATGAAAGATCCAACCATGTCACTTCCCTACTCCAGTAATTTTCTATCACCTCTAGGATGAAATAAAAAATCCTTTGATATTCACAATACTTGATGAGCTAGGCAACACTTCCTTTTCCATTCTTCTTACACTTTATTTTTATTGGATCTATGACACTGGCTTCCTTGATATTCCAGAAATAAGATTATCCATCTCTCAGCTCCAATAAATTTCTCTGCCCTCTTACAAGACCAATACGTTCCTTCTCCTCATTTCTGCCTCCAGTTACCTTCAGGTCTCAACTAAAATCAGTCACTCTTCATTCCAATGTCTTCCCTCTTTCAATTATGTCCTGAGTTTATCATATACCTGAATATACTATAACCTAATTTGTAACTAATGTATTCCACTGATTTACTACCCAATTTCTTAGCCAGTACCAGATTGTTTTGATAATTACCATTTTCTAATACAGTTTGAGATCTGGTACATCTAGAGCACCTTTTTTCATACTTTTTTTTCATTGATTCCCTTGCTATTCTGGACCTTTTGGAAAACTTCTATTTTCTTGGTGTTGACAGATTCCTCAAGAGAAATAGAATCTTACTTTGGTGACAAAGAAGATCAAAACATACAAGCAAAAGACAAAAAAGGCAAAGCTTCCAAGAAAAGTATGAATTGGTTTTAGGCCATGGAAAAGCTCAAAAAAAGCTTTTAAAAATCAACTAAGAGAAGTAGAGGAAAAGTTAGGAAGAGAAATGAGAGTGATGCAAGAAAATCATGAAGAACAAGTCAACAACTTGCTAAAGGAGACCCAAAAACATGCTTTTAAAAACAGAATAACTCAAAAGAGATCCAAAAATCCAGTGAGGAGAACAAGATCTTAAAAAGCAGAATTGGCTAAATGGAAAAGAAGGCCCCAAAGTTACAAAACAAATCTTCCCTAATCAAACTTCCCTTAATGGGCAGGCCCATTAATGGGTGGGGAAGATCTTTAACTCTCATAATTGCCATTACAACATCATAACAATAACTCCAAATTATTTGATTAACTGTCTCATAATTTTCATAAGGCAAATAATTTGGAATGAAACTTCCTCTTAACTGGAAATTCCTAAGTTCTTAAATCACAGTAATTCAGAATATTCCAGAATATGATCAGCAGGGCCAATAAAAATGACTTAATGACATTCTAACCAATTTAACAGTATAATCTTAATCTAACAGCTTCTAGAGTATAAGAGAAGGTGCTTTTCTACCAACATAGCTGATACAAGAGTTTGCCAAATTTCACAATATAAGAAAACCTAGAAACAGAACAACGCCACAAACAGTATGTGTTTGAAACTTGAAACAAAACCCATTTCCAATCAAAACCATTACCACCTAAGATGGCCTCAATTCAGTTAACATTTCTAAATTACCTTGTAGAGAAAATCATTCATCTCATCACCATTGGCAATGCATGTTGATCACATCTAAAGCTTGAAATGAGGTTATCAAGGATGAAGCAATTACATCTAATTGAAGAAATAATAATTAATAATAAAGTTAACATTTAAATAGTGTTTGCCTACACCAGGCATGTTGTTCAGCATTTTACAATTATGTAATCCTCACAACAACCCTGGGAAGTATATGCTAGTATTATCCACTTACAGAACTGTAAACTAAGGTAAACAGATGTAAAGCAACTTGCTTAGTCACATAGCTAATAAATTTCTTTTTTTTTTTAAAGGGATTAACAATCCTCTAATTAAACAAATATAAGTCATTTAGTAGTTCAGGGGAAAGGTCAACACCCTGAATATGGAGAAAACAGAAACAGAGAAAATACAAGGGAATAAATTTCTTAAAGTCAAATAACAAACGTATTTTGTGTTGTGTTCTAATTTACCTTTATTATCCTGACAGGGGAACACATTCAGAGCCTCTTTTTATTCCTTCAGGACAGATTTTGGCTTAAATCAAATCACACCCAGATTTATAATCACTAATGGTAGTATTTTAATTTCCAAAGCCCAGTCTCTTAGCCCTTCAAAAGAAAAAAAAAAGATTACTATCCTTAAATCCATGCTTACCACCATTCCCAGCTGGGGGAAATCTTTTCTTGGGCTTCCTTAATGAGCTGGATCAATTCTCCACCTCTTGGTTCCTTTACCTATCTTTGAGACTCATTAGATAAGGAGCTGGCCTGGTTGGTTGTTTTTCTTTGATCTCTAAGAAGACCAAAATGATATCACCATGCTAGAGTCAAATTTCAATGCATCCACCTGTGACTGATCAGACCAATATGAGCTTGAAATGTTCTACCACAGGTCAGGCACAAATAGTCCATGGGAACATTTGGGGTGGATACTCTAAATACGCACATCCTGCATTTCCTTTGAGCTATTTCAAGTCTGCTTTGCTCACATAGCACAGCACCTTCTCAGAGGTGAGAATGCTATGCTGAGTGGTCCTGTGTCAGTGTATCCCATGTCACACAATCAAACCCAAAGTTCTTAAGAGAAACCTTGAGAGTGTCCTTGGTATACCAGACTCAAATTAAATACCTAAATAGCTAGCAGCTTTTTAGAACCCATCCTGAGGGAGCCAGAGCTGGGAGGGAAAAGGAAAGCTCAGGGTTTTAAAGTTTAATTAGATCCTAAAGATTAAAAAAAATCTGTATTTTATGTTTGTAATTAAATCAATGTATCTGATTTCAGAAAAAGTGTTTAAAATTGCAAAAATGGGGAAGGCCTTCTCTGTAAGATAATGGGATCACTTTGGGAGTTCAGTGGTTCATTTAAAAAATTAAATTGTTAGGAACTTAGTGGATTAGTGTAAAATATAAAAAGAAAACTGGATTCTAATGTGAATTTCTTAAACATGAGTAGAGAGTAATTATCCAGTACAAAGGAAGAGCAAGAAGAGATGGGGCAGGAGGACCAGGAGTTCCAGTAACTTCATTTCCATCAGATTTAGGAATAGGTTCAAGAGGGAACCACACATACATAGCAGGAAGAGTATAAAAGTTTTCTAAATTCATAAAAGATAAAATGGTAAGAGAAGAGAATAACAGAGGGCTCTCTAGAGGAGAGGGAAAGTGAATAGTTTAAAATGAGACATAGAAGGTTATTTAGAATGGGAATTAGAGGAAAAGGGATGAAGGAATAGATTATAGAAGTTATAGAAGGGTGGTTATATTCATGATGATGGAATGGATCCTTGGAGGGCAAGGTAGTGGGTAGAAGTAAAGTAGAGGAGTCAGGATGGATAGGAAATAAGAGATATGCACAAAAATAAAAACAGATCAGGAGCAGAATCTATTAGCAAAAGAATGTTTATGTATGTACATATATGTGTATATTTGTATATGTGTATATATATTTATGTGTGTGTGTGTGTGTACATATATATGTGTGTGTGTGTGTGTGTGTGTGTGTGTGTGTGTGTGTGTGTGTGTGTGTGTGTGTGTGTGTGTATATTGTTATCATTCTTGAACAGGACCATGACATCAGGGAGATGATGACATGAGTTGCACTTGAGTTTGATTTGAGTGAGGGAGGGCTGTACAAGGTCACCAGGCTCACTTTCACCTCCAAAATCATCTTGGTTTAGCGACCAGATATTCAAAACTTCAGATGGTCCAGGATTTAATGAGAAACCCTGGCCCTTTTGGGCTAAGGTCTTTTGAGGTAATCCTTTTGAGAAGTAGTGCCCATTGCCCAAACTGAGAGGGGAAGACCCTACGGGTAATTGCCCAAAAGAGAAACAGGTACTATTTACATTCACTCTGAGCCAGGTGGCCCCCAAATAACCAGTAAGTGGTGTTAGGGCAGGGACCTATTGTCCAATCCATGAGCTCCAGAGTGAAATGGTTTTAAGGTTTGGTCTTTGAGCAAGAAATATATCTAGTAAGTCTCAACTTAGCTGGCAGCTTTCAGCCATCAAAATTTACCTTGGCCTAAAAAGGCCAAGATGTCCCATTGCATCCTGGGCTACCTCCTGTCATCTTGACCGATATCTGGCCACCGGACCCAGATGGCTCTGGAGGAGAAATTTAGACTTTGTACAGCTATCCCTCACTTAAAATTAAAGTCAACTGCAAGTCATGTCACCATCTCCCTGATGTCAAAACAAAAGACAAACACAATCTGTGAGTCATCCAAGCTGCCTGAATGGGGACCCAGCCATTTGGGTCACTCAACTCATCCTCTCCCTCTGCCTTTGCCTGTGCTTCTGCCTAAGCCACTGCCCTCCAAAGGAGGTAAATATTGCGTATGTGTGAATAAATGTGTATATATATCTATACATAAATATATCCAGTTATAACCTTTGGGGATGGGGAGAAAGGGGGAAAAAGAACCAAGTAAACAGTGCACAGCAGAGAACAGAAGAAACTTCCAAAGAAGTGAAGAAAAGATGGACAGCTCACCATGTGCAGTGTTTACCATGCAAGCTTTCTTGAAATGAAAATTCATTGCTACATATTTTGAATCCTCTTAGGTCTTTCTATGCACATAATGTGCCTTTTTCTTCCGTATTTAAGTTTAGGATACTTTTTTTCTTTTTCTCTATTCTGCATTTGTGTTCTGGTGTTTCAGTCTAAAATAAAAGAAAAAGAAAAAAAGACCCAATAGATCACCAAGTGCTTGTGAAGACCCTCCTACGCTCCATGCCACTAGGCATGAGGAGCAAGGGTACCTAGAATAAAATCAACTCTACTTAGATGAGTTTAGAAATCAATGGAGGAGGAAAGGAGAGCTTAAAGAAGTCCATAAAACTAGAAATCACAAAAAATTAATTGAAATAACACAAAGGGACAAAATACAGGGTGGCTTAACAAGGAGGGGGCCAGCAGGTAGGATTTCAAGGAAAACATTGCCCATGGCCGGTGTCTTATGGGATGAGAGGGATTCCAAGGTGGAAGGAAGGATGAAGCTCCGGGCAAGAAGGTCTGGCAGTGCCCAGAATCTAGGGCAGGATCTCAAAGAACAGAGGAGTGAGGAGTGTTTCATGTGCCTGAAAAGAGGCGTTGGGGCCAGAATGCATATGGCTTTAGAGCTTTAGGAGAGGGGCTGGAATTTGATCCTAGAGGCAAGAGGAAGTCATTGGAAGTCACGCGGTCAGATCTGTACTTGACAGTGATGAACTGGGCAGGACTCTGGGGGCTGGATCATGCGGGCAAAGACCGGACAGTGATGAACTGGGCAGGACTCTGGGGGCTGATCATGCGGGCAAAGACCGGACAGTGATGAACTGGGCAGGACTCTGGGGGCTGATCATGCGGGCAAAGACCGGACAGTGATGAACTGGGCAGGACTCTGGGGGCTGGATCATGCGGGCAAAGGCCGGAGGCTGGGCAGCCAGTGATGAAGGCTGTGAGGCACAGAGGTGATGGGTGGGGGAAGACGTCGAGGGAAAGGCGGACGATGAGAAGGCCGGCAGACCGCGGGGCTCAACCGCCCAGGAGACACACCGGCCTTGGGAAAACCGTGACGTTCTTGATACAGGAACCAGAGCTGCCCCGCGGGGCTGGCCGAGGAAAAGGCCCTCGAGGTGGCCGGAGAGGGCGGTAATGAACCCCAGGCGTACGCGGGCACGCCCCACGCAGAACTGAGCCCCCACGTTCTGACTGGGGATGGGGATCCCACGAAGGCGTTGCGCCGTGGGCCCGCTGCCCCGACGGACCGGACCGGACCGGACCGGCTCCTGCCCAGCCTTCCGCTCCTCCGAGCTCTGCCGTCCTTATCCCGGACGCCTCGCGGGTGCCAAGCGCGCCTCTCCCAAGGGGCGGCGGGGAGGCCCCGCGCCCCGCGCCCCGCGCCCGCGCCCCGCGCCCCGCGCCCGCGCCCCGCGGCCCGCGCCCCGCGCCCCGCGCCCGCGCCCCGCGCCCCGCGCCCCGCGCCCGCGCCCCGCGCCCGCGCCCCGCGTCCCGAGCCCCGCGCCCCGAGCCCCGCGCCCGCGCCCCGCGCCCCGCGCCCCGCGCCCCGAGCCCGCGCCCCGCGCCCCGCGCCCCGCGCCCGCGCCCCGCGCCCCGCGCCCGCGCCCCGCGCCCCGCGCCCCGCGCCCGCGCCCCGCGCCCCGCGCCCCGAGCCCGCGCCCCGCGCCCGCGCCCCGCGCCCCGCGCCCCGCGCCCCGCGCCCCGCGCCCGCGCC
>CM053771.1:3086912-3110391 GCA_028658325.1 Potorous gilbertii | reverse complement strand
TATCCTACTTACCCAGGCTAAGAGAAAAGTCTTCAAAATTAAATGGACAGAATCAATCATTTGAAAATGCCATTAGCTCACATATGCAAGATAACTTATTTACAAAGACCTTCACACACAATCACATTGGATTACAAACACCTGTGACAATGGCAGGATCCACATTCTCATCATATTCCCCAAGTGAGGCCATGAGCTCGGAGTGGCTGAGTGACCTGCCCAACATCTCAGCAGCTGAGACTAGAACTCCAGCCCTGCAAGTGGGCAGGCTCTGTCCACAGTACTAGATGGCTTTTCTCCACTGAACTTTCTTTTGTTTTGTTATTAAGAAAATATATTTCATTACTGTGGTTGACTTATTTCCTTCTTCTCTTTCCTGGACACATGATATTGAAAATAAGCCAATTAATAATCCCATGATAATCTCTAAGGGTTCACGTGAAAAGAAGCATCAATCAGCAAACTTCACCATCATCTTATTTTAATAAATTGCCACAGTCACCCCCAACCTTGAGCAATCTCCATGCTGATCACTCAGCAGCCATCAACACTGGGCAAGAGCTTCCACCAAGAATGAGATTATGACTCTGTGAAGGCTCAGATGACGGTTAGATTTTTGTCATAATATTTTTGCATTAAGGGATGTATATTTTAGACACACTGGTATTGTAAATGTACTTGACAACAGTATAGTGTAAACATAACCTTTAAATGCACAGGGAAACAAAAAAATTCATATGACTTTATTGCTATATTCGCTTTACTTGAGTGCTCTGAAATCAAACTCACACTATTTGCTGAAGTGTGCCTGTAATTTTCCCTAATTCTCCTCTCCTTTCTCAAACTATCATTAGCCTTACTCCTTCAGTTCCCATGTATCCCACTGAACTAGACTTCTTTCCATTTCCCAACACCCTCTTTTCCCTGGAGAACCTAAAATGGAGCTTCCCAATCTGTTGCTTCTTTCCAAAATATCTCCATTTTTCTATGCCAGCATATTCTATGCCTTGACAACAGGGACTGGCTTTTCTCTTCCAAAAGCTTAGTTAAGTGCCTAGAAAACTGGTGTTTGGTGCAAGTACACTGGCTGACTGACTGCCAGGGCTGACACCAGACCCTGGTTTCTACCTCAATCCCTGTTTTCTGGTCTCTTTGTTGGCAAATGTAGGTTCTGACCCCAACCCTGTTTCTGGCTCTTGCACTATCACCCCTATATTGAATGACCTTTCTCTGGTTCAAATACTGCTGGGACCTAACCAGACCCATAGTGAAGATCAGAGAGACTTCTTTCCACTTCCTCAAGTATCACATGCTTTGAGAAACTGGGGAGTTTCTACCTCCCATTTCCCCTAAGAGTGACTGAAACCTCAAAGAATTGGGCCAATGATTCTCCAAGAATATGCCAAAGATTGAGCCTCAGAGATCAGGGGAGGGGTACAGGTTGATGATTTATACAGAGCAAAACCTTGGATTAATTCTAAGTAAAGCAACCACCTTTGCTGCTACTTAGATGCTATTGAATGGAGAGAGAAAATCATAAAACCAGGCTGTCTGGGTCTGCTACACATTTAGGCTATACAATCTCACTGGATCAAGGCTATACTTTCACAACTCCCTGACTCCCTTGGGGAAGCTAGGAAATTTTTTCTAAAAATTAATATGTTTTCAATTTTCAACAACAACTTCCATAAGTTTTAAATTTTCTCTCTCTCCCTCCCCAAGATGGCAAAAAATGTTATATAGGTTCTACATATACATTCTTATTAAACACATTTTCACATCAGTCATGTTGCATAGAAGAATTAAAAGAAATGGGAGAAACCATGAGAAAAACAAAAACAAAACATAAAAAAAGAGAAAATTCTCTGCTTCACTTGACATTCTAATTCAATAGTTCTTGGAATGAATACGGCCTTCTGCATCATAAGTCCTTTGGAAATGTTTTAGGTCCTTGTATTGAAAAAAAGGGCTAAGTTTATCAGAAACAGTCCTCACACACTATGGCTCTTACTGTGTATAATGTTCTCCTGGTTCTGCTCACTTCACTCCAAGTTTTTTTTTTAACTCCTGTTCATAATTTCTTATAGTACAACAGTATTCTGTTACATTCATATACCACAACTTGTTCAACCATTTCAATTGATGGGCATGCCCTCAATTTCCAGTTCTTGGTCACCACAAAAAGAGCTGCTATAACTATTTTTGTACATGTGGGTCCCATTCTTATGATTTATTTGTGGTACAGTCATAGAAAGAGTATTGCTGGATCAAAGGGTATGTACATTTTTATAGCCCTTTGGATATAGTTCCAAATTGTTCTCAGCAATGACTGGATCAGCCCTACAGCTCCACCAACAACGAATCAGTGTTCCAACTCTCCCACGTTTTTCAACATTTACCATTTTCCTGATTTGTCATGTTAGCCAATCCGATAGGTGTGATGTGGTACCTCAAAGTTGTTTTGATTTGCATCTTTCTAATCCATAGTAATTTAGAACATATGACTACGGATAGCTTTAATTTATTCCTCTGAAAATTGCTTCCTCTGAAAATGGTTCAGAGTCAGCACTGGTGCAATCCATGTGCTCTGTTCTCCCCAGCCCCATGCAACAGAGCCTTCCTTTCCCACTGATCTTCAGGGTATAGTCCTGGGCTGGAAATCTGCCACACTCAGTTCAGGGGTGGAGTCAAGATGGTGGAGTAGAAAGACACACATACACTAGCTCTTACCCCACAGCCCATAAAATACCTGTAAAGAACTCTCAACAAATTCTAGAGAAGCAGAAGCCACAAAACAATGGAGTGGGGAGGATTTCTAGCCCAGAGTGACTTGAAAGACTGACAGGAAAGGTCTGTCCCACCAGACCTGGAGCAGAGCCCAGCCCAGCCTTGGCCACGTGGCACCAAGAGGAGCAGATCCGAGCAGGCTTCAGGGACAGAATCTCCAGCAGCACAGATCCCTCAACCCACAGACATCAAAGGTCAGTGAGAGGGTCTTTTCAGCTGGCCAAGAAGGAAGCAGGGTGTCCCCATAACTCGGGCCTCCTCAGGTGGCAGCAGTAGAGGCAGAAGCAGATGGGGTTCCCAAAGCAGGCAGTAACTCCCATCCACTGTTAAAGGTTTCATGATAAACCCCCTGAGGGAACTACTGAGCCCTGTGTGGTGGCCCTGCCCGCTCCTGAGCAGCTGATATTAATCTCACACGGAATGGCAGCCCTGTCCCCACCTAAAGCCCCTGAGGTTTTGGAGCGGCTCATCTGAATCTCAGCTTCCAGTGCTGGCTTGGTGGAACTGGAGGCGAGGTAGTTGTGGAGAGGAAACTCAGAAGCCAAGTAACTGGCTGGGAAAATGCCCAAAAAAGGGGGAAAAAAAATAAGACCATAGAAGGTTACTTTCTTGGGGAATGGGTGTCTCCCCCTACCCTTTCGGATGAGGAAGAACAAGGCATACTGTCAGAGGAAGTTAAGGCCTCTGCCTCCAGGGCCTCCAAAGGGAACTTAAATTGGACTCAGGTAATAGAAGACCTTAAAAAACAAGTCAGCAGCTTACTAAAGGAGAACCAAAAAAATGCTGAGGAAAATAATAGCTTTAAAAAAGGCTAACTCAATTGAAAAAAGAGATCCAAAAAGCCAATGAGGAGAAGGAGGCTCTAAAAAGCAGAATTAGCCAAATGGAGGAGAAGGTCCAAAAGTTCACGGAACAAAATAATTCTTTGAAAGAGAAAATTGAGTTCAGGGAAATGAATGACTATGAGTTAAACAAAGCAGTTAGTAAACAAAACCAAAAATTTGAAAAATTAGAAGATAATCTGAAACATCTCATTGGAAAAACAACTGACCTGGAAAATAGGTCCAGGAGAACTAATTTAAAAATTATGGGACTACCTGAAAGCCATGATCAAAAAAAAGAGCCTAGACATTATCTTCCATGAAATTATCAAGGAAAACTACCCTGATGTTATAGAATCAGAGGGCAAAATGGATATGGAAAGAATCCACCGATCACCTCCTGAAAAAAACCCAACAGAGAAACTCCTAGGAATATTGTGGCCAAATTACAGAGTTCCCAGATCAAGGAGAAAATACTGCAAGCTGCTAGAAAGAAACAATTTGAGCACTGTGGAAATACAATCAGGATAACACAGGATCTGGCAGCTTCAACATTAAGGAATCAAAGGGCTTGGAATGGGATATTTCAGAGGTCAAAGGAACTGGGAATGAAATATTTGACTTCCCAACACAAGAATCAAGAGAAGCATGAAAAGGTAAACAGGAAAGAAAAATCATAAAAGACTCTCTAAAGGTGAACTGTTTACATTACTACATGGAAAGAAAATATTTATAACTTTTGAATCTTTTCTCAGTATTTGGGTAGATAGAGAGATTGTACATACACACACACATACACATATATAAATAGAGAGTACAGGGTGTGTTGAATCAGAAGAGATGATATCCACACACACACAAAAATAAAATAAAATAAATATTAAGGGGTGAAGGAGGAAAATACTGGGAAGAGAAAGGGAGAAATGGAATGGGTCAGGCTATAATTCATAAAAGAGATAAGAAAAAGCTCGTTCAATGGAAGAGAAAAGGGAAAAGAGGAGAGGGGAAAAATGAAGCTACTCTCTCCACATGTGGCTGAAGGAGGGAATAACATGCTCACTAAATTTGATATGAAAATTTATATCACACCACAGGAAAGTAGGAGAGGAGGTGACAAGTGGGGTGAGGGAAATGTTAGAAGGGAGAGCAAATGGGAGAAGGGAATCACTAGAAATAAACACTTTCAAGAAGGGACAAGGTCAATTGTGGGGAAAAAAATAAGGAGGGATAGAGTAGGACAGAGGGCAACATAATTAGCATTACACAACATGATTATTATGGAAGTCTTTTGCAAAACAACACATATTTAGTCTGTATTGAATTGCTTGCCTTTTCAGTGGGGCTGGGGAGGGAGAAGGAAGGGAGAGAAGTTGGAATTCAAAGTATTAGCAATGAATGTTGAGAATTTTTATTGCATATAACCGAGAAAAAAGAAATACAGGGAATGGGGTATAGAAATTTATCTTGCCCTGCAAGAAAACAGAGAAGATGGGGATAAGGGAAGGATGGGGTGTGAGAGAAGGGAGGGTATACTGAGGGAAGGAGTAATCAGAATGCAAGGTATTAGGAAGCAGGGGGAGGGGAATTGATGGAGAGAAAAATTGGACATGTTACAAAGTGAGGTAAAAGCAATTAGTATTAAAACAATTGACTGAATTAATTACTGAGAATAAATCAATGACATCATTAGTTTGGGGAAAAGAATTTTAGTCTAAATTTCCTAGAGGAAAGTAACCTCAGGTAAAACTTGGCATTGATGGAAAAGTTAAGGTTGTAATGGTAAATTTGATTTTATGATTGCTATTTAATCAACAACTAGAACTTGTATAGAAAGGCATATAAGCTGCTTAAGACTTGCCTCAAAAGATGTTCCTTAGCCAAAGTGAAATTATAATCACATTTGAAACCTGGTTATTGGAACTTGCCATTTTTAGATGCTATGGGACTATTACATGACTGTTCTTCTGAGTCTAACTCCAGATATGGGTAGCAAGAAAGGCGGTCTGAGCCTCCAATCCATGATGCCAGTAAGCCTGTGAGATGTTGGTACCAACTGCAAAAGGTGATCTCATGGGGTGGGAGAGCAGCTGTTCAGCCTCGACTGAAGCAGGATTCTCCTGACTCAATTTCCACACTGACACCTGGCAGACTTTAAGCCTGACTGAATGCAAGGGGACAATCTAATCCTGCCTGGAATTGACATGAAGTTGGGGAGACATTGTATCCCTGCAATGTCCCTACCCTTGGTGGCAATTTCCTATGGTGAAAAGGTTTGTAAGCTTAATACCAGATCTATTAAATCATAGATTATTGGTAGGGGAACATCCAAGGTTAAGTCTAAAATTAAGCTATTAGGCATAGGACTTTAGACCAACAATAAGTTAGGGTCCTTTAATTCTTAGTCATACTGTGGAGACAAGTAGGTCAAGAGCTTGTGAAGTTAGAAACATAAATATTTGTGTCTCAGTTAGTTAATGTTTAAAAAAAAAATTCTTTTGTGGTCCAGAGTGTAAATGCTTTAAAAAGAAGTACCACCTGACCAAAAGTGTGAATTGTTTTATCTGTTATAAAGTGTGTTAAGAATGAAAAATAAAATTAAAAAAAGAAAGAAACCTGCCATACTCTATCTCCCAGTGGCCTGTACACCTCTCAAATTTGTTCTCACTCCTCTGAGGTATCTGAAGGAGTTTGTGGAAGAGCTCAGTGTAATGTTAATTAAATCTCCTCTGCCCATTAACAGGTCTCAAGTACCTTTTGTTAATTTCTTTTGGGGCACTGCATCAGAGAGTCCTGCTCTCTGTCTCCGAAATGTGTAACAAAAACCTCTGAGGTGAGGTTTTACTTTGGGGCTTAGTTTTTGAAAGGTTTGTGTGCCAAACAAGACTCTGGGAAGCAGCTAAGGAGCCTCCCAGCTCTGAAAACCCAGATGTTGGTGCTTCGCTCTCTGGTAATGGTGTATGTACTGCTTATGGTCAGAGAGTTGGAAAGCCTGTCTCTTGATCTTTATTTCTCTGCTTGTATTTTCTCTGAAGTTCAGGGTGCTGACTTTTTCGATTAAAGTGATGGTTGAACCCTCAAAGTTGCCTTTCCTTTTAGAAAAGTGATCAAAGAACCTGTGAAAGAAAGCAGGCCATCTTGGATGCGTAAGGGTGCTTGCTTTTACACTCAGGTCACTGCCTGCTTTTACTCTGCCATCTTGGCTCTGCCTCCCCTTCCTACTTTCCTAATGCTCTTCAAGGGATCCTCCCACTAGTGCAGCCTCACAAACGAGGTGTCATGCACTCCTCACTGACCCTCACACATTCACATTTCTGACCCCCACATTCAATCTGCTGCAAAGTCCTGGGATTCCACCTTGGTAACATCTCTCCCATACACCCGCTTCTCTCAACACAACCACTGTCTTGGTTCAGCCCCCTATCACGTCACATCTGAGGTAATGTAACAACCTGCTGCTTATTTCATCTGCATCAAACCTCTCTGCCTCGATCCAGTCATTCCTCCACCCACTTAGCAAAATTCATTTTGCTAAAGTTCTCTACTGACTGTGACACCATGTCCCTAACAACCTCCTGTGGCTCCCTGGCAAAAAGATCAAATATAAAATCCACTTAGGGCTGTTAATCACCTACCCCTTGATCATCTACCCTTATCCAACTCTTCTAAATTTCTTTCACCTTATGTTTCCCAAATATGCTCTACTTCAGTGGTAAGGGTCTCCCCTCTACTCTACCTCCTGCCTCCACAGGCTTTCCTCATCAACCCTGTGCCTAGCATGCTCGCCCTGGCTTCCCTGAAGCCCCAGTTTAAGCCCCTTTCACAATGAGCCTTTCCAATCCTCCTTTGCTTTAGGGCCTTCCCTCTCTCAGTGAGCTCCAATTTGTCCTGTCCTTGACAGGTTTATATATTTTTATTGGCATGTTGTCTGCTCCTTCAGTGTGTGGGAGCTCCAGGAGAGCAGTGAAAGTTCCCTGTATCTCTTATACCCCTTATGCTTGCCAAAGGATCTGGCACACAGTAGGCACTTAATAAATACTCACTGAATTGAAGGTGTAAGAAAGAGCCAAAATGGGAAAACTTAATTCATTTTTGCACTTGCAGGGGAGTTCCTGACTCTAAACTGCAAACAATGACCTTTTATTTATCACTGGAAGCAAGCTTCAAAGCCATCATGTCTAACTACCTCATTTCACAGAGGGGCAAACCGAGGCTCAGTGAGGATAAATGACTTGCCCAGGATCATACTGTAAAAAGTGTCTCAGAAGGAATTCCAGGTCAGGCCTTCCTGCCCCCAAATCTAGCACTTGCTTTACCCCCACACCTAGCAACCTCTTGTAACCACACCTCTCATACCTGCTTTCCCCTCACTCACCTGGATGGCAGCTCCTCAGGCCTTCTGGCTCCAGCAGCCACGGTGCTTCCCTTCCCTCCAAATAAGAGCTCAGATCTTCTCTAGGAACTGGCAGCCCTGACATGGGGAATCAGGGATGAGGATGGAGAAAACCTTGTAATTTAGTTCCCTTTGGGGAAAAGAATGTGCATGCAAAGCTAGAGAATCACTCCATCATGTTCACACAGATCTGGCTTATTCTCCCATTAATGTTTGTAATGCAAGTAACCCAGAATAGGATGTGCCAGATCAGGCTTGAGCTCCAGTAAAACAGACCTTGATAAGTCAGCTTTGGCCCTGGCTCCTCACTCCCTGAAACCCTTGAAAACCTTGGCCCTGTTCATTCAGGGAGTCTTTACCTCTGCTGGTGATATTCTCCTGCTGAGGAACAATAAACCTCAGTTAGTCAGATTCTGATTCTGGGACAGTATGTTTTTCCTGCCAGTGACAAAGGCCTGCAAGCAAGGCCAGAGGATGGTGCCCAGAAGTCCTCAAGCAAGGCTCCATAGCACTGATTTTGGGAACATTGGGGAGAGATGGGGAGAAGATCATGGAACCAGTTTGGAGTGAGAAAATTTGGTCTTGGAGCCCCATCTTCATAGGAGGATGGACTCATTGCATAGATTCCACTATCTAGAAATTAGAGGAAGCTGGGAGAGCAGTGGAGGGAGGCCGGTGCCTGGAGTGAGGAAAGGGTTTAAATCCAGTCTCAGACAGTTAGGAGCTGTATGCTCCTGGATAAGTCACTTAACCTCTATTTGTTTTAGTTTTCTCAAATGTCAAAGAGGGACATTAATATCACCTAATTACATCATACTGTAAAGAAAGCACTTCGCACAACAGCTGGGGAACAGCAGCTGAACAGAAATGCTGATTCCCTTCCATCCCCACAATCTGGGCTGGAAATTGGAGGAACATAAAAGAAGAGGAAGGACAAACATGCCCTACCAGGTACAGCTAGAAGCTGTGAACTGTAAACTGAGACTTGTCACAAAGAGGAATGTCCTAAACACTTGGCCCCTCCCAAAGAGGAAGGGGGTGCAGGGCAAAGCCTCCTGAGCAGTGTGCAGACACTAGGCAGACATAATTCATGTCCAAGGAAAGGCGGGACTACATGATGGGGGATTGCTTCCACATCTGACATGTTTCAACACTGATCTTCCCTTGGACCTAAAGCTCCCTAGAATTGCAAGAGACAGCTTCAGGAGCAACCAGGAAACCTCCACCTTCTCTTCACCCAATGTACTGACCTTTTATAGGAAACCCAGGCAGCAGGACCCCCCTGTCTGTAGGACACAGGAGACCAGCACTTTGTCCTTTCTTGTAGTTGATAAAGACTCCAAAGCCAGCACACTCAGGAATGAAGACATAACCTCTTCTAGCAGACTCAGAGTGACTAGGGGAAGTGTCCTTACCCAAAGAGATCATGTTCCCTGCAATCTCCAGTATGACTTCCTTGTACAACTCCTTCTGAAGATGGTCCAAGAGGCTCCACTCCTCTGGGGTGAAGTCCACAGTCACATCCTGGAATGTCACCAACTCCTAAACCATCAAAAGTCACAAGATTTACAGCTGAAGAGACTTCAGAATTCCTGCAGTCTAACCCTCAAGTGAGAGGAGGAAATTGAAGCACAGAAAGGGGATTTACCCTAAGGTCATACCCCTTGATGACTGTCAGAGCCAACACTTGAAACCATAATCATAAAGAGCCTAATGGAATGTTGAGAAAAAGCAGTTGACGTGATCAGTTGTAATAACATTGAGAAAGGTCTTACTATTGAATATGTTTCCCTATGGAATATGTGTGAAAGTATGTATTCAAACTGTGAGGCAGGAGGAATTAGGGAGGGAAACGAGAGATGATGATGTGAAATTCCTTCATCAGATTCTGTGAGGAGTTTGTGAGAAGCTCACAAGTATGGGGTATTCTTGGAAGGGGAGGGAATTTCTGTGTCATAGGAAAGAGAGGAAAGAAAAAGAAAGGACCTACTTCATTTCCTGAGAAGCTGAAGCAAAGTCTTCTCTAGATCAAACATGAAAAGGATTCAAAGACATACTAATTATCTGGACTGAACTGGATATGAGAATTTCCAGCCAAGTGAAAGACAATTATCTGCTGTTACTTTGAGGGCTTGAGGCTACTATGAGCATGATGTGTCATGGCCAAAACATCTTATAGCTTTGATTTACGATTGCTTTCACTCATCAATAGCATATATTTATTTAATAAAGAATTGTTTACCATAGTTGGTCATTTTTGTTGTTCTTTGTGCTCAAAGAAGACTAAATGACATCCCTATGTCAGGGTCAAGGTAGGTATGACCATGGATAATCAGACTTATGGAGCCTAGAAGGCTCTACCATAGGTCAGGCATAAAGAGTCCTTGTAAACATTTGGGGTGGAGATGCCTCTAAATTTGCCCATCAGATCATTCTTTTTAGTTACTGAAATTCTGCTGTGCTCACACAGCATAGCACATTCCTTGACGTGGGCACACCACGCAGGGTGGTTCTTTGCCAGTGTTTCTCAGTCTCACAAAGGATTAGAGTTCTTTAGAGAGACCTTGGAAATGTCCTTTTATCACTTCTATCCACCATGTGAGAGCCTTCCTTGCATGTTTTCCCCATAAAAGTCTTTATGCAAACATAGTTTTGGCATTTGATCAACATGGCCAGCCCATCAGAGTTGTGCTCTCTGTAGAAGAATGTGAACGCTTGCCTATCTAACTTGAGGAAGGACCTCAGTATCTGTGACCTTATCCGGCCAGGTGCTCTTCGGAGTCTTCCTAAGACAATTCAAATGGAAGAGATTCAGTTTCCTATATGGCGCTGATGGACTGTCCAGTTTTCGCAGGCATACAACAATGAGGTCAGCACAATAGCTCTGTAGACCTTCAGTTTGCTATGCAGTCTGATCTTCTCTTTCCACTTTCCTTCAGAGGTCTCCAAGTACTGAGCTGTCTCTGGCAAATCAGGTGTCAACTGTCAGAATTAGTTATCTGACAGAAAATAATCTGAGGTCCAAAATTTGCTAGCATATAATGACTAACTTGTAATAGTTGACAGGTTACCTTTAAGTTAGGTCAACTAATTTCTCAGTTAATTTGTGACAAGGGAGTGATTAACAGAGTTTATTTTTATAACAGAAAAGGAAGAAAAAAAATACATCAGTCTTAGGAAACCTGTTTTGAACATGATTCAACTGGACAAGGCACATCATCTACCACTTACTCCTCCTGGGTTTTCTTAGCCCAGATTTATCCTGCGTCTATCGACCTGTCTGCCAAAGAGAAATTACCCCAGAAGTTCTTGTTCTGCAGCTGAAGAGTTTTGCAACCAAAAGGATTACTTTAAAGGAGGCTACAGTTTGAAGAAAGACTGGAAAAGAGGAGCTTGTGATTTGCAGTGAGCAATCACAGCCCATCCTCCAGATGCCAGAAAAAGGAAACCTTAGAAGATTACACTACTCAGACTTAACCTCCAGTTGAATAAATGAAAAGGAGCTAATCCACTGAGACTGGAAAGAGGAACTTAGCCTTCCATCAACCCCCTTTCTCCAGCAGCCACAAAGGGGCACTTAAGCCTTTGAAAACAGCCTTACAATTCAATGATTATTTTAATCTCATGAAGATATGTGTCTTACTCTAAATAATCTGCTACTAAGTGATAAAAGTCTTATCAGTCTATGTAGTCACTAAATCTATAGGTAACTTAGACATAAGAGAATATATACATTAGTCTGGCTTAATTGTTAGGGCCAGCTTTTCCTCCAAAGAAGGGAACTTAATCGCACAAACTAAAAATGAATCAAAGTAATTATATACTTACTGATTTAAAGGTTATTTCTTTTCACAACCTCATTAGATGTGTGTACATGTTGGAACATGTACTGTCAAGAAAAGTGAACCTATTCACAGGTTTAAAATTTCTCCATTTTAAGTAACCAATAGAATGCACCATGCTGAATGGTGGAGAACCTCTATGTTTGGGTTTTTTTTTTTTAACATTTTAAAAAACATTTTATTTTTCTCCCAATTATATACTAAAATTTTCAAACATTTTATACCAAAGAGATCATCAAAATGGGAAAAGGACCCATATGTACAAAAGTATTTATAACAGCTCTTCTTGTGATGCACAAGAACTGGAAATTGAGGGGTTGTCCATCAATTGGAGAATGAGTAAACAAGTTGTGGAATATGAATGTAAGGGAATACTGTTGTGCACAAGAAGTGATGAGTAGGAGGACTTCAGAAAAACCTGGAAAGCCTTCTGGGAACTGATGCTGAGTGCAGTTTGAAGTGTCAGGAGAAAACCATACAAAGTAATAACTACAGTATTTGACGACTAACTTGGAGATAATTGACTCTTCTCAGCAATACAACGACCAAAAACAATTCCAAAAGACTCATGATGGCAAATGACATCCACAGGCAAAAAATATGGAGTCTGAATGCAGACAGAAGGAGGTTGTTTTCTTTTTTGTTTTTTAATGGATTTCAATCCAATTCTATACAACCTGACTACTATGAAAATATGTTTAAGAGGAATGTATATATATACATATATATGTATATATATATATATAGCCTATATCCGATTGCATGCTATATTTTAGAAGCTGGGGAGGGAGCAGTTGAAAATTTAAAATTTATGGAAGTGAGGGTTGAAATCTAAAAATAAATAAGCTTTTTAAAAAAGGAAAATATAAACATTTGGTTTTTTTGTTAATTTCCAGTTCCAAATTCTATCCTTTATCCCCTTCCTCCCCTGAGACTGTAAACAATCAGATGTATGTTATCTGCATGCGATCATGTAAAACATTTCCATATTAGTCATTTGGTAGAGGAAGACTTTAAAAAAAAGAAACAATAAAAGAACATAAAAAGTACCATGTTTCAGACTCTATTAAAATTGGTTCTTTCTCTGGAGGTGGACAGTATGCTTTCTTTGTCCTTTGAGATTTTCTGGGATCACTGTATTGCTGAGAATAATTAAATCATTCCAAGTTCTTCAATGAACAATATTGCTGTTACTGTGTACAATGTTCTGCTGGATCTGTTCACTTCATTTTGCATCAGTTCATGTAATCTTTCCAAATTTTTCTGAAATCACCTGTCATTTCTTATACCACAATAGTATTTTATTACAATCATATGCCACAGATTACTCAGTCATTCCCAAATCAATGGGCATCCCTTTGATTTCCTACGCTCATTTTTGCATAAATAGATGCTTACAGACACCCCCACCCCCACCCACATAATAGTCAATCTGACAGGTACGAGGCCATAACTTAAAGTGGTGTAAATTTGCATTTCTCCAATCAATAGTGATTTAGAATATTTTTATATGACCACAGATAGTTTTGATTTCCTTCTCCAAAAACTGCCTGTTCATATCCTTTGATCGTTTATCAATTGTGGAATGACGTCTACTTTTTTTTTATAAATTAGACTCAGTTCTCTATATATTTAACAAATTAGGCCTTTGAGATTCTTGTTAGAAAAAAAATTCTGCTAGTTTTCAGCTTTCCTTATAATTTTGGTTGTACTGTTTTTGTTTGTGTTAAAATGTTTTTATTTTATATGACCAAAATCATTGATTTTACATTTTATAACATTCTCTATCTCTTACTTGGTCATAAATTCTTCTTTTTTCCATATAGCTGACAGATAAATGATACCATGCCCTCCTAATGTACTCGTGGTATCACTCCTTATGGGTAAATCATGTACCCATTTTGAATTTTTCTTGGTGTACGGTGTGAGATGTTAATCTCTTCCTAGTTTCTGTTATTCTGATTTTCTGTTTGCCCAGTAGTTTTTGTGAAATAATGATATTTTTGTTACAAAAGCCTGTACAAAAGCCATCTTCCTTCATATTTTGTTTCATTGATTCCCTTGATACCTTGAACTTTTTGGAGAACCACTATATTCTTGGTGTTAGGAACAGGCCCAAATTATCAAAAGCATCAGAAAATCGATCTACACTCTGTTATTCAGTTATATAGCAATAAGAGTAATTGTGGAGGGTTCCTTCAAGCAATAAAAAAGCAAAATTTAATAAATTAAGGTTGTATTTCAGCTAATTCATGAGAAAGACATTGATAGATTCCTCAAGAGAAATTAAGGATCTAAACACACTTCCACAACTCTGAAAACTTGGGAGGACAAAAGTCAAGAGAATGAGTTAAGAAGCCTACTTATGGATCACATAAAAGAAACTCAGTTGGCAAAACCTGAAAATACCTTGATATTTAGAAGAAGTCATCTATATTTCCAATCTGCTACATGCACAATGTCTGTATGGCCAATGTGCATTGAATGTGATGGTCTTCCACTTTCACCATTAGGATATGATTCACTTTATCAGAGATTTTGATATTTGGGAATAATTCTCCATCTTATGTATAAAATTATCTTTTTTTACTTTTTGATCATTGTGATTTCTTCTTAAAAATACCTGATTCATGGTTTATTGTTACCCATATATCACCTTTCACTTTATTCTACTATTTTACTTTGGAACAATTAAGGTATTTATTAATCTTTTACATTTTTTGATATTCTTTTTCTTTTTTCTCCCCCATTCTTGAGTCACCATGTTCCATGCATAGTACTCATCATGTGGGCTTTCACTGAAGGAAGTACTCTTATTGATTGATAAATGATCTGTGATTCCCTAACTTATACCCCCAAAAAGCTATTCCAACTCTCTTTCCTTTGCAAGTCTTCCATATCCATTTCTCACCACCATGGGATGGGGTTATGGAATCTAAACTTGAAGAAGGAGAAAGCTCATTTAAGACATCTCGTTTCTCACCTGGATCAACATCTTTGGGACTTCTCTGACTAATTGTTTCATTGTGCCCCTTACCTGAGGTACCTTCTCATATCTCCAACCCATTTTCATGATTTTTCGTGTGTTGTCTTCTTCTGTTAGAATTAGATGAGGATTAGATTAGATTAAGATTAGATTATTTAGTTTCCAATTGATTTTTGGTCTATCTTTCCATGGCCTTTGATTACATATAATTTTTATTGCATTATGATCTGAGAAGGATACATTGACTATCTCTGCCTTTTTGCACTGGATAGTGAGGTTTATATGCCCTAGTATATGGTCTATGTTTATATACGTGCCATGTACTGCTGAGAAAAAAGTATATTCCTTTCTATCCCCATTCAATTTTCTCAAGAGATCTACCTTATGCAGAGTTTTATTCACCCCCTTAACTTCTTTCTTGTTTGTTTTGAGGTTAGATTTATCAAGTTCCGACAGGGGGAGGTTGAGGTGCCCCACTAGTATAGCTTTGCTATTTCTTCCTGTAACTCCCTTAACTTCTCCCGTAAGAATTTAGATGCTATACCACTTGGAGAGTATATATTTAGTAATGATATTGCTTTGTTGTCTATGGTGCCTTTTAGCAGGATACAGTTTCCTTCCTTATCTCTTTTGATTAGTTCTATTTCTGTTTTGCTTTGTCTGAGATTAGGATTGCTACCCCTGGTTTTTTTACATCAGCTGAAGCATAATCTATTCTGCTCCAACCTTTTACCTTTACCCTGAGTGTATCTCTCTTTCAAATGTGTTTCTTGTAAACAACACATTGTTGGATTATGGTTTTTAATTCATTCTGCTGATACCGTTTTATGAGAGAGTTCATTCCACTCACATTCACAGTTATATCTGTGTCTTTCCCTCCATCCTCTTTGCCCTCGTTTATGCTTTTAGTTCTCTCTTCCCCTTTCCCCTCCACAAGAGTTTTAATGTTTGACCACTGTTTCTCTCAGTCTTCCCTTCTTTCAGCCTCCCTCTCTCTTACTCCCCTTTTCCCTTACTTCTTCCCTCCCTCTTAGACTCCCCTCCCTTATCTTTCCCCTTTCCCCTTCTGCTGCCTATAGAGCTAGTTAGATGTCTATACTTGGCTGAATTTGTTGCTCCCTCCTTAAACTAAATCAGATGAAAGTAAATCTCAAACAGTACTCTTCTCCATCCCTCTTTTCCTCTACTGTAATATATGCTTGTACCTCTTCCTGTGATGTAATTTACCGTTTTCTGCCTCCTCCTTTTCACATCTCCCATTACAATCCCTTTGTACCCTTAAATAACATTTTTATCATCATATCATTTAATTTATGCCCACTCCCTCTATCTATGTATATCCCTTTTCAATATCATAATAAATATACAATTCTCAAGATTAAAAAGTATCATCTTTCCTTATAGGGATGTAAACAGTTTGCCTATTTTGAATAACAAGTTTGTTTTTCTCCCCTCTGTTTACCTTTTTATGCCTCTCTTGAGAGTTGTTTTTGAAGACTGAATTTTTTATTGAGCTCTGGCCTTCTCATCAAGAAGGTCTGGAAATCCCTTATTTCATTGAATGACCATCTCCTTGCCTGAGGGGCACCTAGGTGATGCAGTGGATAGAGCACCAGTGTAGGAGTCAGGAGGACTTGAGTTCAAATCTCACCTCAGACACTTGACACTCACTAGCTGGGTGACCTTGGGCAAGTCACTAAACCCCAGTTGCCTCATCCTGAGTCATCTCTGGTCATCTTGATGAATATCTGGTCACTGGATTCACATGGCTCTGGAGGAGAAGTGAGACTGGTGACCTCCACAGCCCTCCCTCACTCAAAACAAAGTAAAGTGCAAGTCATATCATTATTTCTCTGATGGTATGGTCTTCTTCGACAACGAAGGAGGAACACACACACATCTCCTTGCCTGAAATATTATGCTCAGTTTTGCTGGGTAATTGATCCGTGGTTGTAGTCCCAGCTCCTTTGCCTTATGGAATATCATATTCCAATCCCTCCAATCTTTTAATGTAAAAGCTACAAGGTCCTGTGTGACCATGACTGTAGTTCCTTGATATATGAATTGTTTCTTTCTGGCTGCCTGCAGTATTTTCTTCTTTACTTGATAGTTCTGGAATTTGGAAACAATATTTCTTGGTGTTTTCAGTTTGGGATCCTTTTTGGGAGGTGTTTGGTGAATTCTTTTGATGACTGTTTTGCCCTCTGGAAACTCTGGGCAATTTTCCTTGATGATTTCTTGGAAGATATTGTCCAGGCTCTTTTTTTCATCATGGCCTCCTGGTAGACCAATAATCCTTAGATTTTCTCTCCTGGATCTATTTTCCAGAACAGTTGTTTTTCTTCTATCTTTTCATTCTTTAGATTCTGTTTGACTGATTCTTGATGTCTCATAGAGTCATTAGCTTCTACTTGCCCAATTCTAATTTTTAATAGATCGTTTTCTTCAGTTAACTTGTACATCTCCTTTTCCATCTGTCCAATCGTTCTTTTTAAGGAGTTATTTTCTCCAGTTAGGTTTTGTGCTTCCTTTTCTATTTATCCAATTTTCCTTTTAAATTCTTCCATGGTTTATTTTTTCGTATTTTTGAAATCATTGGCCAGTCTTTCTTCTATTTCTCTAATTTTACTTTTAAAATCCTTCTTGAGCTCTTCCAAGAATGCTCTTTGGGCTTGAGACCAGTTCATATTTCAGATTGTAGTACAGTCTCAATGCTGATATCTTAGGTATTCCTGTTTTATTCCTTGCCCCCACAGAAGGATTCTATGGCCTTTTCTTTTCTGGTTTGCTTTTTGCTTGTGATGATCACCCTTTTCCTGGCTTTGAAAGTGGATCTCTGTTTCTGGGGCATGGGGGACTTTGTCCCACGGCTCTTGTGCTTAGAACTTGAGGCTTTCTATATTGTGGCCTCTAGTTCTTTCAGCTAGAAGCTAAAATGCTGCAGCTTACTTGGTGCTGAGCTGGCTGGTGTGCCAAAGTGGAGGCCAGGTGAAGTCTTTCTGAGTTTCCTGCAGTTACCCTGGAGCCTGCTGCTTTAAGAGGGCTGGTCTGGACGCAAGAGGTCTCCTCTCCTGATTTAGAGCATAGGCCAGCTCAGTGGTTGGTGAACCCCTTTTTCCCCTGCCTGTGCTGAGGCATGCCTGGGGTTCTGGTGTTGATGATTACAGGTTCCACCCCCCTGGGGCTCAGAATTTCCTCCTGGTTCACTGAGGTGGGGCTGTCTGGTTCAGCTCTAGTCTTGCACTGATCCTCTTCAGCCACAGCAAGAGGGAGCCCCCTTTGTGGTTTTCCTAGCCTCACAGGCTAAGAGACTGTTTACCCCTTAGGCTGATCCCATTGTTCCAGGATTTTTCCTAGGGAAATATTCTCTGGGTTTTTCAACATCAACAAGGGGAGGGGTGGAGCATTTACTGATCACTCTGCCATCTTGTCTCCCAGAAGTTCAAGAAGGTGACTTACGGACATTTAATCCAAGTGCTGATAGTCTCAGGAGCAATTTTTGCTGTTGCCTGGGGTACTGTGCTTCTCTCTTGCTCACTTCCACTAGATTCCTGTCCTGGGCTGATATGTTTGAGAATCCACAATGCTGCTGCTGTTTCAGACTGCCTATGGCTTCCTGCTTGGCTTTGCTATGGTGGGCTCTGCACTGGTACAGTCTGTGTGCTGCAGTTCCTCCAGCCCCGTGCAACAGATCCTTCCTGTTGACCTTCCAGGCTGTCCTGGATTGGAAATCTGCCATATTCTGTCTCCTATTGTATTCAGTCACTATAAAATTTGTTCAGATTCTCCTTTTAGAGGTATCTGAAGGAATCTGTCTTAGAGCTGTTCTCACTGCACCATCTTGACTCCACCCTTCCATTTGGTATTTTCTTGGCAGAGAAATTATCAAGAAAAACAGCCCTGATACCTTACTGCCAGAGGGTAAAATAGAAATTAAAAGAATCTACCAATCACCTC
Organism: Potorous gilbertii; assembly: GCA_028658325.1. NCBI lineage: Eukaryota > Metazoa > Chordata > Mammalia > Diprotodontia > Potoroidae > Potorous > Potorous gilbertii. The sequence goes on along the minus strand of CM053771.1, from coordinate 3,091,608 downwards.
CTGTAAATGATCCCCAAATGAAACCTCCCAGGAATATTAAAGCTAAATTCTAGAGCTCAAAGATCAAGGAGAAAAGAGTATAAGCACCCAGGAAGAAGCAATTCAAATGTCAGGGAGTCACAGTCAGGATAACCAGAACTGAGTAGCTTTTACATTAAAAATCAGAGCTATGGACTATGATATTCAGCAAGGCAAAGTAAATAGGATTACAACCAAGCATCACAGACCCTGAAAAATGGATGGTAATCAAGGATAATCAAGAACTCCTAATGAAAGAGATCAGAACTGAACAAAAACTTTGACCTTCAAATACAAGACTAAAGAGAATCAAAAGGTAAACAGGAAAGAGAAAACAGAAATTCTTTATATTCCTACATGGGACAATAACTCTTAAGACCTTTATGACCATTAGGAACATTAGAAGGACTGTACACTGAGAGCACACATTGACTGCGATGGGATGATATTCTAGAAAACAAAATTAAGGTGTAAAAAAGAGAACCACATTCCAAAAAGAAGTAAGAAGTACTCTGCCTGAAGAGATGTAGAAGGGGGAAAATTATCTCACATCACAGAGAAGAGCAATTACAGTGACAGGGAGCATGTGGGAGATGGGAAGGGAGGGCTTGATTCCCTACTCTTATGCAAACTGGTTCAAAGAGGGAATAATGTACATGCTCAGTTGGGTATAGAACTCTATCTCATCCTATATGGAAATAAAACGGGACAGGGCTGGGCAGTGGGGACTGATAGAAGGAAGGGTATGTTGAGGGAAGCACCGGTCAGAAATAAAACACTGATGAAGAAGGACAGCATAAAAGGTGATAGAGAGGATTAAAAAAGGGGAAAATACGATGAAGTGAAACATATAGTTAGTGCTCATAAGTATAAAAATGAATTTAATGAACCTACCCATAAAGGTAAGTGGATAGAAGAATGAATTAAAAACCAGAATCCTACAGTATACTGTTTACCAGAAATATTTGAAGCAGAGATACACACAGAGTAAAAGTTAAGGGGCTGGAGCAGAAACAGATAGGCACCAAACGGTATAACATCTAAGTTTGAAAGGACAACTAACATGAGTTATAGAAGGAAATAGACAATAAACTGTACTAATAGTGGACTTCAATTTTACCCTCTCAGACCCAGATAAATCTAACTAAAAATTTTATATACCCAAATAGCTACATCAATCAAATAGAGCAGATCAATGAATTGGACATGCAATTAAAAGGATAAGAAAAAGGATAAATTAAAAACAGCAAAATGGAAATTCTGAAAATCAAAAAAAGAGATTAAAAAAATGAAAAGAGGTAGGAAATGGTAGAAGATCATGAAGATCCTCATTGGAATCCAGCCTTAGACACGTAACTGTGTGACCTTGGTAACTCACTGAACCTGTTTGCCTCAATTTCCTGAACTGTGAAATAAACATAATAAGAATACCTCCCACATAGGGTTGGTATGATGATAGTCAAAAGTGGATTTGGGGAGGAAAATGAATCACCCAATTGTGTATTTGCCTTTGAGCCTGATGCCTCTGTGACAAGAACCGGGTGTCTCCTTCAGTATCCCTGTTCACTCCTTGGCAAAGAAAATTCCCAGGACTCTGAATAGTTCCTCAAACTCACCCCTTTTCCTGCATCCTCTCTAACAAGGGAAGTCCTAGGCCCTTCACAAATGCTAATATACTAACAGTTAAAAAAGGCCCTGTTTCCTTTGGCTTGGTTCAAACAGCTCTGTTAAGGGCCTGTGAACCCGTGAATGTGACCCAGAAGCCAACTTAACCTGTTTTTTTGAGTTGTGTATTTTCCAAAAACACTCCACCAGAGTACACAGGAGGCCAGGACCCCAAACCCCCAGCCCCAGCTCACAGTATTTGCTCCTTTCAGCCTTTGCTGCCCTGTCAGTATGCCCTTGAGAGTCAAACCAGTCAAAAGATAGGACCTGTCAGTGTGCACCAGACAGATAAATTGCTTGTGTAGCTCAGACCCTGGGGGACAAGCAGAACACCCTGTCTTCCAGGTCTGGCAGGGAGAGTCTGGCCAAAGCAAAGGGGAGGGGGGAGCAGTTTTATAGATGTGGGGAGGGGTGCTGGGCCTGGATAAAAGGAGCAGAGACAAGATACCTACAGGACAGAGAGGAATGAGTGAAGTGGTCATCCTTGTGACTCAGGGATCATGAGGGAAAACTTTAAAAATGAATATGGGAAGGCAGCCACTGGGATGGGGGGAGAGCTTGTGATGTGAAAGTGCCTCAAATCATTTCAGATCACAGGAGAGAGCAGGGCAGTGTTGTTAGTACTGTTCTCAATTTCCTTCCTACTTCTGTAAAGAAACACTCTACAGGGAGGGGATTGTGTGTTTGTCCTTTGATGCCTGAAGAAGACCATGCTATCAGAGGAATAATGATATGACTTGCACTTGACTTTGTTTTGAGTGAGGGAGGGCTGTGCAGGTCACCAGCCTGACTTTTCCTCCAGAGTCATGTGAATCTAGTGACCAGATATTCATCAAGATGACTGGAGATGACTCAGGATGAGGTAACTGGGGTTTAGTGGCTTGCCCAAGGTCACGCAGCTAGTGAGTGTCAAGTGAATGAAGTGACATTTGAACTCAGGTCCTCTTGACTCCTGCACTGGTGCTCTGTGCACTGCACAACCTAGCTGCCCCAGGGAGGGGATTACCAGCCTCAAGCCAACCCTCTCTGTCAATGGAGATGGCCTCTTAGGCTGATTTTGGTCAGGTCTGAGAATGGAGTGCACTCACCTGGGCTAGGGGGCTGCCGCTCCCAGGGGCCATTCCCTCTGGCGCCAGGCTCCCTGCCTGGGCCAGGCCTTGGTCCTCTGCAGATTGAGCTGGAGAGGGAGGATCCCAGAGGGATAGAGTCTTTCCTTTTCTTCCAGGACAGGAGGCTGGGCTACATGGATTTACAGGCTCAGGCTTGGAAAAGAAGATGATCCTTCCCTCTCCTGCTCTTTCTCTTCTGTCCCCTTCCCCTCCCCCCATTCTCCTTCAGAGAACCGGAAGTCAGAAGGGGCTTTGGGATCCCAGGGGGGATGAGACCATTCACGGCCTCAACGGCACTTGAATCGTAGATCTCCCTCCAGCAGGTCCTCTGCCCTCCCTGCACCCCATCTCCCCAACTAACGCACATTATCCAGACATTATCCAGACAACAAACTGACTGCTTGATCTGGGGAGAGGGAAGCTTAGGAAAGTGGGGGTGGGGAGGGCTCTGGGATGGAGCCCCAGGGAATGTCTAGGGGAAGCCGGAGGCTGGGAGACCCAATCCAGTCTGGGATTCTGCCCCCTGGCAAGGGGCCTGAGGAAGAGGAGCCCAGAAGGGTCTAGCAGGAAGACATTCTACCCCAGGTCACGGCAGGGAGGTCAGGGACACTGCAGGGCCAGAAGGGTTCCTGGGGACACTGAGCAGGAGGGCTGTGTCCTGGGGTGTGACTAGGAGCGGGGGAGGACTCTGGGGGAGCTCAGGCCTGGAATCCCTCCAGGAAGACCGGACAGGGGGAATCAGAGGCTGGGGTCTGGTAGGGAAGCGGCCCGGGGGCTGCGGGCCAGGCAAGGAGTGGGGGCAGGAGGCGCTTTGGGGTCTGGGGTGGGGTGAGAGCAGACACCAGGGTTAGCAGAGGGAGGGTCTGGGGCCGACCTGGAGGCCACTGACCCCGGGGTCAGATGGGGGGGACCCCTCATACCTCCCAGGGCCCACGGACGGGGCGTGTCCTCCCACCCTCCTCCCGCCCCCCCATTCCTGATTGGAGGAAAGGGCCTGGACTCTGGGAGGAGGGAAGGGGAGGACCCGGAATGGGGCTGAGGGGGGCAGGGCCGTGCCCGAGACAGCTGCCCCCTCCCGCCCCAGGGCAGCTGCGTCCTCACTGCCCCCTCCTGGGCCGCCCCGGAAGGGCCGTTTCCACACGTTCCCCGCGTGCGGAGCCGGGGCCCCTCCCTCCGCCGAGGGGGTCACAGCGCACCTGCCATCCCCGAGCTTCGGCCTGGAGCCCCTGCCCAGCCTCTCGTCGGCCCGAGCGCTCCGTGACAGCCGGGCCTTACCAGAAAGTCCCGCCCCTCCCCTCGCCTCCCCATTGGTTCCCTTCCCTTCCAGGGCGTGCCCGCGCCGGCGGCCCTTCCGAACTCCATTTCCCGGCGGCCCCTGCGCCTACCGGATCCGCCTGGTCATGGGTCTCCTAGGCTCCGCTGCCGGACTCGCTCTCCCAGAATGCCTTGCTTCCGAGCCCTTCCCCACACGGGGCGGAACTTCCTATGCCCTCCCCCAGCCCAAGCTCCTGATTGGTCGGTTCTCCAAACTCTAGTCCCTTTAGGCTCCCGGCGGGTGTTTACGGTTAGGAGCGGGCGAGCGGCCGCCGCCACCTCCGGGCCCGCTGGAGCCCCGGGCCGGACCTGCGCACCGGACACCCGGGCACGTCCCCAGCATCTCAGAGGAAGACTGTCCGATCTCCGGCCCGTGGCGGCTGGAGGCAGAGTGGGGAGAGGCAGCCCCTGTCAGACAGAAGATGGGCAGAGGGCCGGCTGGCGGGGCGCGGGGCGCGGGGCGCGGGCGCGGGGCGCGGGGCGCGGGGCGCGGGGCGCGGGCGCGGGGCGCGGGGCGCGGGGCGCGGGGCTCGGGGCGCGGGCGCGGGGCGCGGGGCGCGGGGCGCGGGCGCGGGGCGCGGGGCGCGGGG
>CM053771.1:3046048-3086412 GCA_028658325.1 Potorous gilbertii | reverse complement strand
AGGGAGGGATGATAGAAGAGAGGGCAGATTGGTGATATGGGTAATTAGAATGTCCAGTGTATTGGAGAGGGGGAGGGGACAAATGGGGAGAAAATTTTGGAACCCCAAATCTTATGAAAATGAATGTAAAAAGTTAAATAAATAAATTTGTATTAAAAAAAAAAGAAAATCATGAAAAACACATCACCTGAAGATAAAAATAATGCCTTAAAAAATAGAATTGTCTAAATGGGAAAGGAGGTCCAAAAGCTCAGTGAAGAAAGTAATTACTTAAAACTTAGCATGGAGCAAATGGAAGCTAATGACTTTATGAGAAATAAAGAAACAATAAGACAAAACAAAAGAATAAAAAATAGAAGACAATGTGGAATATCTCATTGGAAAAATAATCTGGAGAATAGATCCTGGAGAGATAATTTAAAAATTATTGGACTACCTGAGAGACAGCATGAAGAAAAGAACCTAGACATCATCTTTCAAGAAATTGTCAAGGAAAACTGCCCTAATATTCTAGAACCAGAAGGTAAAATGGAAAGAATCCACCAATCACCTCCTGAAAGAGATTCCCAAATGAAAACTTGCAGGAAATTTCAGTGAAATTCCACAGTTCCTAGGTCAAGGAGAAAATATTGTAAGGAGCCAGAAACAATTCATGTATCATAGAGCCACAGTCAGAATAATACATGATTTAATAGCTTCTACATTAAAGAATCCAAGCACTTGGAATTTGACATTCCAGAGGGCAAAGGTGCCAAGATTACAACCAAGAATCACCTAGTCAGCCAAATTAAGTATTATCTTTGAGGGGAAAAAATTGACATTCAGTGAGATAGATGTCTTTCAAGAATTCTTGAGAAAAGACCAGAGCTGAATAAAAATTTACTTTCAAATATAACACTCAAGAGAAGCATGAAAAGGTAAACAGTAAAAGAGACATCATAAGGGACTTAATTCCTAGATGGGAGGATAATATTTCTAACTCATAAGATTCTTGTCATCATTAGGGTAGCTAGAACCAGTATATATAGACAGAGAGGCTAGGTATGTGTTGAACATGAGGGGATGATGTTTAAAAAATAAAATTATGGGATGAGAGAGAGGAATGTACTTGGAGAAAGAGAAAGGGAGAGGTAGAATGGGGGAAATTTTCTCACATGAAAGAGGCAATAAAAAGCTTATACAGTGGAGGGAAAAAGAAGGAAGTGAGGGGGAAAGAGTGAACTTTACTCTCATCAGGATTGACTCAATGAGCGAATAACATACATACTCAATTAAATACAGAAATCTATCTCACCCTACCAGGAAAATTGGAGGGAAGGGGATAAGATAAGTGTGGGTGGTGATAAAAGGGAGGGCAGGCGAGGAGTGCTAATCAAAAGCAAAATACTTTGGAGGAGGGACAGGATGAAAGGAGAGAGAGAGAATAGAATAAATAGGGAACTTATGATGAAGGAAAATACAGCAAGAAATAGTAACTATGAAATAAATTTGATGTAAGTTTCTCTGATAAAATCCTCATTTCTCAAACATACAGAGAATGGAGTCAAATGTATAAAAATAAGAGCCATTGCCAATTGATAAATGATCAAAAGATATGAACAGTTTGAAGATGAAGTAATCAAAGTTATCTATAGTCATAAGGATAAACATTCTAACTCAACATTGATTGGAGAAATGCAGATTTGAAGAATTCTGAGGCACTACCTCATCAGCTTGGTTAACAGGACAGAACAGGAAATTGATGAATGATGGAGGGTTGTGGGAAAAAATGAGATTTCAATGCATTCTTGGTGGAGTTGTGAACTGATTCAACCATTCTGTAGAGCAATTTGGAACTACGTACAAAGTGCAATAAAACCACACATATCCTTTGACTAAGCAATACCACTTCTAGGTTTGTGTTCCAAAGAGATAAAAAACAAAAATGAAAAGGACCTATATGTACAAAAATATATACAGCAGCTCTTTTCTAGAGGCAAAGAATCAGAAATTGAGGGGATGGTCTTCAGTTACCTAAGGGCTGAACAATTTGTAGTATTTGAATATGATGGAATACTATTGCACTATAAGAAGTGATGAATATATTTATAGTGAGCCATATAATGAGTGCCATTGTATCATAATGTTTAGAGAGCTAGCCTTTGGGTCTGTAAGACCTGGGTTTACATTCCATTATGATATATGACATTATGTAACCCTGGGCGAATCAATTAACTGCTCATTGCTTTAGGTAACTCTTCATACTAAACTACAAAACAGTTTATTTGTTGAGTAGGTTCCTTTCCAGGAGCTTTCTACCCTGATAAAATTACAGGTCAAATTAAAAGACAAAACAAAACCCCAGGTTGCCCAGAATCTGTGATCTGTGTTCTCCAGGATTTCACCCAAAATCTTAGTTTTGTTTTAAGCTTTAGTACCATAAGATTGAGCAATAACTTTTGGGACACACTGTATAAATGACTTAAGAAAAAAAAGGCCAAATGTTCAAATGTATTCTTGGTAATTCTGAGACATCAGACAAGGCATAACTTTTATCTACTCTGCCTTCAAGTGCTGAACACCAAACTTTTGTAATAAAAAGCACTGAAAAATAGTACAGAAGTAATTTCTGGAGAAAACTGCCATGGATTTAATTTTGATTTTATTTATTGCTTTCCTACTATATGCAAACTACAGTATTAGGTGTTATTGGAAATATGGAAAATCATGTTGCTCACAATATATAGCTTTCCCCTTAAACCTGCCCTTTGTTTTGATTTCACAATTTATGGCCATGGCAATTCCAATTCACTCAGTTCTCCCATGATTAAAACTTTGGTGGTGTCTTTGACATTTCCCTTTCTCTCACTTCTCATATCCAATTCCAAGTCTGATTGATGTTACTTCTATAATTTTCTTCCCTCAGATAGTGTAAACTTAGGCGTTACCTGCCATATTCCTGCCTCATATTTTCTCTCCTTTCAAACCATTGTAGCTAGATTTACTTAAGTAATATAGACCTTCTATTGCTTGCCTTTTGTCTATTTAAAGTTACCTTCTTTTATCCTCTACCTAATTCAAGACCCTCTATGATTTGATATTGTACTTTTGCAGTCCTATCTCAAATTGTTTCCCTGTGCATTTGTTGTTCCAGTTAAACTGAATTACATGTTGTTTTTGCAATTAATTCCTGCAAATAATTTTGAAGTCATTTTTTATATTTCTTTAACTTTTAAATAGTAGCCATTCCTGGATTTACTGCCTGGTGGGAGATGAGCCCACCTCTTCTTCCTCCATTGATCTCTCCTTTATAACATCCCATCTCCCCATAATTAAAAACCCCAAACCAACAATTATTATGGGAGTTATGCAACAGTCTGCACCCATACTTCTCCCACCTCTCTATGTGGAGGAGGGATATTTATTTGTCATCTACTCAGTACCAAGTTTTAGCGTTACAATTATTATTTCCTTTCAATGTCATTTCCACTTACACTGCTGTAATCATGTGAATATTGTTCTATTTATTTTACTCTGTATTTTTTCATACAAGTTTTCCCATTTTCTCTGAATTTCTCTTTCATCATATCTTGTTGAACAATAATACTGCATTTCTCTTAGCAGTTTCTCATTTTGTTTCCCAAAAGAACCTTTAAAATTTTACATAATCTGAGTTGTCAATTTTATGTTTATAATTTCTTCTTTTGTCATGTCCTGCACTGTCCTGCCTCCTGACTTTGCTCATATTTCACGTCTCTTTTAATTTTACCCATTCTTTAAAGATCTTACTTATCACTCAGACTCAGTTTCCTCCTCTTTAAAATATCCTTCCTGACTCAAAGCAGTGTCATGATCATATAAAATTATATGTGCCCACACACTTTTTTTGTTTTGTTTGTAAAATTAAATTAGTGGGTCAAGTCCCATTCAAGTTAGAGGCAGGAAAAGGTACCTTCTTATAGATGAGAGGAGACAAAAAATATGACTCAGACCAGGGCCTGCAGCTGACCACTGGAAGAGAGACTAGATTCCATGAATTGGGGTATGAGTTAGGGCCTGGTATTGGCCCTGAGTTAAGACAGTCAATAGATAAACATTAAGTGTGTACTATGTTCTAGGCACTATTCCAAACTGTGGGACTTGAGAGAAAGCCATAAGGCAGTTCCTGTTGACAAGGGCTTTAAAATTAATATAAAAACAGGGAAATGGTTTGAGAAGAAGCAATAAATCATGAGCCTCAGTCTGAGCTGATCTAGGCAAAAATGGGTTTTTTGGTATGGAGGAACATAAAGTTCGACAGGGATTTAAGTAAATTGGTTGGTTGTTGTCCTTCATTTTGGAAGAGGATTGAAATGACATCACCATTTTAAAGTGAAATTTCAATGTGTTCAACTGTGGCTGATCAAACCAATAAGTAAATACAGGGAAAGAAGAAGATGGAAATTCAAGAAGGGGAGCAGAGTTGAGGAGGAAATAGTCAAAATAATAACAATATTAAAAATAGCAGTTCTGTTGCTTATGACCCAATTCCCAGTCAGAATTTCAAGTTGGGAAGTAGTGGTCAAAGTTGTGACGGAGGAGAGGACTGAGCTGTGTAAGTGATGGATTACGAGCCCAAGCCTAGGACTTTGTCACTTGGCTCAGCAGAGTTTTGGGCCCATTTGTCTAGGGGGGCCTAAAGAGTCTCACCTTGAAGGCTCCTTGGATTCCCCTTATTTGATCTAGCATTCTCTTCAGGTTCATATCACCATAGCCAGATACTCCCAACCCTTGATCCTATCAAAATCCTATTATTCTCAGGCAACTGGTCACTCCCATCAGGATCATCCCTATATTTGATCCCTATATTGGTCATTTGAATCAAGATTATACCTCTAGACATTCCAGGCTGACCTCCCTTATCAGGGGCATCCCTGGAGCCAGACTACTTGATGACACTTGGATTCTTCCTTCAGTCTTTCTGTATGTAAAATCCTTCTTGTCCCTATGAAGGTGTTCAGATTCAATCTAGGTCAGATTCAATCTAGCTCAGATTTATCTGGTCTGCTTGTTAATACAAGCATTAGAAATGCTTAGGCTTCTTAAGAACCAACTTAATATGGTGAATCTTTAATAAGCTTTGTTTTACTTTGGCTGAAAGAAGGCTTGTGTCGAATTCATTCGAGGAGGACCTGACATGTAGGTATTTTGGGATCCCCAGTACCCTGAACCTCAGCACAAGAATCAGAGTGCAGACCAAGAGGACAATGTCCAGACCTTTTCCTAGACCACAGTACTTTGGAAGCACCCCAACCTACAGGCCCATAGATCTAACATAAAAGAAGCTGAATATAAAATTCTGAAACTCAGACTAGATGTTCCCTCCTCCTTGCCTCCTCCAGTGGTGCCCAGAGCCCAACTCTAACATGAAGTACAAAGTCAGAAATAGTTTGGGAAATGAGAAAACAACATAAATAACAGAACCTGACCATAAGGAGCTACGTTGGTGACAAGGAAGCTCAAGACTCAAATACAGAAGATGACAATGACTTGAAAACATCTAAGAGCAAAGCCCTAAAGGGAGTGGGTGGGGATGCAAGATTGGACACAAATCCAGAACATCTGAAGAGCTAAAGAAAGAGATTTTTTCAAAAGAGCACAAAATCATTCTTTAAATTAAAATGAGTGTAAGAGGAAAAATTGGGAAAAGAAATAAGGGCAATGGGAGAAAATGATGTTAAAAAATAACAGCTTAGCAAAAGAGTCATAAAAAATACTTAGAAATATCCCTTAAACATTATAATTGGTCAAATGGTAAAAGATGTAAAAAAAAAATTCACTGAAGAAATAGCTCCTTTAAAATTAGAATTTGTGAAGTTGAACTGAATGACTTTTTGAGAAATCCAGAAATAATAACAGAAATTCAAAACACACACACAAAAAAGGAGAAATATGAAATATCTTCTAGAAAAATGTACTGACCTGGAAAAGAGATTAAGGACAGATATTTTAAGAATTCTTAGGTGAACTGAATTCCACAATAAAAGAAAAAGAGCCCAGACATTCTATATCAAGAAATTATATAGCAAAACTGCCCACATATCTTGTCATTTAAAGGAAAAGTAGAATTTCAAAGAATTTATGGGTCAGTGCCTGAAAGAAATCTCAAAATGAAAACTCCCAGGAATATTATAGGCAAGATTTAGAGTTCTTAGGTCAAAGAGAAAGTACTGTAAATATCTAGAAAGAAAGAATTCAAATATCATATATATGTGTGTGCAAGTATATGTGTGTGTGTGTGTGTGTATGTATTTATATATATATAAATACACACATATACAATACACATATCTATACCCACATATATACATACATGTATAAATTTGTGTATGTGTGTCTGTGTGTGTACACACACACAGTTGAATGCAGAAATTCATATTACCCAACAAAAAAGTAGTACAGGAAAGGACCAAGAAAGGGTGGGGTAAGAGAGGTTAAATTCAGGGAGGTTACCAAAACAGACTTTTGAGGAAGGAATAGAGTAAACATAATTGAAGGATAAATAGAAAAGAAGATGGAAGGAAATGCACAGTTATAATTGTGAATGTAAATGGGATAAACTCACCCATAAAATAGATGAGTGTAACAGAATGGATTAGAAACCAGAATTCAAGAATATGTTGTGTATAAGATAGATACTACAAATGGAAAGAAACTCAGAATTAAAATAGGAGAGTGGGATAAAACCTATTATGCTTCAGATGAAATAAAAAAGGCAGGGGATCCATCATGATCTCCGACAAAGCAAAGGCAAAAAGAGCCCTAATTAAAAGAGATAATCAAGGAAAATATATTTTTCAAAAATGAACTGTACTAAATATATATGCATCAAATGACAGAGCATCCAAAATGATGAGGCAAATGAATTGCAGGAGGAAATATAGTGTAACAATGCTAGTTTTAGTGTGTGTACACACATACATACACACACACACATACATGCACACACAAAATTAAATTGTTTTAGCAAATTTAGGGATCTTCAGTTTACACCTCTCAGGCCTAGATAAATCTAACCATAAAATAAAGAATTAAGAAACAGAATGGAATTTTAGAAAAGTTAGATATGATAGACTCCTGGAGAAATTGAAATGAGAAAAGGATGGAGTATACCTATGACTCAGCTGTGTCTGGCACCTTCACAAAAATTGACCATATATTAGGGCATAGAAACCTCACAAGAAATGTAGAAAACACATATATAAAATGCACCTTTTCAGGTCCATAAGGCAATCAGTGTGGGGGAAGGCATCACCCAGTCCACTACTTTGGGACTCCCTGCTATTCATCACATCATAAATGTTGAGGAATGCTGAGGAGTCCCTTGGATTTGTCTTTTTCAGTTGCCATATCACAAGTCATCCCCTATCTGTTTGTACCCATTAGCTCTCATGTATTGGTGATTGTGTAAGTGCTGAGATGCAAAGCCCTTTTTGCTGATGTGGGCCTATTCAAATTGTCTTTTATTTCTGTTCCAAAATTACCAATTAAAACTGGCTCCATCTTGAATCCCTTGCTGATCTGCCATGACAAGCCCCTCAATGAGTTGCCACTTTGACATATTATAATAAACATCTTTTAATTCTCTTAGTTGTAATGTTTATCTAGTTAATCTGAGTGAAAGCCTGAACAAAGGATTGTCCTTTTAACAATGCAGGAAATTTCCAAGGTCCTTTGGACTTTCCTTGAAGAGTAAGTTGTTGTTTTTGTTTATTTTATCATTTTACAAAATAATTTAATTTTTAATTTATGGAATAAAACAAACATTTCCCTAGCATAGTACAATAAAAAGATGATTGTACATGAAACTGCAAATCTACTGCAAAGAACTGCAAATGGGACAACTTACTATTCCTTTCAAATATGCAACAAAATTATCATGTAAATTTTTTTTCTTCCCTCAACCATCAGCCCTAGAAATGGCTACTATTAGACAAAAATATACATATGTATGTATGCAAAATTATTCTATATTTAATTATATTTCTCAGTTCTTTCTCTGGGTGCAGACAGCATCTTCCTTCATATGTTCTTAAAGTTAATTTGGGTATTTATAATGGAGAAAATAACTTAGTTGCTTAAAGTCATTTTTAAAATAACATTGCTGTTACTGTATACTGTGTTCCCTTGGGTTTCATTCTTTATTATGTTGTACAAATCTTTCCCTGTTTTTCTAGAATCATTGAATTCATCCTTTCTTAATGCAGAGTAGTGCTCCATCACAATCATATACCACGACTTTTTCAGCCATTCCCCAAGTGATGGGTATCCCTGTAATGTCCAGTTCTTGGACACCACAAAGATTGCTGCTATAAGCATTTGAGCACATTTAGGTTTTTCCCTAATTATCTTTGGAAATAGCCCAAGTACTGGTAGTGCATAGTCAAAGGGTACAGGTAGTTTAATAGTTCTTTTGGTGTAATTTCAAATTGCTCTCCAAAATGGTTGGATCATTTTACAGTTTCATCAACCATACATTACTGTCCCAGTTTTTCCACATCCTCTCCAACATTTATCACTTCCTTCTTTTGACATTTTAGCCAGTTTTTAAAAAATTAATTTTATTTTCAGTGTTCTACAATCACTACCATATAACTTAGACATTCTCCCCTCCCTCCCTTCTTCTTCCTCCCTCTCTCCCTCCCCAAGATGGCATACAATTTTATATAGGTTCTACACTTACATTTCTATTAAATACACTTTCACTATAGTCATGCTGTGTAGAAGAATTAAAATGAATGTGAGAAATCATATAACAAACCAAAAGGTAATACACACACACACACACACAAATGATCTGCTACATTCTGGGATTGAATTACATAGTTGTTTCTCTGCATGTGGAAGGCATTTTGCCTTAAAAGACCATTGGGAATTTTTTTAAGTCCTTGCATTCCAAGTTTACCAGAAAAAACTCTTGCACACTGTGGTCGTTGCTATGCACAAAGTTCTCCTGATTCTGCTCCTTTCACTCAGCATCAGATCATACAAGTCTTTCCAGGCCTCTCTGAAGTCTTCCTGTTCATTATTTCTTATAACACAATAGTATTCCATTACATTCATATACCATAATTTATTCAGCCATCCCCCAATTTATGGCCACCACAAACAGTGCTGCTATAAATATATTTGTACATGTGGGACCTTTTCCCATTTTTATGATCTCTTGGGGATACAATCCTGGAACGGATTTTGCTGGGTCAAAAGGTATGCATATTTTTGTAGCCCTTTGGGCATATTGCCAAATTGTTCTCCAGAATGGTTGGATCAGCTCACAGCTCCACCAACAATGAATTAGTGTTCCAACTCTCCCACATCCTCTCCAGCATTTATTATCTTCCTGTTCTGTCATGTTAGCCAATCTGATAGGTGTGATGTGGTACCTCAGGGTTGTTTTGATTTGCATCTCTCTAATCAATAGTGATTTAGAGCATGTTTTCATGACTATAGATAGCTATAATTTTTTCCTCTGAAAACTGCCTGTTCATATCCTTCGACCACTTATCAACTGGGGAATGACTTATATTGTACATTTCACTCAATTCTCTGTATATTTTAGAAATGAGGCCTTTATCACAGACACCAGTTCCAAAAATTCTTTCCCAGTTTTCTACATTCCTCCAAATCTTGGTTGCATTGGGTTTAGTTGTTTAACAATTTTTAATTTAATGTAACCAAAATTATCCATCTTGCACTTCATCACACTTTCTATCTCTTCTTTAGTAAAAAATTCTTCCCTTCTCCATAAATCTGATAAATATACTATTCCTTGCTCTTCCAATTTGTCTATGGTATCAATCTTTATACTTAGATCATGTACCCATTTGGACTTTATTCTTGTGTACGGTATCAGGCATTGGTCTACGCCTAGTTTCCACCACACTGTTATCCACTTTTCCCAGCAATTTTTGTCCAACAGTGAGTTCTTGTCCCAGAAGCTAGGGTCCTTGGGGTTATCAAACAGTAGATTGCTATATTCATTAACCACTGTGTCTTGCATACCTAACCTATTCCACTGGTCTACCTCCCTGTTTCTTAGGCAGTACCAAGTGGTTTTGATGATTGCTGCTTTATAATACAATTTGAGATCTGTTAGCTCTAGGCCATCTTCCCTAGCATTTCTTTTCATTAGTCCCCTTGATATTCTGGACCTTTTGTTCTTCAGCCAGTTTTTTTAATCGGCCTTTTTCTAATCAACAGTGATTTAGAGCATTTTTTATCTGACTATAAATTGTTCTGATTTCTTTACTGGATAACTTCATATCCTTTGATTTGGGGAATGACTCATTCTTGTAGATTTGACAAAGCTCTTTCCATATTTTAGATATGACTTTTATCTAATAAACTGTCTATAAATTTTCTTTCTACCTTTTTGCTTTCCTTCTGATCTTGGCTAATTTTTTCTTTGCAGAAAAACCTTTTGACATAATTGAGATTATCCATTATACATCTGATTTTCCTCTATATCACTTATTTGTTCATAAGTTGTTCACCTATCCCTGTCTGATAAATAATATGCTCCATGTTCTTTTAATTTTCTTGTAAGAATCTCTGTTTATATCTTTGTAGGTCATGTATCCATTTTGACCTCATCTTGGTAAATGGTGTGAGATACCAAATAAGTACAATAACTTTATATTTGACAAGTGTAAAGACTTATCATTTTGGGATAAGAATTCATTATGTGGTAAAAAAAAAAATATTCATTTCAAAGCAAAATATGCCCACATAAATATGTGTTTTAAACATTGTAAGTACATTTTTACAGTAACTCCAATTCTCTTGTCACTAGGGAATCAAGAAAACTGTGGATGATCCCTTTCCACTGCACCGCAATACTCCCTGTCCCCAAGCCCGTGCCTGCAGGATCTCCCTTCTCTCCTGGCCTGCTGGTCACCTGATCCTTGCAGCTGGACTCAGCAGGACTTCCTTGAGAGTTTCCCCTAAGTTAGCAAAAAAGGTGAATTTATAGATAATAATCTTTTCTTTCAAATTGCTGAGAGTGTTGGGCCTTAGAAAGTAAAATGTTACCCTTAGTGATTACGAATCCAGATTTGATTTGCTCATTCAGGTAAGTTACAATCACCTGATTGGTAATTAATTGGTTCTGTTTCAAGTGTTACATCCGTAATATTTGCTTGTGCTATCGTTGTATTGCTAAATGTCGTATATAGTGCAGTTTGGTTAGTGATTGTATTACCTACGTTGTTAGAAAAGCAATTTCTCTTTTCATCTAGATTACAGGATTATAACAATGCTAATTAAGAATTATACTGTCACATTATGAAGTCATTAACTAAAACAAGGATGTTTGGAACCATCTACTCATAAATTCTTATCAAGCCTGTGTGAAGTCTTCTGTGTAGTAGAATCACTAAGTAAATGTTTTTGAACGTTTTTATAGTGATAAGACTAGTTTAATTGGGTATGTTCTTGCCTTAGGAAAAAAAACCTGAACTTCCTCCCCAAAGTCAAAACCTTTTTCTTTAAGATTTCCATCTAATTAATAAGTTTAGTCATTATCCCTTTTAGCATTAGGATGAATGTGAGTTTTTTTGGAAAGGGAAATATTTTACAAAGAAATGCTTTGCAAAATATTTTTTGTGTGTGAGTCTAAAAGCCTACTAAATTTCCATTTGCTAATTTGTTGCTATAATTTAATACTGATAACAATTATATCCAAACCTACTGTGAGTTTTCCAAATTTCACTCCTAAGTTTGTTGTGTTCTTGCATTAGCCTTAAATAGGTGCTTTCAGAGAAACAGTCATTGGTTCATGCTTCAGCTATCCTAAGAAAAGGCATTCTCATGAAGGTCAGTCTGAAAAGTTCCACTCTAAATTTTAAGAGGTGGACATAGAAGTGAAAAATTAGAATCTTAGCAGATTCTGGAAATTTTGTCACTGATCATTAAGGAGTTTTGAAACACCTTACAATCCTGGTCACTCCTTTCTACACTTGGCAACAGCCCATCCTTCTGTCAATAATTTTATAACATCTGGAAATGTAATTGATGTCATCTGAAGTTTATTGTTTGTGATTACAGCTAAAACAATTTGGTTATCACATGAAAATTGTGGTTATGTTTTAATAATAAATTATTTGTAATTGATTACTATGTTTGTGTATATGTGGAAAGAAGCAGTCCTCAGGCTAATCAAAAAGTACAGCCCCAGCAGTTCTAAGGAGCTTGTTTGAGTCATGTAGTTCCTAAAGAAGGAATTTGTTTTGGTGAGAATTTGAAAATATATAGAAATGATATCTAGTAATTGGCATTTGCACAAGGACAAATTTGAAATTTGAGACATGAGTCCAAGTAAATTTTTGATTAGTGAAACTTGCCATCTGAGGTAAGAGCTGGTAGAACTATAACGAAGTATGTTTTGAATTATCTGATGGATTGTAAAAAATCCATCAGTAGTAAATAGTCAGTAACCCATCATCCGAGAGAAATGCCAGAAGCTACTCAGAGAAAATATGACTATTACTTCTTCTACAAAAGCTGAGGGAACAATCCTACTCTCTGCCTAGGATGGGAGCCTCCTGGCTCAGTTTCCCCTTTGTGTTCTTTTGAAAAGGAATGTTTCCCACCTGACTATTCCTGAGTCTGGCTATGGGGTGGAATAGATAATGTCTTTGCAAGATGGTGATGTTTTATCTGGTCATTTGCTGCTTTTCCTTTTTATGGCAAATTTCTGTAATCAAGGCAAGAGACCAATCTGAATGGGTAATTATTCTATACCCCAGTTGGGTAAATTAGTACTCCTGCATAGCCATGTGAAAGATTGTATCTCTGGAATAGAACATTCTTTCTGAATGATAATGGAAACAATTAGACAAAGGGAAAAGAAAATTGTGAAACAAAGGTACAAACACAATGTTGAATCTTTATCCTATAGACTAAGGCTGGGATACATCTGAGCTATTACATTAAAGTGTGTCCTTAAGATCTGAGCTATTCAGCCTAAGATTATATTCCTTTTTATACCTTAAACTTAGTAAATGTGTATTTGGCCTAGTCATCTGCCTCTAGTAAGAGGCATGTCTAGTAAGATATCTAGTAAGTATCTAGTAAGATACATGTCTGTATGGAAGGTCTTTAAATGTTTTTCAATGATGTTAGAATAATTGGGTATTGGTACAACTGATTGAGGCACCTACCTGCTAGTCTATTAATTACTGAAACTAGATCAGAAACATCTTCAGTTTGAGGAAAAGAATTTCAGTGCAGTCTTCTTAGAGGGAGGTAACGTGGAATATTTTTGCATTTTTGCACTTCAAAGTTGGTTATAAGCCGGCAACCTGCTTATATACCTGCTTATACTGTGTGTTCTGTAGTACAAAATTATTTTGTTATAAGCAGCTTGTTGATATGCACTGCTTTGGAATTAATTACTTATGAATCCTCCCAAGTCTTTTATGGTAACTGGAGTAAAAGTCAGTCTCTTATAAGTAAATTCATCTGTGTAACTACTGAACTCCAGGGTAGAAACCTTCTACCTGCAAAGTGTTGTTACTTATATTTACATGTACAGAGCTGGATCTTCAATAGCATCTGACCCTCCAAAAGGGATTGGAATCAGAGTGGAAATTTTTGAGAAAATAACAATATCAGAAAATCTTGTATGCCAAGGGTAAATAATAACATCACAAGGTCCTTGGTTTCTTTCCTTATTTTTCCTCTTTTGTGATATCACTTCAATATAGGTCCTATATATTGAACTTGTTTGTCATATTGGTGTCTCCAATATGGTCATGCCAGAACAGGTCCCCCTGTTCTCTACTCTCCTCATCCCCCAGACTCCTCTCCATCCCCATTCCGGCAGGGACAATGCCTTAGTCCCTCTCCCAAAAGCATTTGGGTGGATGGTGAGGCAGACAGAGAAGCAAGCAGGAGGCAGGATGCGAGATGGGAGATAAGATGCAGGGTGTGACTAGCCAGAAAAGACTATGCATTGAAGCCCCTCACCATGGGGACTTGCCTGTGTGCTTTCTAGCTGTGCTGTGTTCTGGGCCCCACCTTGAACCATTTCTGTTTCTAGCCCCTGATTGCTGATTCCCACCCTGTGCTCAGGCTTAGACCTGCTTCCTGGGAATCTAACGTCTTAATTCAAACAGTGAACTCCGTGGGGTGGGGTGGGGTGGAGTACATGATGGCTGGATGTGTCACCATCATGCCAGAATCCTAGCTTACCTCCCATAGCTCTCTGCCCATTTCCTGAAGCCCAGAAGTGGAATTCTACCTTTGAGCCCTGAAAGGCCATCACAGAGGACGCAAGACATCACTGTAGCCTGGTGTCTCCCCATCCCTCCTTCCGGGGTCGAGGTTTCTCTCCATCTTTCCCTCACTCTGACCCTGTTACTGGTCACTGTACTGCCCTCAGACGTGGTCAGGGCCAGTTTAACCTCCTGGTTCCCTCCGCGCCTTCTCTCCCACAGCGACTTTGGGGCCCCCAAGCCCTTCCCTCGATGTCCGCGATGCTCTGCCCCTCTACCCCGGGCTCAGGTGGCCCCGCACTCTGCTCCCCGGCTGATCACCCCAACCTGCTCCGCCTCTGCTGGCAGGGGCCGTTACCGAAGACAAAGGCCTGCGCCGCTTTCCCCGAAATCTCCGACCTGGTGGCTGAGGGGGAAACGGCGCGGCGGCAAAGAGGCCCTAAGGGCGGGCCTGGGGAGGAGGCGCCCGAAGGCTGCCCCTCATCTGGAAACACCCCAAAACCTCCCGCTTCTGCTGGACCCCAAGGCTCCTTGTGCGGCCTCCTTGGCGGGGCGTTTCCCCCGGCCCCCTGGTCCCGCGCCGTCCATCGTCCTCCTCCCCGGGCTGCGGGCGCGAGGGCGGTCCTGGTGCCCATCCCGGGGCCGCCCCGCACACCCCGCAGGCCGGCTCCATGGCCGGGGCTGGGGCGCCCTGGCCGGGCATTTCGTTCGTCCGCCCGGCCAGGGCGGCTGCTCCCGGGGGCACGGGCCGCGGGGCAGGGACTCGCTGCCGTCCGGGCTCCGGCTCCACCCCGGCCCCCCGCCCGGCCGGCCATCGGGCACCGCGAGGCGCGATGCCCCCGAAGGTGCCCGCTGCCCCCGAAGGTGCCCGATGCCCCCGAGGCTGCCCGATGCCCCCGAGGGTGCCCGCTGCCCCCGAGGCTGCCCGATGCCCCCGAGGCTGCCCGCTGCCCCCGAGGGTGCCCGCTGCCCCCGGACTGGGCACGGTGAGATGACCGCGTCCCCACGGAGCGCTCCGGGCCTTCCTGAGGCCGCGTCCTCCCCTACCCTGGGCGACCTCGGCCGTGGAGAAGGGAGCGGGGGCAGCGCCCTCCCTCCAGAGGAGTCCGCTACTGCCCGTGAAGGAACCGACCAATCAGGAGCTTGGGCTGGGGGAGGGGATAGAAGTTCCGCCCCGTGTGGGGGAAGGACTAGGGAGCGAGGCATTCTGGGAGAGCGAGTCCGGCAGCGGAGCCTAGGAGACCCAGGACCAGGCGGAGCCGGTAGGCGCAGGGGGCGCCGGGAAATGGAGTTCGGAAGGGCCGCCGGCGCGGGCACGCCCTGGAAGGGAAGGTGTAGGGAGCCAATGGGCTGGCTGCGCCGGCGGGGGGAGGGGGCGGGACTTCCGGGTACGGTTGGCCTGTCCCGGAGTGGCCGGGCAGACGAGAGGCTGGGCAGGGGCTCCGGGAGCCGAAGCTCGGGGATGGCAGGTGAGCTGTGACCCCCTCAGGCGGAGGGAGGGGCCCCGGCTCCGGACGCGGGGAACGTGAGGAAACGGCCCTTCCGGGGCGGCCCAGGAGGGGGCAGTGAGGACGCAGCTGCCCTGGGGCGGGGCGGGAGGGGGAGGCCGAGGCTGCGGGGCGGGGGCGGGGAAGGAAGGAGGGCGCAGCTGTCCCGGGCACGGCCCTGCCCCCTCAGCCCCAGTCCCCGGCACATCCAGGAGCCCGATGCCGTCCAAGTCAGGACCCTGAAATGGCCAGCCTGGCCCGGGGTGGCAGCGGCCTCCTCTGGGAAGCCTTTCCTGGACATCCCCATTCCTGTCTGCCCAAAGTCCCGACTCTTTCCTCCGATAAGGAATCCGGGGGTGGTGATGACCAGGAGGGGCTCTGAGAGATGCCCAGCCTGGTGGGTGGTGCCCAGGTGGAATCAGAGCCCGGGGGTGGAGCTTGGAGGCCTGGGCGGGGTCTGGGGCAGGGGAGGGCTCGGAGGGAGGTAATTGACGAGATGGGGGCGGGGCTTGGGGCGGAGCTCCTGTTCCTGGGTGTGATTGGAGGGGGCGGGGCAGAGGGTGGGGGGACCCTCCCCAGGGGCCTGGCTGAGAACTCTAACTTGGGCTGACTTCGGGCTGCCTTCTTCCTCCCCAGCTGAACTATCTCTACCTTCCCTGGGAGCTGAGATCTCTCTGCCTTCTGGACACCACCTCTGTGGGCGCAGGGCCCAGGTAGGTCTGAGTTGTTATTTATGTTCGTCCTTGGTTGCCAAAGAAGACCATGCTGTCTGAGAAATGATGACATGATTTGCACTTGACTTCATTTTGAGTGAGGGAGGGCTGTGCAAGTCACCAGCCTCACTTCTCCTCCTGAGCCATCTGGGTCCAGTGACCAGATATTCATCAGGATGGTTGGAGATGGCCCAGAATGCATTGGGAGACCTTGGCCTTTTAGGCTAAGGCATATTCAGGTACTCACTGAAAGTGTAACACCTATTCAAGACCACTTCAAGAAGTAGTCAGGGAATGACCCCTTTAATGAGCAAAAGAAAAAAAAAAATAACTAAGTCAAAGGAGACATCTGGAAAAAGCATTAGGAGCACTGAAGAGAGGTCACCCCCAGAATCTAAGAGTACATGTGGGGAGAACGGCCCAACTGAGTTGAGCCATGAGAGAAAGACGGTCAGTAGATAGTACTGCAAAGGCTATTAAGGGGTTGGAGGGAGGGGAGTAAACAACTGCAGGCTCACAAATGGTGGAGAATCTTGAAAGCATGTGGGAGGTGGCACCCAAAAAGGAGAATGCTATTTCTGCCCGCAGTTCAGTCTTCTGCTGGGTTCAGAGCTCCCCTGGAGTAACCTGGGAGACATGGTTGAGGAAGGAAGAGAAAGTAGAGAAAGTATCTTGAGATCAGAACATGAAGGAACCCCAGTTCGTGCTGTATGAGGAGGAATTAAAACAGTGAAGCTCAAGCATTTTGGTCTCAATGCCCCTTTATGCTCTTAAAAATGATCAAGTCCCATCCACAGAAGAGCTTCCCAACCTGTCCCCCACCTCCTGGCTTCTACTGCTGCTCTCCCCATGGGATCTCATTCTCCTCCTCTAACCCCATGGTTAGTGTCCTCCAGGTCTACCTGGAATAATCCTCCCACCAAAGCTTGGCTACTGGACAAGCTTCCCTCTGCAAAACCTTTCCAGACATGTAATCTCTTCCCAAGTGTCAGTACTTACCCTCCCCAGACCCCAAAGCTCCTGCCTGGCCTCCCCTTACCTGGACCCTCCACTCCTGGGCTGCTTCCCTATCAGACCCCACCCATTGGCTCTCTGTGTCTGGTTTCCCTAGAGGGATTCCAGCCCTGAGCTCTCCCAGAGCCCTCCCCAGCTCCTAATTAGACCCCAGGACACAGGCCTCCTGCTCTCCCAGGCTCAGCGTCCCCCTGGAGCCCTTCTTTCACTGCTGTGTCCCTAACCTCCCTGCCATGAGCTGGGGTAGAATGTCTTCCTGCCAGACCCTGCCTGGGCTCCCCTTCCCCAGGCCTCCTGCTTCCCTGCTTCTGTTCTTTCAGAGCCCTCAGGCCTCCTGCCATGGGACTGAATCCCAGACTGGATTGAATCTCCCAGCTTCAGACTTCCCCTGGACATTCCCTGGGGCTCCATCCCAGAGTCCTCCCTACCTCCACCTTCCCAAGCTTCCCTCCTCCCTAGGTCAAGCAGTCAGTCTGCTGTCTGGATAATGTGTGTGTGTTAGTTGGGGAGGCGGGGTGCAGGGAGAGCAGAGGAGCAGCTGGAGGGAGATCTGTGACTCAGGAGCCACTGAGGCTGTGAATGGTCTCCTCCCCCCTGGGATCCAAAGCCCCTTTGGACTCCTGGATCTCTGAAGGAGATTGGGGGAGGGGAATAGGACAGAAGAGAAGGAGCAGGACAGGGAGGAGAATAGTCTTCCTGTTCAGACCACCTCCATTTCCAAACTGCCCCTGCCTGCTTTCTCCATATGTTGGGGTCTCTGTCCTGAGGGTTGGACCAAGCTCATTGTAACTCCTATAGGACCTCACCCTCCAACTCCCTGTAGGCCAACCTCCTGCCCAGGAAGAGAAAGGAAGAACCTCTGCCCCACTGGGATCCTCCCTCCCCAGCTCAGCCTACAGACGACCAAGGCCTGGCCCAAGCAGGGAGCCTGGAGCCCGAAGGAATGTCCCCTGGGAGCCACAGACCCCCAGCCCAGGTGAGTGCCATCCATTCACAGACTCAGCCAAAGAGACCTTTTCCACAGACCTACAGGCTTGTCTCTGAGGCTGGCAATCCCTTACCTTAGGATTGCTTCATTATAAAAACAGGCAAGAAATTGAAAACAGTAGTAACAACACTGCCCTGCTCTCTCCTTTGGGGTTTTAAACTGATACATTGATACTTTGGCATCTCGTCCCCAATCACCCCCCACCCCCACCCCAAATTGCTGCCCTGCCATGTTCATGTTTTAAGTTTTCCCTCATGATCCCTGAGTCACAAGGATGACCACATCACTCACTCCTCTTTATTCCGTAGGGGTCACATCTCTGTGTCACTCCCTTCCCCCACACCTCCTTGGACCTTCTCCCCCTTCCTCTTTGTTTCCTTTCCAAGCTCTTCCTGGTACCAGCTGAAGGGACAGGACACCCACTGACCCTGAATCTTGCCTGGCCAGGCCTGGAGCAGAGCCCTGAAGGCTCCCCCAGCTCTGGTCCTCTGCAGGGCTGTCAGCAGAGCAGAAATTGCCCTCCCGGTGCTGCTCCAGTCCTCCTGCCTCAGGTCACACATCTTCCCAGGTCTCTCTGCATCCTTCCCCCTTCTAATGTCTTATACGCATTTAGAAAGGGTAGGGACACTGTGCTAGCCTACTGTGTATGCAAAGGAAGGAAAACCCCATCCCTGCCCAGTCTGATGGGGAGAAAACCTGGAAAAAGCTTTGTCCAAACAAGCTCTCTACAGTACAGAAGGGAGATATGTTAGAGGCTAACAGAGGAAATCCCGTTCTTAAGAAGGTGAAATTTTAGTTGATACTTAAAGCCAAAAGGCCAAGGTGATGAAGAAGGCCAATCCAAGCATGAGAGATGGCCACTGGAAAGGCACAGAGTCAGGAGATGGCAGGCAGGCGGCCGGTGTCCCTGGGTCAGAGAGGTGGGGAGGAGGTGGAAGAAGACTGGAAAGAGGTTTGGGGCTGGTTACCTGTGTCTGCTATCTTCAGAGGCATCTAGGTGGTGCAATGGATAGAGTACCAGTGGAGGAGTCAGGAGGATCTGAGTTCAAATCTCACCTCAGACACTTGACACTCACTAGCTGTGTGACCTTGGGCAACTCATTTAACCCCAATTGCCTCATCCTGGGTCATCCCCAGTCATCCTGATGAATATCTGGTCACTGGATTCACATGGCTCTGGAGAAGTGAAGCTGGTGACCTGCACAGCCCTCCCTCACTCACAACTAAGTCAAGTGAAAGTCATGTCATCATTTCTCTGATGACATGGTCTTCTTCAGGCAACGAAAGACTACAACACATCCACTATATTCAGGAAACTGAGGCAGACAGGTTCAATGACTTGCCAAACAGGGTCACAGAACTAGTAAGTGTCTGAGGCTGGATTTGAACTCAGATCTTCATGACCTTCTACCATTTCCTAGCCCCCGCCCCCCACGTTGCCTTAGTGTGCCCATCTTTCCACACATCAGTTTTTGTCATTTTTGTCAATTTTGCAGACTATGAGATGAAGCCTCCAGATTGTTTGGTTTACCTTTCTCTTATTAGTGGTTTGGAGCATTTTTTCCTGTGGTTGGGAATATGTGGCAGTTTTCTTTCGAGAATTCTTTGTTTATGTCCTTTGACCATATTGGGGAATCTATTGGGGAATGGCTGTTAATCTTGTGTGTGTTAGTTGTTTACTCATCTTGGACATCAAACCCTTATCACAGAAATTTCATACCAAAGTTTTTGGTTTGTTTCCCATTCAATCATTTTCTTACCCTGGATGCATGATGTTGGCTGTGCAGAAGAAGCTTTTCATTTTCATTTTTATAATTGCAGGTCTTTCCAGGTATGTCTGAAGTCATCCTGTTTGTCATTTCTTGTAGCACAGTATTATTCCATTGCAATCATATACCACACCTTGTGAAGACCTTTCTCGGTTAATCGGTATCTCAATTTCCAGTTCTTTGCCACCACAAAGAGCTGTTATGAATAGCCTTGTATAAATTGATCTTTTCCCTTTAAAAAAAAGTCTTTGCTATACCAACTTAGTTGTGGTATTGTTAGGTAAAAGAGTATGCAGTTTTATAGCCCATGAAGTATACTTCCAAATTGCTGTCCAGAATGGTTGGATCAGTTCACAACTCTACCATTAATGTATCAGCATCCCAGTTTTCCTACACCCTCTAATATTTATCATTTTTCTTTTTCGATTTATTAGCCAATTTAATAGGTATGAGGTAGTACCTCAGAGTTGTTTTAATTTGTATTTCTCCAGTTGGTACAGATTTAGAACATTTTTATAATATTGTAAATAGCTTTGATTTCTTCACCTGAAATCTGCCTGTTCCTGTCCTTTGACCATTTACCATTTGGATCATGGCTTGTATTCTTATACATTTGACTCAGTTCTCTATGTAGTTGCGATGAGACTTTTGTCAGAGATACTTGCTGTGAATTTTTTTCAGTTATCAACTTTCTTTCTAATCTTGGTTGCATTGTTTTTGTTTCTGCAAAAATACCTTTTTAATTTAATTTAATACAATCAAAATGATCCATTTTATATGGAGTAATGCATCTATCCCTCCTTTGGTGCTAAATTCTTCACCTATCCATAGATCTGACAGGTAAATATTGCATGATTCCTCAACTTGTTTATGGGATCACCTGTTACGTCTAAACCATGTCCCCATTTTGACGTTATCCTGGCAGAGGATGTGAGGTTTTGGTCCATACCTAGTTTCCGCTATACGGTTTTCTAGGTTGCCTAACGGTTTTTATCCCAAATAGTTGGGAATTGATGTAGCACTGAACGCATACATTAATTGAGGAAGAATTGTCAAATTATTTTATTGGCTCAGCCTACCCTTGAGCAATTGATAACTTTCCACTTGTTTAGATCTGCTTTTGTGTGAAAATGTTTTGTAATTGAGTTCTTATACTTCCTGGGTTTGTCTTAAAGTAGACTCCCAGAATTTTCTATTGTCCACGATTACTTTAAATGGAATTTCTCCTTCTATCTTTTGCTGCTGGATTTTGTTAGTAATATATAGAAATGTTGATGAATTCTATGGGTTTATATGTTGTAACTTTATTAAAATTGTTAATTATTTTAAGTGACTTTTAGATGATTCTGTAGGATTCGGTAGGCATGGGATTGTATCATCTGCAAAGAGTGAGAGGTTTGTTTTCTTGTTGCTTATTCTGATTCCTTCCATTTCTTTTTTTCCTCTTACTGCACAGGTAGCATTTCTAGTACAAGATTGCATAGTAATGGTGGTACTGGGCAGCCTTACTGGGAAGGTTTCTGGCTTATCCCTGTTACAGATAATGCTCGGTGACAGTTTTAGATGGGTGTTACTTATTGTTTTATTAAAAGCTCCATTTTTTCCTATGCTTTTAAGAGGAATGGAGTTTGTATTTTGTCAAAGGCTTTTTCTGTATCTATTGAGATAATCATATGATTTCTTTTGGTTTTGTTATTGATGTGGTCAATTAGGCTGATTGTTTTCCTGATACTGTACTAATCCTCCATTCCTGGTATAACTCTCACCTGGTCATAGTGTAGTATCATTGTGATACTTCTTGCTGTAATCTCCTTGCTGGTATTTTATTTAATTTTTTTCTATCAGTATTCAAGGGAAATTTGTATTTTCCTTGTCTGGTTTTCTTCTTCCTGGTTTAGGTCTCAGCAACATATTTGTTGGATAAAAGGAATATCTTTGTCAATTTTTCCAAATAGTTCATGTAATATTGGAATTGATTGTTTTTTAAATGTTTGGTAAAATTCTCTTGTGAATACATGTAATCCTGCAGATTGTTTTTTATGGAGTCCATTGATGACTTGTTCAACTTCATTTCCCTGAGATTGAATTAAGTGTTAAGTGTTCTGTTTCCTCTTCTGCTAATCTGGACAATTTGTATTTTTGTAAATATTCTTTGTTTGATAATCCAAACTTCAGTTGGATTATCAGATTTATTGGTATATATTTGGGCAAATTAGGGCATAATAATTGTTTTAATTTTCTCTTTATTCCTTTCATTTTTGATACTAGGTATTTGTTTTTCTTTTCTTTTTTAAAAATTTCATTAATCAATGTTTCATCTATTTTGTTGGCTTTTTTCATAAAACTAGCTGCTAGTTTTATTAGCTCAATGAGTTTCTTTTTAATTTTATTAATCTCTGTTTTGATTTTCAAAATTTCCATTTTGGTGTTCAGTTGGGAGTTTTTAATTTATCCTTTTCCTTGTCTTTTTAGTAGCATGTCCAAATTATTGATCTGCTCTTTCTCTGTTTGATTGATGTTACTATTTGGATATGTACATTTTCCCCCAAGTACTGCCTTCACTGTATCCCATATACTTTGTTATGTTGTCTCATTGTTGTCACTATCTTAATGAAATTATTGATTTCTATTTTATTCTTTATGCTTTTGGATTAGATTAATAAATTTACAATTAATTTTTAATCTATCTTTTCACTGCCCTTTATTGAATGTAATTTTTTTGGTCTTATCATCTGAATCGGATGCATTTTATATTTCTGCTTCTCTGCATTTGATTCTGAGTTTTTCATGCTCTAATTTGTGGGCAATTTTTTGTATAAATACCATGTACTGCTGAGAAAAAAGGTTTATTCTGTTCTCCAAAGGCTTAGCAATCTAAGTTTTCTAAAATTACCTCCCTAACTTCTTTCTTATTTGTTTTTTAGTTAGATTTATCTAGTTCTGAGAGGGGAAAATTGAGGTCCCACTCTAGTATAGTTTATTGTCTGTTTCCATCTATAACTCATTAACGTTGCCCTTTCAAACTTAGATGCTATATCATTTGGTGCCTATGTTTCTGTTCCAGCCTTTTACTCTGTGCTTATCTCTGCTTCAGATATGTTTGTAGGACCCTGGTTTTACTCCATTCCGCTCTCCACTTCCCTTTATGAGTAAGTGCACTAAATTCATTTTTATAGCGATGATCAATACCTGTGTGTTTCCCTTCCTCACCTTCTCTCACCTTTCATGCTGTCAGTGTTTTATTTCTGATCAGTGCCTCCCTAACCTGCCCTTCCTTCTGTCAGTCCCTGCCTCCCATCCCTGTCCCTTAATATTTTCACATAGGATGAGATAGATCTCTGTACCCAGCTGAGCAGGGACATTGTTCCCTCTTTGAACCAATTTAGATAAGAGGAAGGATCATGCCCTGCCTTCCCATCACCCCGTTACTCCCCTGTCAATTGCTTTTCTCTACCTCTTTCATGTGAGATAATTTTCCCCTTCTGCCTCTCTTAATGGTAGCATACTCTTTACTTCTTTTTGGAATGCAGTTCTCTTTCTCACACCTTGGTTTTGTATCTAGAATATCATCCCAGCACAGTCAGTGTGTGCTGCCAGCGACAGTCCTTCTCATTGCCCCAATAGTCATAAGCACCATTACATCATCTCTCTCTTTTTTTAGTTTAGCAACATCCCACGGTTGTGGTGAGCGCTGCTTCACACTGGATGTTGTGGTGTGGACGCGCTGTCCCCATCCTCACTGCTCCCCATCAGGCCCTTGTTATTGAAGATCTTTCTCCTTTTCATTCCCCTGACATCGCCTTCATAACTTTGTTGTTGTTGTTATCAATGTTGTTCCATCACATCCAGCTCTTTGTGGCCTGTTTGGGGGTTTCTTGGCAAAGACTGGAATGGTTTTCTTTTTCTCCAGCTCATTTTACATATGAGGAAACTGAGGCAGGGTCAAGTGACTTATCCAGGATCATTCAGCCATTACGAGTCTGAGGCCATATTTGAACTCGGATTTTCCTGACTTGAGATGTCATATTCTATTCACTCTGCCGCCTCACTGCCCCCTTAATTTTATTAGTATTGTATGAAAAGTGAAAGTATCAGTGTCTCCATTTGGATTTGAATCTGTTGTGGTCTCTGAACCAATTTCCATTTTTATTTTAGTAGGGAATGAAAGGATATATTGATAATTTCTGCTTTTTGTTACATTTGTTTACAGTACCTTTTGGCCCTAGACCATGGTTAATTTTTGTAAAAGTTAAATGGAGTACAAGAAACAAATCTCTTCAGTTCTGATTTTTCTTTCTAAATATATTTAAGTCTCTCTCTCTCTTTTTTTTTTTTTATCATTGAACATCCACTTTTTATCCCACATTACTGAGCTCACATTTGCAGGATAGGTCTCCCTGGGCTGCATACTGAGCATCACTGCTCTTTATTCCATCCTCTCCTCATTTGTAATGGCTTTGGAATAGTCTTGCATATTTCAGTGTCCTTTGCAGGGTATTTGACAGTCTTTCTCCTCGTGGCTTTCAGAAGTCACTTAGCAGCCTCAGGGTCCTGGCAGTCTAACAGAGGAAGACAACACACAAAAAATTCATGGAAACAGGTTGGAGAGAGGAGAAGGTACCCCATTTAAAGGGCACAATGGAGCAATCAGGGAAGTCCCAAAGATATTGAGTAGGTGAGAAACAAGATGTCTGAAATGAGCTTTCTCCTCCCATGGAGGTTTGGAGTTCATAACCCTATCCCATGGTGGGCAGTGATGGATGTGGGAGGCTTGCAAAGGAAAGAAATTTGGAATAGCTTTTTGGGGTATAAGTTAGGGAATCAGAGATCAGTTATCAGTAAGAGGATTGCCTTCCTGTAATGAAAGCCCACATAGTGACTGCTTTGCAATGAAGGATAGTGACTCAGACGATACCAGTTTCAGGAAAAAAGGGAATTCTAAATTTTCGTTAATCACAAAAAGTGTAAAATAAAATAGCAGAATAAAGAAAGAGAAAGGTCATATATGGGTTAAAAATAGAGTATGAGTAAGGTGTTTTTAAGAAGAAATCACAATGATAGAATAGACCATTTTATACATATGATGGAGAATTACTCCCAAATGTCAAAATCTCTGGTAAAGTGAATGATAGATAGCCTAATGAAAATGGAAGACCATCACATTCCATCCTCATTGACTATATAGACATCGTGCATGTAGAAGGTTGGAAATACAGATGACTCTTCCCAAATATCAAGGTATTTTCAGGTGTTGCCAAACTCTCCTGTATATGGTCAGTCAGTAAGCTTCTGAACTCACTCCCTTGACTTTTGTTCTCCCAAGTTTCCAGAGATGTAGTAGTGTGTTTAGATCCTAAACTTCTCTTGAGGAATCTATTAATGGCTTTCTCATGTATTAGCTGAAATACAGCCTAAATTTATTAAATTTTGCTTTTTTATTATATGAAGGAACCCTCCACAGTGACTCTTATTGCCTTGTACCTGGGTAACAGAGGTAGATTGATTCTCTGATGCTTGTGCTAGTTTTGGCCTGACACTAACAACAAGAAAATAGTGTTCTATCAAGAGTAATCAGGGAATCAAAATATGGAGGAAGGTGGTCTAGCCATGTCAGATCTCAAACTGTATTAGAAAGTGGTACTTATACGAAGGGTTTGGTGCTAGCTGTGACATAGAGGGACGAATCCATGGGGTACATTAGTTACAGATTACGTTATAGTATGTAACCCTAGTAAACTCATATGTGATAAACCCAAATATCCAAGCTTTTGGAACAAAAAACTCATTGTTTACAAAATAGTGCTGGGAAAAACAGAAACTACACAGAGATCAACATCTCACATTATATACCAATATAAGGCCAAAATGGGTACATAAAGGGTGATACCATCTGTCAGATCTCTGGATAAAGGAAGAATGTCTGACCAAACGAGATAGAGAACATCATAAAATGTAAAATCAGTCATTTTATTCCTGTAAAATTAAAACACGTACAAATCCAATGCAACCAAAATTGTAAGGAACACTGAAAATTAGGGGAAATTTTTTTCTAAAAAGTATCCCTCATAAAGGCCTAATTTCTTAAATATGTAGAGAACTGAGTCTAATTTAAAAAACAAAATAGACGTCATTCCACAATTGATAAATGGCCAAAGGATATGAATAGGAAATTTTTAGACAAGGAAATCAGAACTATCTGTGGTCATAGAAAAATGTTCTAAATGACCATCGATTAGAGAACTGTAGATTTACACAATTCTGAGGTACCACCTCATACCTCTCAGATTGGTGTTATGATAAGAAAAGAAAATAATGAATCTTGGAAGAAATGTGGGAAAAGTGTGATACTCATGTACTGTTGGGGGAGTTATGAACTCGTCCTGGAGAAGAATTTGAAACTATGGCCAGAGTTATGGAACTCTACATACCCTTTATCCAGCAGTACCACTGCTAGGTGTGTATCTCAAAGACATAAAAAATGTGGGAGGGGGAGGTAGGGAAGCATATATTTGTACAATATTTATAGCAGTTCTTTTTATGATGTCTGAGCAGAGGAAATCAAAGGAATGCCCTTTAATTTGGGAATGGGTGAACAATCTGTGGTATATTATTGTAGTGAAATACTATTGTGGTATAAGAAATAATAAGCAGGGAGATTTCATAAAAATCTGGAAAGACATAAATGAACTGAGGCAAAATGAAGTGAACAGATCCAGGAGAACATTGTACACAGCAGCGGCAATATTGTTCATTGAAGAACGGTGAATGGTTCAGTTATTTTCAACAATAAAGAGATCCCAGGAAATCTCAAAGGACAAATGAAACCTACTGTCCACCTCCAGAGGAAGAACTGAAATGGATGGAAGAGAGACTGAAACATGACATTTTTCACTTTATTTCAGTCTTTTTATTTTTAAAGTCTTCCTCTACCAAATAACTAATATAGAAACATTTTACATGATTGCACACAGATAACATACATCTGATTGTTTACTGTTTAAGTGAAGGGGAAGGAAAAGAAGGAATGAGGGATAGAATTTGGAACTGAAAACACCAAAACACCAAAAAAACAAATATTTACTTCTTTTCTTTTTTTAACGGTTAATTTATTTAATTTTAGTTTTCAAATTCACTTCCATAAATTTTAAATTGTCAACCTCTCTCTTCCCAGCCTCTCAAAGATAGCATGCAATCAAATATAGATTCTATATATACTTTCCTCTTAAACATTTTCATATTAGTCATGTTGTATAGAATTAGAATGAATTGGAGTATCCGTGAGAAAAACATAAAACAAAATGAAAAAAGAAAATAACCTGCTTTTATCTGCATTCAGAATCCATATTTACTTGTCTGTGAATGTTATTTTCCATCATAAGTCTTTTGGAATTGTTTTAGGTCCTTGCATTGCTGAGAAGAGCAATTCTCTCAAAGTTAGTCATCAAACACTGTGGCTGTTACTGTCTACAGTGTTCTCCTGGTTCTGCTCACTTCACTCAGTGTCATTTCCTAGAAGTCTTTCCAGATTTTTCTGAAGTTCTCCTGCTCATCATTTCTTGTAGCACAATAGTGTTCTATTACATTCATATGCCACAATTTATTCAGCCATGCCATAATTGATGGGCACCCCCTCATTTCCAGCTCTTAGCCACCACAAAGAGAGCTACTATAAATATTTTTTAACATGTGGATCCTTTTGCCATTTTGATGATCTCTTTAGGATAAAATATTTTTTAAAATCTTAACAAATAATTGGGAAGAAAATAAAATGTTTTTTCAAGTGTTAAAAAAAAATCAAAATTTTCCACTGTTCAGCATAGTGCCATCTATTGGTTACAGCAAATGGAGAAATTTTAAACCTGTGAATAAGTTCACATTTCTTGACAGTACATGTTCCATCATATACACACAGCTGATGAGGTTTTGAAAAGAAATACCTTTAAATCAGTAGGTATATAATTACTTTGATTCATTTTTTAGTTTGATTGTATGATTAAGTTCCCTTCTTTGGGAAAAGTTATCCCTAACAGCTAAGGCAGACTAATATATGTGTTCTCTTATGTCTAAGTTTCCTATAGATTTAGTGAATACACAAACTGATAAGATTTTTTTTTTTTAGTAGCAGATTATTTGGAGTAAGACACATATCTTTGTAGGCCTAAAATAATCATTGGATTAGAAGACTGTTTTCAAAGGCTAAGTTCCCCTTTGTGGCTGCTAGAGAAGGGG
Source organism: Potorous gilbertii (assembly GCA_028658325.1). Classification (NCBI taxonomy): domain Eukaryota; kingdom Metazoa; phylum Chordata; class Mammalia; order Diprotodontia; family Potoroidae; genus Potorous; species Potorous gilbertii. The sequence goes on along the minus strand of CM053771.1, from coordinate 3,057,978 downwards.
TGTTGATGGAAGGCTAAGTTCCTCTTTCCAATTTTAGTGGATTAGCTCCTTTTCATTTTTGCTTCAACTGGATTTTAAGTCTAAGTTGACTAGTGTAGTCTAAGGTTATGTTTTCCTTTCTGGCAGCTGGAGGATGGGGTGTGACTACTCACTGCAAACCGCAAGCTCCTCTTTTCCAGCCTTTCTTCAAACATTAGCCTCCTTTAAAGTAATTATTTTGGTTGCAAAACTCATCAGCTGCAGAACAAGGACTTCTAGGGTAATCTCACTTTGAAAGACAGGTTGATAGACACAGGATGAATCTGGCTTAAGAAAACCCAGGAGGAGTAAGTTGTCAGATTACCTGCCTTGTACAATGGAATTATATTCCAGACATGTTTCCTAAGATTGATGTATTTTTTTTCTTCCTCTTCTGTTATAAAAATAAACTATAAATCACTCCTTTGTCACAAATTACTGAGAAATGATCTAGGTATAAAGATTGATACTATAAACAAATCAGTGGAGCAAGGAATAGTGTATTTATCAGATTTATGGAGAAGGGAAGAATTTTTAACTAAAGAGATGGAGAACATTATGAAGTGCAAAACGATAATTTTGATTACATTAAACTGACAAGTTTTTGCACAACCAAATCCAGTGCATCCAAGATTCAGAGGGAAACAGAAAACTGGGAAAGAATTTTTGAAACTAGTATGTGATAAAAGCCTCATTTCCAGAATATATAGATAACTGAGTGAAATGTACAAGAATACAAGTCATTCCCCAATTGATAAATGGTCAAAGGATATGAACAGGCAGTTTTCAGAGGGAGAAATTAAAGCTATCTATAATCATATAAAAATGTTCTAAATCACTACTGATTAGAGAGATGCAAATCAAAACAACTCTGAGTACCACATCACACCCATCAGATTGGCTAACATGACAAAACAGGAAGATGATAAATGTTGGAGAGGATGTGGGAGAGTTGGAACACTCATTCATTGTTGGTGGAGCTGTGGGCTGATCCAACCATTCTGAAGAGCAATTTGGAACTATGCCCAAAGGGCTACAAAAATGTGTACACCTTTTGACCCATCTATCTTGCTTCTTGGACTGTATCCCCCAGAGATCATAAAAATGGGAAAGGGTCTCACATGTACAAAAATATTTATAGCAGCTCTCTTTGTAGTGGCCAAAAAGGGGAAATCAAGGGAATACCCATCAATTGGGGAATGGCTGAATAAATTATGGCATATGAATGTAATGGAATACTATTTTGCTATAAGAAACAATGAACAGGAAGACTTCAGAGAGGCCTGGCAAGACATATATGATCTGATGCTGAGTGAAAGCAGAACCAGGAGAACTTTGTGTACAGAAATGACCACAGTGTGCAAGAGTTTTTCCTGGTAGACTTGCAACTTCATTGCAATGCAGGGACTTAAAAAAAAACCCCAATGATCTTTTAAGGCAAAATGCCTTTCCACATCCAGAGAAAGAACTATGGAATTCAATCCCAGAATGTAGCAGATCATTTTCTTTTGTGTTATGTTTTGTTTTGTTATATGATTTCTCCCATTCATTTTAATTCTTCTATACAATATGACTATTGTGAAAATGCATTTAATAGGAATGTATGTGTAGAACCTATATAAAATTGTATGCCATCTTGGGGAGGGAGGGGGGAAGGAGGGAAAGAAGAAAATCTAAGTTATATGGTAGTGATTGTAGAACACTGAAAATAAATAAAATTTTAAAAAGTAAAAAATTTTTAAAAATTACTGAGAAACGAGTTGACCTAATTTAAAGGTAACCTGTCGACTATTACAAGTTAGTCATTATTTACTAGCAAATTTTTTTCCTCAGATTATTTTCTGTGGCCGATAACTAATTCTGACAGTTGGCACCTGATTTGACAGCGACAGCTCAGTGCTTGGGGGACTCGGAAAGAAAGTGGAAAGAAAAGATTTTTTTTTTGCACACTACACTGAAAGTCTACAGAAAACGATTGTCCCAACTTCACTGTTGTATGCCTGGGATAGCTGGACAGTATACTAGCACTGTAGGAAACTGAATCCCTCCCACTTCAATTAATTTAGGAAGATTCTGAAGCTCGCCTGGCAGGTTAAGGTACTGGAGCCTGAGGTCCTTCCTCAAGAGAGATAGCCAAGCATCCCCATTCAGGCTTGCAATGCACTGCCCATGTTGCTCAAATGCCAAAACTATGTTTGCTTAAAGACTATTGTGTGGAGAAAGCATGCAAGTAAGGCTCTCACATTAAGGTTAAAAGTGATGAAAAGACATTTCCCAAGTATCTCTGAAGAATTCTGTAATCATTTGTGAGACATGGGAGACATTGGCAAAGGACCATCCTCCGTGGTGTGTTGGCATCAAAGAACATGTAGTGCTGTGTGAGCAAAGCATGGTGAGATGTACAGCGTGAGAGCCATCTCCACCCCAAATGTTCACATGGACTATTTGTGCCTGACTTGGGGTAAAGTCCTTTGGTCCCCATTAGTTTCACCATCCATAGTCAGACACACCTTAACCCTGACAAGGGGTTGTCATCTGGTCCTCTCTGAGCACAAAGAACCACAAAAATGACCAACTATTGTAACTAAATCTTGTAATAAATATGTGCTATTGATGAGTAAAAGCAGTCATAAAACAAAGGCATAAGATGTTTTAGCCATGGCACGAACCCAGGCTAGTCTCAAGCCCTCGGAGCAACAGCAGAGAATTCTCCTTTACTTGACTGGAAAGTCTCATATCCCTCAATTTAGTCTAGATTTAATTAGTACATCTTATAAATTCTTTTCATGGTTGATGTAGAGCAGACTTTGTTTTAAGTTCTCAGGAAATAAAGTACATCTTTTCTCTTTCTTTCCTCTTTCTGTAATCACACAGAAATTCCTGCCTCTTCCCAGAATACCCTATACTTGTGAACTTCTCACAAACTTGTCACAGAATATGATGAGGGAATTTCACATCCTCTTCTCTCTTCTCTCTTTCTCCTCCCTGGATCCTCCTGCCTCCCAGGATACATACTTTCACACATGTTCCATAGGGAGACCTTTCTTAGCTTTATTCTATCTGGCCACATCAACTGCATTTCTCAGTATTCCATTGGGCTCTCAGTGACTATGCTTTCAAGTGTTGATTCTGACGCTCATCAAGGGTATGACCTCTGGGTAAGTCTCCTTTCTCTGCTTCTGTTTCCTCCTCTCCCTTGATGAGGGTTAGACTGCAGGAATTCTGGAGCCTCTTTCCTCTCTAAATGCTATCACTTTCCTTGGTTTAGGAGTTGGTGACATTCCAGGATGTGGCTGTGGACTTCACCCCAGACGAGTGGGGCCTCTTGGACCCTCTTCAGAAGGAGTTGTACAAGGAGGTCATGCTGGAGAATGCTGGGAACCTGCTGTCCCTGGGTAAGGACACTTCCCCTGGCCAATATGAGTCTGCTATAAGAAGGAATATGTCCATTCCTGAGTGTGCTGGCTTTGGAGCATTTATCAGTTACTAGAAAGGGAAAAGTCCTGGTCTTCTTTGTCCTAGACTCAGGGTCCTTCTGCTGCCTGGGTTTCCTATGAAAGGTCAGTACATTGTGTGAAGAGAATGTGGAGGTTTCCTGGCTGCTCCTGTCTCCTGCCAATTCTAGGGAGCTTGAGGTCCAAGGTCAGATCAGTGTTGAAGCATCTCAGCTGTGGAAGTCATCCCCCATCAGGCAGCCCAGCCTCTCCCTGGACATGAATTGTGTCTGCCCAGTGTCTGCATACTGCTCAGGTGGCTTTGCCCTGCCCCTCCCCCTTCCTCTTTGGGAGGGGCCAAGTGTTTGGGACATTCTTCTTTGTGAGAAGCCTCAGTTTGTAGCTCCCCGCTCCCAGCTTTGCCTGGAAGGGCACGTTTGTCCTTCCCCTTCCTTTCCATTGCCCCAAATTCCAGCCCAGATGGTGAGAAGGAAGGGAATCAGCATTTCTGTTCATCTGTTGTTCCCCAGCTGTTGTGCTCAGTGCTTTCTTTACAATATGATGTCATTTGGTGATATAATTATACTCATTGGACATTTGAGAAACCTGAAGCAAGCAGAGATTAAAGTGACTTGTTTAGCAGCAAAAAGCTGCTAAGTATTTGAGGCTGGATTTAAAACCTGACCTTCCTAACTCCAGGCCCAGGGCTGTCTCCACTGCACTACCAGCTGCCTCTAATTTCTAGATAGTGCAGACTATGCAGTGAGCGCCCCCTCCCATGATGAAGAGGCACCAAAACCAAATTTTCTGACTCCATGATCTTCTCCCCATCTTTCCTCAAAGCTCCCAAAATCAATGCTGTGGAAACCTTGCTTGAGGACTTCTGGGCCCCACCCTGTGACCTTGCTTGCAGGCCCCTGTCACTGGCAGGAAGAAACAGACTGGCCCGGAATCAGAATCTGACTAACTTAGGTTCATTGAGTACCCTAGTAGGAGAATGTCACCAGCAGAATGAACAGGAGCAAGATTTTCATAGGTTTCAGGGAGTGAGGAGCAGGGGAGGGGCCAGGGACAAAGCTGACTCATCAAGGTCCATTTTGCTGGAGCTCAAGGCTGATCAGGCACATCCTATTCTGGGTTACTTGCATTACAAACATTAATGGGAGAATAAGCCAGATCTGTGTGAACATGATGGAGTGATTCTCTAGCTTTGCATGGACACTTTTTTCCCTAAACAGAACTAAATTACAAGTTTTTCTCCATCCTCATCCTTGATTCCCCATTCCCAGGGCTGTCAGTTCACAAAGAAGATCTGATCTCTTATTTGGAGGGAAGGGAAGCACCATGGCTGCGGGAGCAAGAAGGCCTGAGGAGCTGCCATCCAGGTGAGTGAGGGGAAAGCAGTTATGAGAGGTGTGGTTACAAGAGGCTTCTGGAGTTGGGAGTGAAACCAGTGATAGATCTGGGGCAGGGAGACCTCCCTTAAAATTCTTTTTGAGACACTTGTTACCAATGGCATCCTGTTCAAGTCATTGAACCAGTGAACCTCAGTTTCCCCATCTGTAAAATGAGTGTCATCAACACTATAGCCTTGAAGCTCTCTTCCAGCAATAAATCTAACAACCTATAAAAAGTCATTTTTTGGTATTTGTGGGCATGGAACTCCCCTGAAGGTGCAAAAGGAGGTGAGTGTTCCAATATGAACTCTTTCTAAGACCTTTTTCAAATCAGTGAGTATTTACTAAGTACCTGCTATGTTCCAGACCCTCTGCTAAGCATCAGGAGTATAAGAGATAAAAGGAACATCCTCTGCTGTGCTGGAGTCACAGACTGGGGGTCAGACAACATACCAACAACAGTGTAGAAACCTGTCATGGACAGGAAAATTGGAGCTCATTGAGAGAGAGAAGGCCTAAAGGGAAGGAGGGCTCCAGCTGGGGCTTCATGGTATGCATGGCGATGGTGAGGAAAGCCCACAGAGTGAGGCAATGGAGTATCCTGTCCACAGAACAGAGGACAGCACTGGGCCACTGAAGTATAGTATATTTGGTGGGAAATTAAGGTGAAAGTAAGCTAGAAGAGTAGGAGAAGGGTAGATGATGAAGGGGTAGGTTCTTAACAGATTTGGAGAGGATTTTATATTTGATCCTTTTGCTAGGGAGCCACAGGAGGTTGGTGAGTACTGGGTGACATGGCCAGTATGGAACTTTAGGAAAATAAACTTTGATCCATGGGTGGAGGAATGACTGGAGCCAGGGTAGACTTGAGGCAGCTAAAGCAAGCAGTAGGTTCTTGCAGTACCTCTCGTGTGAGGTGATTGGGGCCTGAACCAAGACTGTCAGTATTGTTAGAGAAGGGGGTGTATGGGAGAGATGTTACCAAGGTGGAATCTCAAAAGTTTGCAACAGATTAAATATGGCAGTCAGAAGTGTGAATGTGTGAGAGTCAGTGGGTTCATGACACCTCATTTGTGAGCCTCCACTAGTGGAAGGATGCCTTGAAGAGAATTAGGAAAGTTGGAAGAGGAGGCAGAGCCAAGATGGCAGAGTGAAAGCAGCGACTCACTTGAGCTCTCCTACTCACTCCTTCAGGTACCTCTAAGGAGTGAGTCTGAACAAATTATAGAGTGGCAGAGTCCATTGGAAGACTGAGTATGGCAAATTTCCTGCCCAGGAGATCCAGGAAGGTTGATGGGAAGGACAGAACACATGGGCTGCCCCAGTGCTGACTCACTTATAGTGGAGCAGGAACAGCCCCAGTAGGGCTAAATCACAAGTAGTTGTGGGGATTCCCAATCCTCTCAGCACAGTCCTGTAGTTCCAGTGGAACTGAGTGAGAGAGAAGCAGGGGGCTGTGGTAGCAGCAGCAGTCACTTCTGGGCCTATCATCCTGCAGACTAAACGTTTGAAAGTTACCTTCTTGAACTTGTGGGAGCCGAGATGATGGAATAAACTTTTAAGTGCTCCCACCCTCCCCTTGTTGACCTTGAAAAACCCAGAGAACATTGCCTCAGGAAAAATCCCTGAATAGTGGAGCCAGCAGAAGGGAAACAGAAGTCTTTCAGCTTGGGAGCTTAGGAAAATCGATGGGAAGGTTTCCTCTTGCTGTGGCTGAAAGGGACCAGTGCAGGACTGGAAGCGACTCAACAAGACTGGAGGTGTATAGCAGAATGGATTAAAAACCACAATCCTACAGTATGTTGTTTACAAGAAACATATTTGAAACAGAGGGATACACACAGGGTAAAGGCAAAAGGCTGGAATAGAATACATTATGCTTCAACTGATAGAAAAAAAAAGTAGGGATAGCAATGCTAATCTCAGACAAAGCAAAAGCAAAAATAGATCTAATTGAAAGAGATAAGGAAGGAAACTATAGCTTGCTAAAAGGCACCATAAACAAGGAAATAACATCATTAGTAAACATATATACACCAAGTGATATAGCATCTAGATTCTTGGAAGAGAAGTTAAGGAAGTTATGGGAGAAAGCGGACAGTAAAACTATACTAGAAGGGAACCTCAGCTTCCCCCTCTCTGAACTTGATAAATCTAACTTCAAAATAAACAAGAAAGAAGTTAAGGAGGTAAATAGAATTCTGTGAAAGGAAGATATGATAGACCTCTGGAAAAAAGTGAATGGGAATAGAAAGGAATATACCTTTTTCTCAGTGGTACATGGCACATACACAAAAACTGACCATATACTAGGGCATTGAAACCTCATAATCCAGTGCAGAAAGGCAGAAATAGAAGTAGTCAGTGCATCTTTTTCAGATCATGATGCAATTAAAAATTACATGTAATAAAGGGGCATGGAAAGATAGACTAAAAATTGGAAACTAAACAATGTAATCTTAAAGAATGAGTGGGTCAAATAACAAATCATAGAAACAATAACTTCATTCAAGAGAATGACAATGATGAGACAAGATGCCAAAACTTATGAGATGCAGTGAAAGCAGTTCTTAGGGGAAGTTTTATATCTCTGAGTACTTACATGAATAAAATAGAAAAAGAGGAGATCAGTGAATCGGGCATGCAACCGAAAAAGCTAGAAAAAGAACAAATTGAAAATCCCCAAGTAAATACCAAATTAGAAATACTGTAAACCAAAGGAGAGGTTAATAAAATTGAAATTAAGAAAACTATTACTAAACTAAAACTCCTAAATAAAACTTTGAGTTGGTTTTATGAAAAAGCCAATAAAATTGATAAACCTTGGGTCAATTTGATTAAAGAAAAAGAGAGAAGAAAACCAAATTACCAATTATAAGAGGGAAAAGGGTGAACTCCCCTCCAATGAAGAGGAAATTGAAACAATAATTAGAAATTACTTGACCCAACTGTATGCCCATAAATCTAACAATTTTAGTGATATGGATGAATGTTTACAAAAATATAAATTGCCCAGATTAAGAAAAGATGAAGTAAAATTCTTAACCCCATCTCAGAAAAAGAAATTGAAGAAGTCATCAGTGAACTCCCTAGGAAAAAATATCCAGGGCCAGATGGATTTACAAGTGAATTCTATCAAACATTTAAAGAAGAGTTCATTCCTGTACTATATAGACTATTTGGGAAACATGACAAAAAAGGAGTTTTAGCAAATTCTTTTTATGATACAAATATGAATGATTCTGATACCTAAACAAGAAAGAGTCAAAACAGAGAAAGAAAATTATAGACTAGTTTCTCTAATGAATATTGGTGCAAAAATTTTAAATAAGATATTAGCAAAAAGATTGTAGCAACTTATCAAGAGAATAATACACTTTGATCAGGTAGGATTTACACCAGGAATGCAAGGCTGGTTCAATATTAGGAAAACTATCAGCATACTTCATCATGCCAGCGACAAAACTAACGACAACCAACCATATGTTTAGCCCAGTAGATGCAGAAAAAGCTTTTGATAAAATGTAACACCCATTCTTACTGAAAACACCAGAGAACATAGGAATAATTGAAGCTTTCCTTAGAAGAATAAGTAGTATCTACCTAAAACTATCAGTTAGCATTATATGTAATGGGGATAAGCTAGATGCATTTCCATTAAGATTGGGGGTGAAACAAGGATGCCCATTTTCACCACTATTATTCAATATAGTATTAGAAATGTTAGCTGTAGCAATAAGAGAAGAAAAAGAAATTGAAGGAATTAGAATAGGCAAAGAAGAAACTAAGTTATCACTCTTTGCTGATGATACCATGATATACGTAGAGAATCCCAGAGAATCAAGTAAAAAATAAACAACTTTGGCAAAGTTGCGGTTACAAAATAAACCCAGATAAATCATCTGCATTTCTCCATATTACTAATGAAGTCCAGCAGCAAGAGATAGAAAGAGAAATCCCATTTAAAGCTAGGGTAGATACTATAAACTATCTGGGAGCCTACCTGCCAAAACAAACCCAGGGACTGTATCAACACAATCACAAAACACTTTGTGCACAAATAAAATCAGATCTAAGTAAGTGACAAAATATCAATTGGTCATGGGTAGGCTGAACTACTATATTATGGTACTAGAAATGTTACCTTCAGCAAGAAGAGAAGATAAAGAAATTGAAGGAATTAGAATATGCAAAGAATCATGATATGATGATATACATAGAGAATCAAGTGAAAATAAGTACTTGAAATAATAAATAACTTTGACAAAGTTGCAGGATACAAAATAAAGCCACATAAATCATCTGCATTCCTATGTATTACTAACAAAATAATTTCTGTATATTACTAACAACAGCAAGAGATAGAAAGAGAAATCTCATTTATAGGTACCGTAGACACTATAAAAATATTTGGGACTCTGCCTGCCAAAACAAACCCAGGGACTATATGAATACAATTACAAAATACTTTTTGAACAAATAAAGTCAGATCTAAATAATTGGAAAAAATATCCGTTGCTTGTGGGTAGGCCAAGTTAATATAATAAAAATGATAATTATACCTAAATTAATTTATTTATTCACTGCCATACCAATCAAAGTACCAAAAAATTATTTTATAGAGCTAGAAAAAATAATATCAAAATTCCTCTGGAAGAACAAAAGGTCCAGAATATCAAGGGAATTAGCGAAAAAAATGGTAGAGAAGTTGGCCTAGCCATACCAGATCTTAAATTATATTATAAAGTGGCAATCATCCAAACCATTTGTTACTGGCTGAGAAATAGAAGGATAGATCAGTAGAATAGGTTAGGTACACAAGACACAGTAGACAGTAATTGTAGCATCTATTGTTTGATAAACCCAAGGACCCCAGCTTCTGGGATAAGAACTCACTGTTTGACAAAAACTACTGGTAAAACTGGAAAATAGTATTGCTGAAACATGGCAGAGACCGATGCTTGACACCATATAGCAGAATAACATCGAAATGGGTACACAATCTAGGTAATTATACACAGATTAGGTTGTACACAGATTAGGAGAGCAAGGAATAGTTCATTTATCAGATTTATGGAGAATGGAGGAATTTATGACCAAACAAGAAATAGAGAATATTATGAAATCCAAAATGGATAATTTTGATTACATTAAATTGAAAAGTTTTTGCATAAATAAAGCCAATGCAATCAAGATTAGGAGGGAAGCAGAAAACTGGGAAAGAATTTTTATAACTAGTATCTGTGATAAAGTTCTCATTTCTAAACTATATAGAGAACTGAGTCAAATTTACAAGAATACAAGTCATTCCCCAGTTGATGAGGAAGAAATTCAGGCCATCTATAGTCATATGAAAAAATGCTCTAAATCACTATGGATAAGAGAGGTGCAAATCAAAACAGCTCTGAGGTACCATATAACACCTATAGGATTGGCTAACATGACAAAACAAGAAAATGATAAATGTTGGAGAAGATATGAAAGAGTTGGAACACTAACTCCTTGTTGGTGGAGCTGGGAGCTGACCCAGCCAATCTGGAGAGCAATTTGGAACTGTGCCCAAAGGGCTATAAAATTACTGCTTCCAGGATTGTACTTCAAAGAGAACATAAGGATGAGAAGGGGGCCCACATGTACAAAAATATGTATAGGAGTTATTGTGGGATGGCCAAGATTTGAAATCTTAGTTTGGGGAAATTGGAGATAGAAACTCCCAGGTTTCCCATAGCATGTGATACTTAAGGAGCTAGAAGGAAGTCTTTGTGATCTTCACTGTGGGTCTGGTAAGGTCTCAGCAGGATCTGAACCAGAGAAAGGTCACTCAATATAGGGGTATAGTGCAAGAGCCAGAAACGGATTTGGGGCTCAGAACCTGCATTTGCCAACTAAGAAAACAGAATACAGGAACTGAGGTAAAGACTGGGCCTGGTGTCAGCCACAGGCCCTGTAAGCCAGCCAATCCACATGGATTAAGCACTTCTGGTTATTTAAGCACTTAACTAAGCTTTTGGAAGGAAAAAGCCAGTCCCTGCTTTCAAGGAGCTCCCAGTCTGGCGTGGAAACAAGGAGATGGTTTGAGAAGAAGCAACAGATTGGGAATCTCACTTTTAGGTGCTCCAGCGAAGAGAAAGGAATGGAAGGAAATCTAGTGTAGTGGGATATATGAGAACTCAAGGAGTGAGGCTAACAGTGGTTTAAGAAGGAGAGGAGAATTATGGAGGAAAGAGTTGAAGTCAAAATAAGAATGTTAAAAATCCAGGCACACCTCGGAGATGCTGGGAGTTTGGTTCCAGAGCACTCAAGTAAAGCAGAAATAGCCAAAAAGTCAGTCACATGACTTGTTTTATTTCCCACTGCATACAGAGGTTATGTTTACACTATGCTATTGTCTGTTACATTTGCAATAACAGTGTGTCTAAAATATCTATGTACATCCCTTAATACAAAAATATTACTACAGAAGTCTAACCATCACCTGAGCCCTCACAGAGTCATAATCTCATTCTTGGTGGAAGCTCTTGCCCAGTGTTGATGGCTGCTGAGTGATCAACATGGAGGTTACTCAAGGTTGGGGGTGACTGTGGCAATTTATTAAAATAAGGTGATGGTGAAGTCTGCCACACTGATTGATACTTCTTTTCACGTGAACCCTTAGAGCTTATCATGGGATTATTAATTGGCTTATTTTCAATATTGTGTGTCAGGGAAAGAGAAGAAGAGAATAAGTCAACCACAGTAATGAAACAAGTTTTCTTAATAACAAAACAAAAGAAAGTTCGGTGGAGAAAAGCCATCTAGTACTGTGGACAGAGCCTGCCCACTTGCAGGGCTGGAGTTCTAGTCTCAGCTGCTGAGATGTTGGGCAGGTCACTCAGCCACTCTGAGCTCATGGCCTCACTTGGGGAATATGATGAGAATGTGGATCCTGCCATTGTCACAGGTGTTTGTAATCCAATGTGATTGTGTGTGAAGGTCTTTGTAAATAAGTTATCTTGCATATGTGAGCTAATGGCATTTTCAAATGATTGATTCTGTCCATTTAATTTTGAAGACTTTTCTCTTAGCCTGGGTAAGTAGGATA
>CM053771.1:3025374-3045548 GCA_028658325.1 Potorous gilbertii | reverse complement strand
ATGTGAGCTAATGGCATTTTCAAATGATTGATTCTGTCCATTTAATTTTGAAGACTTTTCTCTTAGCCTGGGTAAGTAGGATATAAATCATTTAGTTTACTTTATGCCAAAGAGGGAAGTGACTATAATTATAAAGGTGTGTACTTGTGTCTCTGTATATATGTTTTATTGTTTGTTTCTTGCAGAAGGAGAGATTGGACCTGAAATGCAAGAGACTACTGGAAAGCCAATTACTTTTGTGAAAGAAATGCATGAGGGAAGCTTCATGAGTGGTGGTCCCTGTGACATCAGTGGGGGACAAATCTGTGATATGTTTCTCAGAATCCACAAAGGAGAGAAAGCTTATGAGTATCATTGCGAAAAGGACTTGAATCAACAGTCATCCCTTATTAACCATCAACAAATTCAGACTGAGGAGAAACTACCTGAGTGTCCTGAATGGGGTAAAACTTTTAGAGAACATTCATCCTTCCTTATGCATCAGACACTCCGTAGTGGAGAGAAACCTTATGAATGTCATCAATGTGGAAAGACTTTCACATGCAGCTCCAGTCTTGCTGTACATCAGAGAATCCATACTGGAGAAAAACCTTATAAATGTTATCAATGTGGAAAGGCTTTTAGAAGTAGTTCTCATCTTATTGTACATCAAAGAATTCACACTGGAGAGAAACCTTACGAATGTAATCAATGTGGAAAGGCTTTCTCATGCAGCTCCAGTCTTGCTGTACATCAGAGAATCCACACTGGAGAGAAACCTTATGAATGTAGTCAATGTGGAAAGGCTTTTAGAAGAACCTCTCATCTTGCTGTACATCAGAGGATCCACACTGGAGAGAAACCTTATGAATGTAATCAATGTGGAAAGACTTTCAGCTACAACTACAGCCTTACTTATCACCAGAGAGCCCACACTGGAGAGAAATTTTATAAAGATGATCTGTGGGGAAAGACTTTTACACAGAGCTCTAGCCTTGGTACACATCAGAGAATCCACACTGGAGAGAAACCTTATGAGTGTAATCAATGTGGAAAGGCATTTAAACAGAAGTCACTTTTTAATTGTGATCAGAAAAGCCATACTGGAGAGAAACCTTATGAATGTAATCAATGTGAGAAAACTTTCACATGCATCTCTGGTCTTGCTGTACATCAGAGAATCCACACTGGAGAGAAACCTTATGAATGTAATCAATGTGGAAAGACTTTTAGAAGAAGCTCTCATCTTGTTGTACATCAGAGAAGCCACACTGGAGAGAAACCTTATGAATGTAATCAATGTGGAAAGGCTTTCACTTGCAGCTCCAGTCTTGCTGTACATCAGAGAATTCACACTGGAGAGAAACCTTATGAATGTAATCAATGTGGAAAGACTTTTGGAAGAAGCTCTCATCTTCTTGTACATCAGAGAAGCCACACCAGAGAGAAACCTTATGAATGTAATCAATGTGGAAAGGCTTTCAGCTCCAACTACAGCCTCATTTATCATCAGAGAATTCACACTGGAGAGAAACCTTATGAATGTGCTCAATGTGGAAAGACTTTCACACAGAGCTCCAGTCTTGCTACACATCAGAGAATCCACACTGGAGAGAAACCTTATAAATGTAATCAATGTGGAAAGGCTTTTATACAGAGGTCCCATTTTACCTATCATCAGAGAAGCCACACTGGAGAGAAACCTTATAAATGTAATCAATGTGGAAAGGCATTTAAACAGAGGTCTCATTTTACTTATCATCAGAGAAAACACACTGGTGAGAAACCTTAGGAATGTAATCAGTGTGGAAAGGCTCTCATACAGAGGGCCGATTTTGCTATACATCAGAAAATTCACACAGGAGAGAAACATTATAAATGTAATCAATATGGAAAGGCTTTCACACACAACTCCAGTCTTTTTTTTTTTTTATTTTGTAGCCCTTTATTAGCAACTAAAATAGAAGATATCTGTTGTACAACATGGGTAGTAGTTGATTATACTGGCAATTTATTATATTCTAATGAAGATAATTTATAAATGCAATTTTCATTATTAAAAAGCTTCTACCCTTTTTTGTTTGTTTATAATTTGCAAAATTATTCTGAAAGCTGAATATATGTGTACAGGCTGCAAAGAATGCAAATTTAGAATATGGTAAATGCTTTACAGGTTGTATTTGAAAAGCCATCTGCCACCGTGACTTTACATCCATCATCACTTTTAAATAATAAAATATTTTGAGGCCAGACTTCCTTCCTTCCATTGTCCTAAACAAGAAAGCATTTTATAATGAGTTGAAATTAAAGAACGACTATAGTTATTAAAAAGAAGAGAAGAAAATTCTATTACTTTTGAGATTTCTGTGGCCCCAAAGATCAGGAACTGTATCTTTGTAAGGGCTAGGCTGGGACCCCATTTAGAGAATGAGTATGCGCAGGTGGTATCCCTGAGTATTCAGAGCTTCAGTGGACTGTGAGTGCTCCAGCTGCGTAACTCACTGAACTGTCTTGCCAATTTCTACACTAGCTTGACTGGGCATAATTCAAAAATGAAAAGCTCATATTCATTCCATTCTTCTGGAGCTCTGGGATAGCATTTAGTAACACCCCAATGGGATGTCTTCCTCATATTGTGTTATGGTATTTCTTCAAGGTAATTGCTAAAAGATAAAGGGTCTAGTTGTTCTGTAATACTCATAATCCCAATGGCAGAAATCAGAAGAAACCACAAAGAAATTACTTGGCTCTGCTAGATATTTGCTAAAGAGTTTTCTGAATTCCTGTTCTTTTGACTCAGAACTTCCACCAATATAGGAATAATGGTAAACTCATCCTTATGGCTTTCCATGGCTTTAGCAGTATAAGGCAAATCCATTTCAATGCTGTGTTCATCTTCATCTGTCTGCGGAGACATGCACTCCAACATTCCTGTCTTCCATAGTTCTCCATAAGTCTTTTGATCAATATGAAGGTCATACAGAGGTGTTCTATATATATCCATACTGGAAAGTGCACCTTCAGATAGGGGCATATGATGGGAAGGCCCAAGAATGAATATTATCTGGGTAATAGATGGATCCACTTGTTTGTAAGCATGAGCAGCACAAGACTCACAGTAAGTACATCCTACATGGGGAGCAATAACGACTCTAGCAGGTCTTTTTGTGGACTGTACTTGTGAAAGTTAATCTTCTAATTGTGCATTCATTGAAGACCTGAGGCTGTGAACCAGCTCCCAGTATGACTGGCTTCCCAGCAGACCACTCAGTTGGACATCTTGGAACCTGTGCCATCTATGGTGCAAGAGGATGAATGAGGAGGTGGCATCAGCTACAGAAATGGCTTGGGGAGGACTAGTCAACCCAGGAGGAGGAGGAAGAAGAGAAGGGGATGGTGGCAGTGGCCCTGTCCTGGATCACCATACATGCTGATGGCAACCAGAAGAAGGGGTCTGTGACAGCCCCAGCGCTGGTCCCCTGAGTTGCCACTTCTCCTTGGGGCAGGGCCCACTGCCTAGCCACTCCAATATCATTCGGGCCCCCCCACCCCCACAACTCTCAGACTCAGAACTCCAGTCTTACTGCACATGAGAGAATCCACACTGGAGAAAAATCTTATGAATGTGTTCAGTGTGGAAAGAATTTGCAAGAGTACAGCAGATTTGCTGGCCATCAACATATTCGCACTGCAGAGAAACCTTATCAATGTCAGCAATGTGGAAAAGCTTTTAGAAGAAGCTCTTGTCTTGCTAAACTTTAGATCATCCCATAAGACAAAACTTAGGAAACTTATGAATGTGATAAATATGGAAAGGCTTTCACACAGAAGGCCACTCTTGCTGTATATGAAAGAATCTAGACTGGAGAGAAACCTTTTGAATGTCATAAATGTGGAAAGGCTTTCACCCTGTGCCCCATTTTGGAAGATCATCAGAGAATCCCCACTGAGGACAAACCTTTTGAAGGTGATAAATGGGGAAAGACATTCACATAGCCCTCCAGTCTACTGAACATCATAGATGCCATAATGAAGAAAGAGGTTTTGAATGTACTCATTCTGGATAGGCATTCAAGTATCGTTCTGTTCTTACTCTTCAGAGAAGCCATACTGGAGAGAAATCTTGTGAGTGCCTAGAATCTGGTAAAGCTTTTATTGCACTCTCTTCCTTTACTAAGCACCAGAGAATCCATCAATAGAGGGTAATTCTCATTCATGTGATCAACATGGGAAATCATTCAGGCTCATATCATTCCTTATTTCTCATCAGAGGTTTCTCATCTATCTTCTATCACAGGAAATAGAAATCATTCTTGTAATGAATGTGGAAAGCCATACAAATAGAGTTCAGAGCTTGTTAGTCATCAGAAAATCCATCTTGGGCACAAGTCCAATAAGGACTCAATGTGGGAAGACCTTCAGCCAGAGAGCTTCTCTTCCTTCTCATCAAGGATTCTTTGTGCAGAGAAGACTTAGGAATGTGCTCAATGAGGTCCTGCCTTTCCCTGGAAGATGAAGGTCACAAGACATCACACCTGGTTTCCTGGTGGGAGTCATCCTTCTCTTGTTCTGGCCCTTCCTGGGTGATCTATTCCTTGAGGCTGTCTGTGACATACAATGGAGCATGTCAAGGGAGCTCAGTGACACCTGGTCCTCCCCATCCCCAAAGTGAATCTCCACAAAGACCCAGAAGTGGTCACCTAGCCTCTACTGAGCTCCCTGCACCTCTTGGAGCAGTGCCCACCCTGCACTCCCGGGGCAGCCTCTTGGTTGGGAGGTCTTTAGTTTTGGTTTGGTTTGGTGCTTTTTAAAAAACTAAGCTGAGATTGGTTTCTCTATAAAATCTGTGCTTGATTTTCCTCTCTGGAGACCAAGCAAATGTGTTCATGGGTCCTCCTTTATATGATTGCCCTGAACTTTCTGATAATTAACTGGATAGTTTCATACTTTTAGTGTCATCTTCTCATTTCTGTTCTTGCTTCCCTCATCATTTTGTTTTCTGGAGCAAGTTTGGTGGGGAGCTCAGTCTAATTCCATATTAGTCTCTTAAGACAGTAATTTTATAGTGTTGAAATTACTTTGTGTCTTCAGGATTAGCTACTTAAATATCACTTGTTGTTCTTGGGCTAACTTTCACTGTAGAATATGAGGCCCTGGAGGCTACCTGTCCTTTCTCTGAGCCCTTTGTAACTTACTCCTTCCAAAATCTATGGTGCCAATCCCTCATCTTTAGATATCTCATTGTCTATGCCTCATTCTAGAAGTGGTGGTCACTTCCCTCCAGGGTCCCATCATTTCCAAGCCAATGTCAAATTCTTTCATTTTGGTGACAAGTTGATGGAGAATAGATTTTCCCCCCGTGGGTTTCTGTACCTTTTGAAAAATTAACTTATCTTGAAGAGCAGTTGATGTGTATTGGCTCTTCTACTATTGAGAGAAATAGGAGAGATGGGAGAGGGAGACATGAGAGGAGAGGGAAAGGAAAAAGAGACCTAAGGGAGTTTTTCCAGCAATACTGTCTGTTCCAGGCTTTATTCCTTTTTCCTGCAGGACTAGCAGGTGCTTTCTCTCTGCATGGTTTTAGTGGATCTGGCTCCTGTTGAATTAATTCTTTTGTGCTTTCCACTGGCTAATGCCTAAAACCCAGCAAGAATAAGAGAAAGAGGTTTTATTCCACCTAGAATGTGGCAAACCCTACCTGGCATTCACAATTTAGCTAGCAGTGTTTATATAGTACTGGAGACAAAGGATAACAGGTGGCTATCCATTAGGGTGAAGCTGGTTATACCAGTACCAAAAGGTTTGCTTGTAGTCCCTCACTCAAATAAAAGTCAACTGCAAGTCATGTCACCTTCTCCCTGATGTCATCGTCCTCTTGGAAACAAAAGGCAACCAACTTGTGAGTAGTCTAAGGTGCCTGAATGGGGACCCAGCCATTTGGGTCACTTAGCTTGTTCTCTCCCTCTGACTGTGCTTGTGCTTAAGCCATACCTCTTCAAAGGAAGGTAAATTTTGTGTAAATATGAATAAGTATGTACATATGTATATATAAATATATCCACACTATTGTAACCTTTGGAGGATGGGGAGTAAGGGGGAAAAAGAACCAAGTAAACGGTGCACAGTAGAGAACAAGGAAACTTCCAAGGAAGCAAAGAAAAGATGTATAGTGTTTTATCATACAGGCTTTCTTGAAATGAAAATTCATTGATATGCATTTTGAATCCTCTTAGGTTCTGCTGTGCACAAGACGTGCTATTTTTCTTTTGTATTTAAGTTCATGATACTTTTTTGTCTTTATTCTCCTTTTATATTCTGGTGTTTGAATCGAAAATTAAATGGAAAAAAAAAGACCCACTCAGTCACTTAGTGTTTTTGAAGGGTCCTGTGCTCAATGCCCTCCACTAGGCATGAAGAACAAGGGTGCATAAAATAAAATCAACCATACTCAGATGAGTTTAGAAACTGATAGAGGAGAAAACAAGTGCTTAAATAAGTCCATAAATCACAGAAACTTAATTGAAATAACACAAACACAAAAGGACAAAATACAGGATGGCTTAACAAGGAGGAGGCCAGCAGATAGGATTTCATGGAAACCATAGCCTGTGTCTTATGAGGTGAGAGGGATTCCAAGGTAGAGGGGAAGGACCCCTTAGGCAAGGGGGTCAAGCAGTACCTAGAATCCTCTGTGTGAGAAACCAAAGTTCCAGGGGAGCGAGGAGTGTCTCATATGCCTGGAAAGAGACATTGGGGCCAGGATGTATAGGATTTCAGAGCTTTAGGAGAGGGGTTGGTATTTGATCCCAGATGCAAGAAGGAGTCATCAGGATTGGTCAGTTCGAATGATCACATGGTCATATCTGCACTTGAGGAAAATTAATTTGGCAAGAGTGTGGAGAAAGACCTGAGACTGGGCAACCAGTTATGAAAGTGGAGTGAGAAAGGAAGAGGAGATTAAGAATTTAAATAGCACTCATTGTGTTCCAAGCCCTGTGCTCTGTGCTTACAAACAAAATTTCATTTGATCCAACAACCCTGTTCTCCCCATTTTCCCCTTCCTGGGTAAGGAAACCCAGGCAAACAGTTTACTGACTTAGAGATAGTCATACAACTAGTAGACCTGTGAAGCTAGATTTGAACCCAGATTTCCTCACTCTAGCCCCAGACTACCTCTATCCACTTTGCTACCTCTGTCTTAATATCTCATACCATAAATTGTATAGATTTCTTCTAAAAATATACTGAGATCATCCTCTAATTGTCTCAGGAGTCTAAAGCTTCAGGCTATTAATTTCCTGTTCTCATAAGTACCAGTAGCCACAAGAAGCCCCAGGTGTATCCAGATGTTTGACTGAAGTGATGGAGTCTGGTGAGAGTTGACTGAGCTGAGTCAGTGATCTGTGTCCTCAGTGTTGAACTTGCAGAGATCATCTTGAGTCAGTCCCCTCCCAAAGCAGAGGCTGTTGTACCAACCTGGAGAAGATGTGATGAAATCCTGAAAGATGGTGGTTGCTTTGAGAGTGAAGAGGAGGGCTCAGATTTGAGAGATGAAGTGAAGGTAGCAAAGGTGAGGTTTGGCAGCTGACTGGATATGTGATATGAAAGAGTACAGGATAGTTGACAATCCTGTGAAGCTGGGAGGCTGGGAGATGGTGGTGCCTTCCATAGAAAGAGGGAAGTTAGTAAGGGAAGGGAGGTGCAGGGTAAAAAACTTTGTGTTCATGTTTTAGATGTGTTGATGTTGTGGTCTTTGAGATAGTGAGTTGAAAATTTCTAAAAGGCAGTGGGAGATAGAACTGAAACAGAGGAAGGATTAAGGTTTCTGGATCACAGTCATTTGTATAGTGATGATAATTCAGTCCAAGAGGGAGAATAGCAAAGGACTCAAGATGGCCTTGGGGAACATGTACTGGTTAGGTTGTATGTGGTGCATGGGCTGTCAGAGAAAACTGAAAAAGGGTGGTCAGACAGATAGGAGGTAGAGCAATAGAGAAAACCCCCAGAGGAGTGAGAATTCAGGAGGAGAGAGTGGTCGACAGTGTACAATACAGAGAAACTGGCCTAGTTAAGAGTTCATTTAAATGGGATTTCTCTTTTTATCTCTTGTGGTTGGGCTTTGTTAGTAACATAAAGAAATGCAGATGATTTATGCGGGTTTATTTTGTAACCTGCAACTTTGCCAAGTTGTTTATTATTTCAAGTAGTTCTTTACTTGATTGTCTGGGATTCTCTAAGTTATCATATCATCTGCAATGAGTGATAATTTACTTTCTTCTTTGCCTGCTCTTATTCCTTCAATTTCTTTTTCTTATTGCTAAAGCTAACATTTCTAGTACTATATTGAATAATAGTGGTGATAATGGACATCCTTGTTTCACCTCTGATCTTATTGGAAGTGCTTCTAGCTTATCTCCATTGCATTTAATGCTTGCTGATGGTTTTAGGTAGATACTGCTTATTATTTTATGAAAGGCTTCATTTATTCCTGTGCTCTCCATTGTTTTCAATAGGAATGGATGTTGTATTTTGTCAAAAGCTTTTTCTGCATCAATTGAGATAATCATGTTTTCTGTTAGTTTTATTGTTGATATGATCAACAATGCTGATAGTTTTCCTATTATTGAACCAGCCCTGCATTCCTGGTGTAAATCCTACCTCCTCATAATGTATTATTCTTGTGATAAGTTGCTGTATTTTTTTTGCTAATATCTTATTTAAATTTTTTCATCTATATTTATTAGAGAAATTGGTCTATAATTTCTTTCTCTGTTTGGCTCTTCCTGTTTTAGATATCAGAACCATATTTGTATCATAAATAGAATTTGGTAGGACTCCACCAATTTTCCCAAATAGTCAACATGGTATTGGAATTAAGTGTTCCTTAAATGTTTGATAGAATTCACTTGCAAATCCATCTGTCCCTGGAGATTTTTTCCTAGGGAGTTCATTGATGACTTGTTCAATTTCTTTTTCTGAGATGGAGTTATTTAAGTATTCAACTACTTCTTCTGTTAATCTGGGCAATTTATATATTTTTTAAAAATATTTATCCATTTCATTTAGATTGCCAAATTTATGAGCATACAGCTGGGCAAAGTAATTTCTAATTACTGTTTTAATTTCCTCCTTGTTGGAGGTGAGTTCACCCTTTTCATTTTTGATATTGGTAATTTTGTTTTCTTTCTTTTTTTTAAATCAAATTGACCAAAGATTTATGTTTTATTGTTGTTTTTCCCCCTCTTAAAACCAACTCATAGTGTTATTTATTAGTTCAATAGTTTTCTTAATTTCAATTTTACTAATCTCTCCTTTGGTTTTCAGTATTTCTAATTTGGTATTTACTTAGGGATTTTCAGTTTGTTCTTTTTCTAGCTTTTTCAGCTGCATGCCCAATTCATTGATCTCCTCTTTCTTTATTTTATTCATGTAAGCATTCAATGCTATACAACTTCCCCTAAGAACTGCTTTTGCAGTATCCTATAAGTTTTGGTAGGTTGTCTCCTTATTGTCATTCTCTTGAATGAAGTTGTTGATTATTTTTGTTGTTTAACCCACTCATTCTTTAGGATCAGATTATTTAGTTTCCAATTAATTTTTGGTTTATCTTTCCATGACCTTTTATTACATATAATTTTTATTGCATTATGATCTGAAAAGGATGCATTGACTATCTTTGCCTTTCTGCACTGGTTTGGAAGGTTTTTATGACCAATTGAGAATGTTTACTTTAGAGAGCATTTTATCAGAGTGAGGGAGAGAGCAGAGATGGGTTTCAGTGGGTTCAGAGTAATTTTTCAAGGAGTTTGGCTAAGAAAAGGAGGTGAAGAGGGATAGCTCAAGGGCTACAGAGGGTCTGGGAAAGGGTTCCTTGTGGATGGACTGGGCAAGTGCATTTTAAAGCAGCAGGAAAGGAACCAGCTAGTATAGCAAAGATGAAAATTTGAGAGATTAGGGAGATGAGTGAGGCTGCAAACTGTTGGAGAAGACAGGATAGGTTGGGATAAAATGCCCAAGTAGAGGGCTGACTTTGGCAAAGAGAAGGGTAACATCTTGGGAACCTGGAGGAAAAAAGCTACTAGAAGATGACATGCAATTGTTTTGATACAAAGAGAATGGGAGTATTTAACATTCAATAAACAGTTCTAAAATGCCTACTATGGGCTAGTTCATTTGCTTCATGCTTGGATACAAAAAATGGTAAATAAAGATCTGTGCCCTCAAGGAGCTCCCATAATAATTCAAGAAACCACAAATAACTTGCAAACAAGATATGGACAGGATAAACTTAAAAGAGGGAAGAGGCTGGAATGAAGAATGGTTGGGAAAGGCTTCCTGTAGAGAGATTTTAGTTGGGACTTGAAGGTAACTGGAGGCAGAAATGAGAAGGAGCATATTGCCCGTGGAGGATGGTGGAGAAATGTCTTGGAGATGAGAGAAGGTGACTCTTCCTGGAATAGCAAGGAAACCCATGTCATCAGATCTATTAAAAGTAAAGTATAAGAAGAATGCAAAAGGAAATGTTGCTTAGCTCACAAAAGGGTGTGAATGCCAAAGGATTGTGTATTTGATCCCGGAGTTTATTGAGTAGAGAAGTGACATGGTTGAATCTTTCATTTAGGTACATTACTGTGTTGAAAAATTGAAGCATGCACTGGAGTGGGACAGTCTTGAACCAGGCCAACCAGCAGGCTATTGTAGAAGTTCAGGGGTGGGGAGATAGGATCCGCACCAAGAAGGTTCCAACATCAGTGGAGAGGAGGGGATGTATTTCAGAGATGTTGCGAAGGTGAAAGTGGGTAAGATTGGATGAGAGAGAGGAGTCATGGAGGACATCTTGATTGTGAACCTGAGGGACTCTGAGGACGGTGTGGCCCTTGACAGGAAGAGGGCCAAGAAGGAGAAAGAAAATGAGTTCAGTTTCACACATGTAGATAGTAAGACATCTTGCAAGATTGTTGTCTACAAGGTAGTTGAGAGAAGAAAGGGTTCACATTTTAAAGTAAGAGACAAGGTACTCAAATGAGAGTGATCGGGTAAAATTATCAATAAACATTGCCTTCTTCCCCAGGGCCATGGCTCACTTGACCTTCCTTTGGAGCCGAGATAGCTCTGCCTCCTGGAAGCCAGCTCTGCTGGTGCAGGACCCAGAAAGGTTGGACCCTAAGCCACACACAATTCCAGTCTTTTTACTCACTGCTCTTTCCACTTGGCCCCAGTCCCTCCCCTTCTCACCCCCTTCAGCTGTGAGAGGTCTTGGTTACTCAATAGAGGACTTCATCACTTCATGCCTTTTGTGAGCTAAGCAATATTTCCTTTTGCTTTCTTCTTGGATGCCCTTTGTTCAATAGCTTCTTTCATAGGATTCCTAATGATGGCGTGCTTGGGTGCTTGTGCTTGGATCCTGGGTTCAAGATCACATTTCTTCCTGCTTCAACACACTACCCCTGGTCATTTTCTCCCAATCCAAGGACACTGTGCCCAGCAATATCTCATGAGTGGGCTCAGTAAGACAAACTATCTGTCCCTGTTGCACGAACAAGCTGACCTCTGGAGAATTTCCTGTATCTTACACCTGCAGAGTTATCATGTATAGATTCCCACAGTTATCATATACAATTCAGAGGTTAAGCTATAGACAGACACCAACTCTCAAAGCTACCTTCGTAGAGAACACCAAAAATATACCCCTTAGCAGCCTCTTCCCCCAGTTTCCAGCAGTGAATGATGCTGGTGACTAAGGTAGTACATTATCACCTAATTAGCATATCTGCCTGATAATCCACTGCTTTTCCTATATGGACTTTAGAATCATTCCTGTTCAAGTTGAAAGTTCCTTGAGGAGCTCTGCCCACCCTATTGGCATTATGATAAACCTTTTTCAACTTGACTTAAAGAACGCTTGAGTCTTTGAGTTCATTCCAGATGACCCTCTCCAGTACTTCAGTCCTTGAGGAGTCCCTGAATCCCTTAAACCACATCGCTAAGATGCTGTCTTCTGCTGGCTGTTCCTCCCCTTGGGTCTTCTCTGACCATGTGGTAAGTGCCCTCCTGGTCCTCCTGGAGCAATCCTCCTCCCAGGCCTGCCTACTACACAAAGTTCCTCTTGCTAACTTTTTTTCCAGACTCCTAATAATTTCCCAAATGCCCGGGGTCACCCTCCCCAGACATACCATTGGGTCACCTTTTCCCCAATTTCAGACTCACACCCTGGGGATCAGCAAATCCTGCTTGATGTCTTCCCATCAAGACCAGGAATCCTGGCTCGCTGCCTCCACCCTTTGGATAAAGATTGAATTGCTCTTCCTTCAGACCAAGCCCCCTGTAAAGACCCAAAAGTCCTGCCTGCCCTGAGGACCCCACTTTGGATGCAGGAACCAGAGCTGCTGCCTGTCCTCCCTTACCTGGACCCACAGCTCCTGGGCTGCTTCCCACTAGTCCCTGTGTCTGGTCTCCCTGGAGGGATTCCAGCCCTAAGCTCTCCTTCCCTAACCCTAGTTAGACCCCAGGACACAGGCCTCCTGCTCTCCCAGGCTCAATGTCCACCTGGAGCCCTTCTGTCACTGCAGTGTCCTTGACCTCCCTACCATGAGCTGGAAATGCCTTGCTCTCAGACCCTTCCTGTGCTCCTCCTGTTTCCCTGCCCCCTCTTCTTTCAGAGCCCTCAGGCCCCCCGCAAGGGGGTGGAATCCCAGACTGGATTGGTTCTCCCAACCTCAGGCTTCCCCTGGACATTCCCTGGGGCTCCATCCCAGAGCCCTCCCCACCCCCCACCTTCCTACGCTTCCCTCCTCCCTAGATCAAGCAGTCAATCTGTTGTGTAGATGATGTGTGTGTTAGTTGGGGAGATGGGGTGCAGGGAGGGCAGAGGACCAGCTGGAGGGAGATCTGTGATTCAGGAGCCAGTGAGGCTCTGACTGATCTCATCCCACCTGAGAACCCAATCAGTGTGGAAAGGCTTTAATGCAAAGGGCCAATTTTCCTCTGCATCAGAGAATCTACACTAGAGAGAAACCTTACGAATGTAATCAGTGTGGAAAGGCTTTTAAAAGAAGGTGTCATCTAACTGAACATTAGAGAATCCACATTGGAGAGAAATCTTGAGTGATAAATGTGGAAAAGCTTTCACACTGAGGGCTGGTCTTCCTGCACATCAGATAAATCACACTGGAGAGAAACCTTATGCATGTGATAAATGCATAAAAGGCTTTCAAGTCCAACTTCTTGCTTGTACATCTGAGAAACCACACTGGAATAGAATGTGGTAAGGCTTTTTAAATGCATGCTCTTCCATTACTAAACATTAGACAATCCGTACTAGAGGATAACCTCATTAATATGATCAGTGTGGAAAGTCATTCAGGCTAAAGTCATCTCTTCTTTCTCACCAGAGCGTTCACAGGATATAGACATCTTAGGACTGTCATGAATGTGGAAAGGAATGCAAATGGAATTCAGAGCTTTAGGCATCAGAAAATTCAACCTGGGAAAAACCCTATAAGGACTCAATGTGGGAAGTCCTTTAGCCAGAGATAGTCTCTTCCTTTACTACAAAGATTCAGAGTGAAGAGACTTAGGAATGTGCTCAATGAGGTTCTTTCTTTCCCCGAAGAGGGAGCTTACTAGACATCACAGTATTCCCTACTGACAGAAGTTTTATAAAAGCAATGATTGTTGCAAGGCTTTCGCCTGAGTTCGTACATGCATCTGTATTGGAAAAATCTTGCTAGAGTTAAAACTTCTGACTCTAATTAATGAGGGCAGGCCTCTTTCTGCAGCACAGACTTCATTAGACATCATATATTTTATACTGTGCATGAAGGCTTGAAAATGAATTAAATTTTTCTCTGAAATCCTAAGGCTTTTAATAACTCATCTCCAATATTCCATGGCATTCTTCTGCTGTTCCCAAATGATTGGTACTAACTTTGTCTCATGATGTTGACTGGCACAAAAAGTTCCCATATAAATATTTTTATATTTGTTGGACATTCACTTTTCTAATGTTTCAGTCTGCTGGGTGGCACAACAGTTAGAGGGCTCTCTGTGAGTCCACAAGACCTCAGTTCAAATCCAGTTTCTTCTTGTTACTGGCTGTGTGACCCTGGACATGGCACTTCTGCCATTCCTGGATGAATTTCTCCATCTCTAAAATGGAAATAATAGCACCTTCCTGATACGGTCAATGAGAAGATCAGATGAGGTAATACCTGTCAAGAACTTTGGAAGCATTAACTCACTATGTAAAGTGGACTAGCTGTGAGTTCATTGCTATTATTTTTCTCACCTGGGCTCATAATTCTGATAGCAACATCACCAGCCTTAAAAGGTTTGAATTTGCCCTTAATTGGAGAAGAGCTGAACAAGTTGTGGTATATAAAATGGTATTTTGCTATTATAAATGATGAGCAGGTAGATTTCAGAAAAACCTGGAAAGACTTACATGAACTGATGCAAAACGAAGGGAGCAGAACCAGGAGAATATTCTACAGTGCTGTGCAATGGTCAACGATTTAGCTCTTTTCATCAATACAATGATCTATGACGATTCCAAAAGACTCTTGATGGATAATGCTATCTACACCCAGATAGCAAACTATGGAGTCTAAACTCAGATTGAACTATACTTCTTTCACTTTGTTTTGCTTTTTTGTGTCTGTCTATTTCTTCTTTCACAACATGATGAACTTGCAAATATGTTTACCATCTTATGGACATGGGATAGGATGAGGAAGAAAAAATTTGAAACTCAAAATCTTATAAAAAATGAATGTTGAAAACTAAAAAAGAAAAGAAATAGGTGGGGAATGGAGGGAGGAAGATAGTCCAGAACCCAAAATGTAACAAAAAAAAGGTAAAATGGGAAAATTGGACTTAGTGCCTTCTATTGTCCATTCTAACTCAAAATTTGTTTTCTTTTCAGAAGTATATTCCAAAGACTCCTCTGGTATTTCAGGAGAGAGACCTAGTCAGGACCAAGTTGGTAGTCACTAAACTGTCCTATACTATGTACTAATTAAACATATAATATACAAAAGAAAATGAGTATACTGGCCCTGTGCTCAACACATCCCAAGACCTCACATGCTTGAACTGGATTTACTAATCACTACAAAATACTGGGAAAATTGACAAGGAGTATGGCAGAAACTAGGTGTAGACCAACATCTCAGTGCAGAACAGGATTAGCTCCAAATAGATACATGCTTATGATATGAAAGGTCACCTCAAACAAATATAATTAGGAAGTGGGGAAAAAAGTGCATCCCCAGAGAAGGGGTGGAGAAGAGCATATGGAATAAAATGGGGGATTTTTTTTATCACATGAAGAAACTAATGTATCTGGAGTATAAAAGGGAAGCAAATGGGGAAATGATTTGCTACAAGTTTTTCCAATGAAGGTCTCATTTTCAAGTATTTAAAGAATGGATCCAGATGTATAAAAATGAGCCATTGCCTAGTAGATCTCTGCTCAAATAGCATGAATAGTTTTCCAAGAAAGAAAGCCAAGTTTTCAATGACTAGATTTTTTTTAATGGCCCACATCTGTACCCACTAATCCATATCACTAATAATTAGGTTTTCAGATTGGTAGAGGTTATGAGAAAATAACAACCACCAATATTAGAGGGAATTCACAAATATTTATGGAGGGACAGTGTTCCTGCATTGTGTATGTGAAGAAAAAAAATGATGTGTCTTATGCTATACCATGAGTCTTTCACTTCTTATCAGGACATAGATAACATATTCCATTTTTTTGTCCTCTGCACATAGTGATCATTCTTAAGTCTTTCAGACTCATTTTTCATTAAAATATTGTTGAGGTTTTTTTCTAAAGTGTTCTGGTTCTGCTCATTTCTCTTTATAGTAGTTGATAAACGCCTTCCCAGGTTCTTTCCCAACCCTCATCATAATTTCTTACACCATACCTTCTTTCATATCATTTATGGAAATGACAAATATTTGGGGGAATTGTTTTCACTTGAGTACTTATTTGCTTCCAAAGCCTGAGAACAGCAGGTGAAAGGGAGAAAAATGAATGTAAACTCAGAACTTAAAAAGAAAACCAAGCCCAAACATGCATGCTCAAAATCCTGAATAATTAGTAGGCACCTTATTAATTCACTGTTGATGAATTTGTGAAGCTCCCCAAATGACCAACATGAGGGTGATCAGAAGGAATCAGGGCAAATTTGAAAGTGCCATATTGGATTTTTTAATATCTCAAAAAGAAAATCAATAAAGGATAGAAATTACTTCAAGTAGAATCCTTTTTCTATGTGTGTGTGTGTGTATATAATTGGTTATTGCCCTTCATTCTCAAAGAGGACCAAAATGACATCACTGTGTTAGAGTCAAGTTACAGTGTGTCTGATGGGCTGATCAGACCAATATGAACTTGGAATGCTCTACTGCAGGTCAGGCACAAATAGGTTTTGTAAGCATTTGGGGGGATTCTATCAATTTGTGTATATCTCCCACTTTGAGCTACTTCAATTTTGCCTTGCTTATAGAGCACAGCACCTTCTCTGAGGAGGACATGTCTTGCTGGGTGCATATAATGCCAGTGTGTCTCCCATGACATGCAATCAATTCTGAAGTTCTTAATCCAAGGCCATCTCTAGTCATCCTGATGAATATCTGGTCATTGAACCCAGATGGCTCTGGAGGAGAAAGTGAGGCTGGTGACTTTGCAGAGCCCTCCCTCACTCAATTGAAAGTCAGTTGTAATCATGTCATTACCTCTCTGATATCATGGTCTTCCCTGAGAATGAAGGACAAACCACCACCACAATCACAAGACAGACCTTGAGATTGTCCTACTATTATTTTCCCTGATCATGAGATCAGTTGCCCCATGTCAGTTCTCCATGAAATCTTTGTGGGAAGTTTATATTTGACATTCAAACAATGTGGCCACCCCTTTGGAGTCGCACTCTCTGCAGTAGTGTTTGAATGCCTGGAAGTTCAGTTCAAAAAATGACCTCAGTGTCTTAGTACCTTATCCTGCCAGATGACCTTCAGAATCTTCCTAAGATAATTCAAATGGAAGTGATTCAGTTTCCTGGTATGGGACTGACAGACTCTCCAAGTTTTGCAGGTATTCAACAATGAGGTCAGCATAACAGCTCTGTAGACCTTCAGTTTGGTAGTCTAACACCTCTTATCTCCCACACTTTTCTTTTAGAGCCTCATAAATACTGAGCTAGCTCCGACAATGCTTGTGTCAGCCTCATTTTCAATATGTACATCCCTGGAAAGTATCCTGACAAGGTAAGTGAATTTATCCACAACATCCAAAATTTTTCCATTTCTATAACTGATGGTTCCACATATGGATGGTGTGATGCTAGCGGATGGAATACCTGTGCTTTCTTAGCATTGATGGTTAGGCCAAAATGAGTACAAGTAATAAAATCAATTCATACTTTGTTGAATCTCAATTTCAGAGGTTGCCTTGAGTGCACAATCATCTGCCCCATGTCCCCCCAAAATACGCCAGTACTCCCTGCCCTTTAGTCTTGGCTTGTAGCCTTTTCAAGTTGAAGGTTTTGCATTGGTGCAGTACCTGACCTGAATGTCATGTCTGTCCTCTCAAATGAAGTCATTTGACAACATTGCTGAAAACATCATGCTAAAAAGCATGGGAACAGGCACATAGCCTTGTTTCACTCCATTGGTGACTGGGAAAATCTGATAGCATCATCCGTTATCCAGAACACAGGCAAGCATGCTGAAGTAAAATTGACGTACAATACTGATGAACTTCTTTGGGCAACTACATTTTGACATAATTTTCCTTAAGTATCAGAAACATTGATCAGATCTCCAAGTGTTGTGTGCAGACCTCTGTTCTGCTCCTAGCTTTACTCCTGGAGTTGTTGGGGAGTAAATACCATATAGATCATTACCCTCAGCCATTTCTGAAGCGAGACTGGCTCTCAGGTAGATGATGATCTTCCAGGTGAAGGATCAGCCTATTAAGGAGGACTCTAGCAAGAATCTTGTCAGTAGCGACAAGAGAGAACCCTCTGTAATTTCCACACAAAATCTATTTCCTTTGCCTTTATAGAGATGAACAAGGGATGTGTCTTTGAACTCCTGGGGGATAATAGAAAATGTCAGTCAGCTTTGGTATGAGCAATGGAACCCCACATTGTAAATCTCAGCTGAAATAGAATGAACACCAGGTGCTTTGCCATGTGAGAGGAGCCTAATGGCATTCAAAACCTTGCTTTCAGTTGGAACTTTAGCTAGGGAACGGTTGACTTCAACCTGAGGTGAACAGTCAATAGTTTCCACATTGATTGATGATGGTCTGTTGAGAACACTATGGAAGTGTTCAGTCTATCGCTCCAGGCTCATGTGTTGGTCACTAATCAATATAGTACCATCAGTACAGAGTACTTGAGATGCACCATAGGTATTTGACCCAGAAATAGCCTTCAGCTCATCACAAAAGCACTTTGGATTGTTACTATCAGCATAAAACTGAATTTCTTCTGCTCTCTCACTGCAGTACCTGACCTGAATGTCATGTCAGCTAAGAATCCTGCATCTCTCCAAGTTTTCCTTGTTCTTTACTTCTGATGAAATTAAATGCTACCTCATTAGGGCATTGGAATGAACTATCCTGCTAGTAACCTGTGGAATTCTCATTTTTCATTTAGCAGCTTCTGAGTTTCCCCATCATTTTCATCAAACCAGTTTTGATGTTTGCAAATGTTCTGATCTAGGTGAGCAGATACAGTGCTGCACCCCAAATCTCTGAAAGCTGCCCACTCCTTTTCTGATCTGCTGTTGCCAACTGTGTTTGGCTCAACTTTCTGTCCAAGTTGGCAAAAACTCTTCCCAATTAGCAGAGAGCTCTAATCTGTTGACATTAATTCTTCTGGTAGTCATTTTGCCTTAGGGATGCTGCTTTTGTTGAAAGAGAGTATTTAGCATAAAGAGGATCAGTCTATGATCGGTCCAGCACTCTGCGCCACACATTGTATTTGTCACTCTCATATCCTGTCTGCCTCTTCTCCTTACAATCACCATAGTCTACTGAGTGCCAGTGTTTCCTGGGAGGGGGCATTCATGAAGCTTTATTGCCTTTAGGTAAATGAGAAACAGTATTGATGTAGAGAAGGTCATGAGATGCACAAGTCTTCAGTAGTAAGTGACCATTGCTGTTGCTATTTCCAACTCCATTTCTCCCTAGTACTCCCTACCAGATCTGGTAGTCTGAGCCTATTCTAGCTTTAATGTGACCCAGAATTATAAACTTATCCTCTTTTGGCACATTGATGATAAGGGTCTCTAGGTCTTCATATAATTTTTCTTTGACCTCATCAGGGTTCATCATGGTGGGAGCATAGGCCCTTGATGTTGGTGGCATAGTGTTTTCCTGAGTGGCAATCGCATTGTCATGAGCCTGTCATTCACTTATTTCGGCAGAAACACCAGCTTGCTCGCTCGATTAGTTTTGATTGCAAAATCTACTCCAACTTCATGGCATTCCCCTTAACTGTGGCCATTCCAGAAAAATATGTATCCAGCTCCAACTTCAGTAAGCTGGTCTTCATTTACCAGCCTTGTTTCATTCAGGGCTGCCACTTGGACACGATAGCTCCTGAGTTCTCTTGCAACAAGAGTTATTCATCTTTCAGGTCTACTGGATTTTGTGTTGAATCTAAGTGTGCACGCATTCCATATACCGAGTGGAATCATCTTTGTAGAAGTTTTTATACATTGTCTGTGGCGGGGTGGGGGCGGGGGAGGGCAGTAGGCATGACCACAGGGTAAGATTCCTGCCTGCTTTAGTAATCAGACCAAGTTTGGGTAAGCAGTCAATTTTTAGGGCACCTTTTCTAGACCCCTTCCTCACAGCAGGAGGTGAGCAGTGAGATCCTTAAAAGGCTGCTCAGACACCCAGGGGACTGCTGAATACCACTGTGGCTTAGTGAGAAACAACCCTATGTCCTGGGTCACCTGTGTAAAGGGTTTTGACTACAGTTCCCAGTGTATGTACACCAGCATTTTTATCATTTATCTGTCACCACAGGACTTTGACTTCAAATTGCTCCCTCCTCCCATTGCCCTCCCTTCCATCATCCCCCCCATCCTGCTTATCTCCTTCTCCCCCACTTTCCTGTATTGTAAGATAGGTTTTCATACCAAAGTGATTGTGGATTTTATTCCTTCCT
>CM053771.1:3009288-3024874 GCA_028658325.1 Potorous gilbertii | reverse complement strand
TTTAAGGGAAGATCTTTTGTGTGACTTTGGAAGGCCTGATAAATTTTATTTGTAAGTCAATTAACTGCAGTTATTTGATGGGATTGAAAACAATTATGACCAAGGAGAAAGCTTTTTGGGGAACATGAATGTTCTTTATGAGTTTCATTCTTGGATCTTCTATGTCCTTGGACCCACCAGCATTGGGAGTTTAAAGGAAAATCTCAGCAGTCAACAGCACAAGTTAAGCAATGTCTGAGATCTAAGACTAAGGAATTATCTATCCCTGGGAACTAGGTAGGGAGGTTGCCTTGGGAAGGCTAAGCTTAGTTGGACTTTTGATTCATTTTCCCATACAAGAAATGTCTCCCAGGTTCCATATACTGGGCTACTTAGAGTGCAGGAGGCTGTAAGGACCAGTTCTGATGCTGCTATCATCATGTCTCTGCTCATCAGTCTCATAGGAAATTCCTGTTATCAGGGCAGGTAAACAATGGAAGTTATTATTGCAATACTGGATCTATCAGTCATTAGATTAGATCTAAGGCATCTGGATGACTGCAACAAACTGATTAAAGTGTGAAAGAGCTTGCTGTCTGGGTGTGAATTTGTAGCCATTCCATGTCCTGAGCAAGACTTAAATTAGGGTTGAACTTGTCATATCTGTAAAATTCGGTACCTGAAGGATCTCATTCTTTCACAGTGATATAAGGGTAATTAGATAAAGTTAGAGAAACTTAGGAAATAAAAATGTAGCTGTGAGGTTAAAGTCAGGAATTTCTTTTGTTTACATGTTAATAGGATTTCAGTATGACCAGTTATCTTAGTGAAGAGGAGTCACTTCTGAGCTACCTTGTTTAATTTAACAAGAGAACTGATTTTACTTATGTTTGTTATTTGATCTAGAATAGAACATATGTGTAGAGCATGTTCTGAAGGGCATGCAAACTCAAAGATGTTCCCAATTCTAAAGGATTCTGGGGGCAGTAGTTTATGTTTCTATCCATCTGGACATGGCTAAGAGCTGAACATGTTTCACTACAGACAACTTTTCATATAAGCTGTTCTTAGTACACAGTGTAGGATTATTAGAATTATACATACCATGCAAAGAGTTGTATTGTTGTTATTAAGCATCTGAAAGTGAAGTCAGTTGTGTAATGTTGACCCCAGGGATGAAAAAGCATCTATTTACCATGAGTACTAAGTTATGATATCATGTTATGATTTTTCATGATGGATCTGTTACCCATGTGAAATTATAGTCAATTCTTATTAGGCATATGTGATCCTTGAGAGCTGAATCCACCTGAAGCTAATTATGATATTAAACCCATAATCCAAGATGTAACTTTGTGGGATTGAAATTCATGAACTCCTGGTGACTTCTCATGGGAAAAGTTGGGAGAAATTCACAGCATGGGCTAAGAAAGGATTCCCATGACTCAGCTTCTCCAGTATGACATTTTCTCTTTGGCTCAGTGCAATTGGTGATCTGTATGACTTTTTCCTGGAATTGAGATGAATTTAGGGAACCATTATCCCCTTACTGTGAAGCTGTGTCCTTGATTCTTCTTTAATGGCAAATTTATACAATCATGTTAGGTACTCAGCATAAACAGAAATAAGTTTTACTCTATGACTGGGTTTTATCTAAGTTAATGCTTGTCACACATGACTCTACATCTCCTAACTCTGCATTTTTAGTGATTTCTACCTCTTTCTGCCCACCCCCCACCCCCACCCCACCAAGCATTGAATGCTGTCCCTTGTCTCAGCCTCCTGGTTTCCCTGACTGCCTTCAAGTCTCCTCCAAAATGCCATCTTCTGTAAGGAGGCTTCCTCGGTCCACCATCTGTTTGATTTCCTGCAATTTTCCTTGGATATTGCGGCAGGAGCTGCCAACTGTGAATGCTGAGAGATCGTGAAAGAAAAGACACGAGCCGAGCAGAGAGGGGAAAGAACAGCTCCCGTTTATTAATCTGAGCATAAGGGTTTATATAGTGTTTTTACAGGCAAGCAAGCAGGGTTATTCCCGTGAGAATATTTTTAGTTTACTTCTTATACTTCTAATCTACTTCCTCCAGTGAGACAACTTGGGGTGCACATGCAGGGTCAGGATGTTCTCATCCTTGCATATCAAGAGTGGAATGGTGAGCCAATTTTCCTGATAATGTCAGCCCTCATGTTAGTATAAGTCTCAAGTAAAACCTGGACAGTACCTCACACTCCGGACTCCATCAGTACTGGCCCTCTATAGCATAGTTTGTATGTAGGAAAAAAGGAAACACAGTTTTAAGAGCCTGCTTTGTGCCAAGTGCAAGCCTTTTACAAACATTATCTCATGAGATCCTAACAAAGACCCTACTATGCTCCTGTTACCTCCATTGTACAGTAGAGGAAACTGAGGCAAATTAGCTAGTATCTAACGTCAGATTTGAGCTTGTGTTTCCTGACTCCAGGCCCAGCCCTCTACCTACTGTACCTCCTAGTGATTACTTGTGTATTTGCGTAAATGTATGTAGTTGTTTGCAAATGTCTTACTTTCTTTTTTGAATCTGGCAGAATCTGTTGAGCCTGAGTTGGTTCAAAGGTGTAACTGCCATACATAATACTCCAGATGGATTTTCATAATTTATTATGAATTCACAATTATAGGCCAGAAAATTCTCATGAAACTTGGATATTGTCAACCAAGTTGTAAATCCCTCTCTCCAAACCCTGCTTTGGCTCTTAAAGGTCCTAATTACTCAATAAAGCGCTGTGTTACTCCAGAATTGGACATCTTCTTTGCCAGGGCTGCTAAGACTTGGCCTTGGTTGGCCTTGCTCAAAGAGAACATATTGAAGCATGCGAATATACAAATCTTTTCTACTTTTCCCAAAATATTGTTATTGTTTTTAAAGCCAAATATACACAATTAATACTTAGTTTTTAAACATGGCGACCACATTTGTCTAACAGTTTAATTCGCCATTTCTCGGCATCCACATCAAAAGAAGTTGATTTCCTAAGAACACAACTGTATCACCCTCTACATGTCATTTTTAAAATTAACATTTCTCATCAAATAATTTCCCAAAATCACAATAAAAGAAAATTTTGAAACATAATAACAAAAGTAATATTATAGATCTCAAACAAATCTTATTGTTTTGACAAGAGACTGGAAACAAAAACCTGTTGCCAATCAAATGACATCAATTCGGGTGAATATATCTTCAAATTATTTAAAAAGAAAATCAATCTGTCCAGAAATGATTTTAAAACTCTAGACTGACTGCAGTCGGTTACCCAAATATTCATAACAAAACTTTTTGTGCCAGCAAAGAACAAGAAACAAAGTGAGTTTCCAACAATTGTTCAATAGCTAGAGAAATGACAGGATATGAATTCAAAGGAATGTGATTGAAGACTAATGAGAAACATCTGGATGCCAGGGGGGAAGTCCATGACATTTACAGGGATTTATTTACACCAAATATTTTGGATGTTTAATGAGTCTCTTATACTGAGAAATCTAATGAGGTCTTGAAGAAGAGATCTAGCCTTGTTAATTAGATCCATAAGTATGATCTCCAGCAAGATTATTCCACTGTATATTCAAGTACTGTTGAAATCCAAGGAAAACCATTCAATGTCACAGTAACAAGTCTAACTTCCAACAATGATTCCAAAGAGGCCAAAGCTGCTCAGTTCTATGAAAACCTAAACATTTTCTAGGGTAAAACAGCAGAGGTGATGAAGTTCTATATAATCATTGAAAACATGATCTGGAGCTGACTGAGGTTCTAATCATGGAATTTTTATTAGAAAATTCAGACTCCAATTGAAGAAAATAGGAAAAATCAGCAGACCTACAGACATGACCTAAATAACATTGCTTAAGACTATGAATTGGAAGTGATGTATAGACTTAGGGGATTAGATCTGATAGACAGAATGCTTGAGGACTGTGGATAGGTTCTTAATATTATACAGGAGGCAGCAATTAAAAATATTCAAAAGTCAAAGAAGAACATGAAAGTAAAGTGTCAACTGAGGAGGTCTTAACAATAGTTGAGGAAAGCAGTAAAAGGAAAGGTAACAGAGAAAGGAAGAAGATATATCAAAATGAATGCAGAATTTCAGCGAATAGCAAGGGGAGATAAGGTATTCTTATATAACAATGCAGAGAAATAGAAGAAAACAATTAAACATCCATTACACTGAAAAGGTTTTTCTCCAGGATGGATTCTCTGAAGTAGGGAAGGTGCCATCCCCATCTGAAAGTGTTTCCATAAGAATGGACTCTCTGCTTGAGAATCTTTCCGTATACATTACATACAAAGGATTTCTCTCCAGTGTGGCTTTTCTCCAGTAGGGCAAAATGGGCCCTCAGTCTTTCAACACTGATTATTCTGATAAGACTTCTCTCTAGAATGGATTTTCTGATGATAAACAAGGCTGGAGAGGTAGGCAAAACCCTTTCCACATTGATTACATTCATAAGGTTTCTCTCCAGTGTGGATTCTCTGATGATGAATAAGGCCACAGTTGGAGATGAAAGCCTTTCCACATTGATTACATTTATAAGGTTTCTCTCCAGTGTGGATTCTCTGATGCAGAACAAGTTTTGCGCTCTGTGTGAAGGCTTTTCCACATTGAGCACATTCATAAGGTTTCTCTCCAGTGTGGATTCTCTGATGTACAGCGAGTTTGGAGCTGTATGTGAAAGCTTTTCCACACTCATCACATACATAAGGTTTCTCTCCAGTGTGGACTCTCTGATGATAAGTAAGGCTGAAATTGAAGCTGAAAGCCTTTCCACACTGATCACATTCATAAGGTTTCTCCCCAGTGTGGATTCTCTGATGTTGAGCAAGTTTGGTGCTCTGTGTGAAAGCTTTTCCACATTTATCACATTCATAAGGTTTCTCTCCAGTGTGGCTTCTCTGATGTGCAATAAGATGAAAATTTCTTGTAAAAGCTTTTCCACATTGAAGACACTGAAAAGGTTTTTCTCCAGTATGGCTTTTCTGATGTGCAGCAAGATTAGAGTTTCTTGTGAAAGCTTTTCCACATTTATCACATTCATACAGTTTCTCTCCAGTGTGGATTCTCTGATGTTCAGTAAGATTACACTTTCTTTTAAAAGACTTTCCACATTCATCACATTCATAAGGTTTCTCTTCAGTGTGGCTTCT
Source organism: Potorous gilbertii (assembly GCA_028658325.1). NCBI lineage: Eukaryota > Metazoa > Chordata > Mammalia > Diprotodontia > Potoroidae > Potorous > Potorous gilbertii. Next base: position 3,019,709 of record CM053771.1, on the reverse strand, counting down.
CCTATGTAGAAAAAGTTTGGAGCTCTCGGCAAAAGCTTTTCCACATTTATCACATTCATAAGGTTTCTCTCCAGTGTGGATTCTCTGATGTGCAGCAAGAGTAGAGCTGTAACAGAAAGCCTTTCCACACTGATTACACTCATAAGGTTTCTCTTCAGTGTGGCTTCTCTGATGCAAAGCAAGACTGAAGCTACAAATGAATGCCTTCTGGCACTTAGCACATTCAAAAGGTTTCTCTGCAATGTGGATTCTCTGATGTGAATTAAAACTGGAATAATGACTGAATGCCTTCCCACACTGATGACATTTATAAGGTTTCTCTCCAGTGTGGGTTCTCTCATGGGCAACAAGGTTCGATTTCATTATGAAGGCCTTTCCACACACATTACATTCATAAGGTTTCTCTCCAGTATGGCTTCTCTGATGCAGAGTAAGACTGGAGCTGCGAGCAAAAGTCTTTCCACACTGATTACATCCATAAGGTTTCTCTCCAGTGTGAATCCTCTGATGTACAGCAAAATTGGAGCTGCAATGGAAAGCCTTCCCACAGTGCTTACATTCATAAGGTTTCTCTCCAGTGTGGATTCTCTGATGATAAGTAAAATGCGAACTCCGTTTAAATGCCTTCCCACACAGCTTACATTCATAAGGTTTCTCTCCAGTGTGGATTCTCTCATGTGCAGTAAGACTGGAGCTGTAATTGAAAACTTTTCCACAATGACGACATTTGTAAGGTTTCTCTCCAGAATGGATTCTCTGATGTACAGCAAGATTGTACCGCTGTTTGAAAGACTTACCACACTGATTACATTTATAAGGTGCCTCTCCTTTGTGAGTTCTCTGATGCTTAGCTAGACTGGAGTTGTGTCTGAAAGTCTTTCCACATTGACTACATTCATAAGTTTTTTCTCCAGTGTGGATTCCCTGATGTACAGCAAGATAAGAGGTGTATCTTAAAGTCTTTCCATATTGATTATATTCATAAGGTTTCTTTCCTGTGTGGATTCTGGGAAGTACAGTGCTGCTCTGTCTCCCAGGGAAGTCACAAGGCCCACCCCACATTAAACCTTTCTCATTAATTTTTTTCATAGAAGTGCTTAACTTTTCAGTAATCTCTTTCATTTCAGGTGTAAGCTCTCCCTCTGTAAGAAAAATAAAACAATAAAACATATAAAGAGATACTTGTATACACACATATAATTATAATCCCTTCCCTCCTTTGCCAGAAAGTAAACTCACTGATGTATATTCCCCAGGCTAAGTGTGAAGTCTTTTCAAAGTTCAGTGGACAGAATCCATCATTGCAAAATGCCATAAGCCCACAGCAGCAGGATAACTTGATTTACAAAGAGCTTCACACAATCACATTGGATCCTCACAAACAGCTGTGACACAGGCACACCCAGAAATTCTCATTACAGTCTCAGCTCAGGCCATGGGCTCAAAATGACTCAGTGACTTGCCCAACATCCCTGCAGCTGAGACTAGAACTTCATCCTTGCAAGTAGGCATGCTTTGTCCACAGTACTAGATGGTTGTTCTCCATTGCACTTTCCTTTCTTTTGTGTTTTTAAAGAAAAAAATACTTCATTAATGCAAGTTGATTGTTTTCTCCCTCCCTTTGCATCTTCCTATTTCTTGAGATGCAACAACATTGAAATTAGGCCAATTAATAACCCTGGAAAGGGGATTTAAGTTCAAGGAAAAAGAAGGGTCGTAGATGGTGGAGTAGGAAGATGGACTTGTAGAAGCTCTCCCCACCACAGCCCATAAAGTACCTGTAAGAAATGACTCTAAACAGCTTCAAAGGTCAGTTAGACTTTTCTAAAGCTCTTACACTTGAGTGAGAAGGGAGCAGAATTCTGTCCAGGTTCTGGTCCCAGGTGGCAGCAGAGTTCATTTTTGGTGCCCCTCAGCCTAAAGACCCTGGGGGAATTGAGCAGCTAATCTGAATCTCACCTTTGAGTGGCAGTCCTAGGGTGAGGAGGAGCACTGACTGGTAAAGCTAATAGAGGCTCTGAAGGGGGAATTCAACTCACAGATCCTGTGCAGAAAAGCTTGTGCCTGCTCCCAGACCAGAGCACAGACAAAGAGAGGAGTAAACTCCTCCCCCTTGCTTGTGCCACCTTGGAGGAACTGAGGACATACAGGTCCCTAGAATACACCCTCCTCTGGACAAAAGACTCAAAAGTCAAGTAACTGGCTGGGAAAATGCCCAAAAAAGGGGGAAAAAATAAGACTATAGAAAGTTACTTTCTTGGTAAACAGGTATTTTTTTCCATCCTGATGAGGAAGAACAATGCATACCATCAGAAGAAGACATCAAAGTCAAGGCTTCTGCATCCACAACCTCCAAAATAAATATGCAATGGTCTCAGTCCATGGAAGAGCTCAAAAAGGATTTTGAAAACCAAGTAAGAGAGGTAAAGGAAAATTGGGAAGAGAAATGAGGGTGATGCAAGAAAATTATGAAAAGTGTGTCAATACCTTGCTAAAGGAAACCCCCCCCTCCAAAAAAAAATTGCTGAAGAAAATAACACCTTTAAAAATAGACTTATCCAAATGGCAAAAGAGATCCAAAAAGGCAATGAGGAGAAGGAATGCTTTAAAAAGTAGAATTAGCCAAATGGAAAAGGAGATTCAAAAACTCACTGAAAAAAACAGTTCTTTAAAAATTAGAATGGGCAGATGAAAGCTAATGACTTTATGAGAAACCAAGAAATTACAAAACCAAACCAAAAGGATGAAAAAATAGAAGACAATGTGAAGTATCTCACTGAAAAAACTGACCTGGAAAATAGATCCAGGAGGGGCAATTTAAAAATTATGGGACTACCTGAAAGCCATGATCAAAAACAGAGCCTAGACATCGTCTTTCAAGAAATTATCAAGGAAAACTACCCTGATATTCTACAACCCGAGGGTAAAATAAATATTGAAAGAATCCACAGATCACCTCCTGAAAGATGTCCAAAAACAAAACAAAAAAACCTCCTATGAATACTGTAGTCAAATTCCATAGTTCCCAGGTCAAGTAGAAAATATTGCAAGCAGCCAGAAAGAAACAATTCAAGTGTTGCAGAAATACAATCAGGACAACACACGACCTAGCAGTGTCTACATTAAAGGACTGAAGGGCTTTGAATATGATATTCCAGAAGTCAAAGCAACTAGGATTAAGAAACAAGAATCACCTCCTCAGCAAAACTGAGTATAATACTTCAGGGGAAAACTTGGTCATTTAATAAAATAGAAGGACTTTCAAGCATTCTTGATGAAAAGACCAGAGCTGAATAGAATATTTGACTTTCAAACACAAACATCAATAGAACCATGAAAAGATAAAGGGACTTACTAAAGTTGAACTGTTTACATTCCTACATGGAAAGATAATCTTTGTAACTCTTGGAACTTGAAGCTTTTCTCTATTTGGGTAGTTGTGGGGATTACACACACACACACACACACACACACACAGACACTACATATACACACACAGACAGCATAGGTGAGTTGAATAGGAAGGGATGATATTTAAAAAAATGAAATTAATAGGTAGAAAGGAATATATTGGGAGGAAAGGCAGAAATGGAATGGGGTCAAAGTAACTCTCGTAAGAGGCAAGAGAAGTTTTTTCTACAGAGGGAAAAGCGGGAGTCGAGAGGCAAAAAGTAAAGCTTGGTCTCATCACAATTGGCTTACTGGGGGAACAATACGCCCACTCAATTTGGTATGAAAATCTATTTAATGCTATAGGAAAGTAGGGGAGATGGGGATAAATGGGTTTTGGGTGGGTTATGATAGAAGGGAGGGCAATAGGAGGAGGGAGTAATTAGAAGTAAACACTTTTGGGGAGGGACAAGGTCAAAAGAGAGAATAGAAATAAATAGGGGGCAAGATAGGATGGAGGGAAATGTAGTTAGTCTTATACAACATGTCTATTATGAGAGTCTTTTGCATAACTACACATGTATAGCCTATAGTGAATCGCTTACCTTCTCAGTGGAGATGGGTGGGCAGGGAGGAAGGGAGAGAAGCTGGAACTCAAAGTTTTAGGAACGAATATTGAGAATTGTTTTTACAGGCAACTGGGAAATGGGAAGTACAGGTAACAGTGCATGGAAATGTATCTTACCCTACAAGAAAAGATAGAGGATGGGGATAAGTGAAGAGAGAGGTGTGGATAGAAGGGAGGGTAGAATGGGGGAAAGGGGAACCAGAATGCTTGGTGTTTTGGAGTGGGTGGAGGGGAGAGACGGAAAGAAAAAGAAAATGAGTTAATAAATGGGGCAAAATTCACTGTAGCTTGATTTTAAGAAACTGCCCCACCCATTGCCAACCTTTAGCAACCAGCACCATGATGCATAAGCAGCCCTCAACACAGGCAAAATGTGTCTCCAGAAACAATATTATGATTCAATGAAGGCCCTGATGATAGTTATGTTTTGTGTTTTGTTTTTTTTAGCAATAAAGTGTTTTAAAATTTAAGTATGTATAAATTTTACACATACAATATTGTATTGCACATGTAACGGACAACAGGATATTGCAAACGTAACTTTTCTATACAGTGAGAAGCCAAAAAATCCAGGTGACTCCCTTGATTGCAATATTTGCTGTGCCGCAGTGCTCTGGAACAGAACCCACAATACCTGAGCTGGGCCTGAAATTTCTGCCATTCTTGTTTGGATTTTGACTCTGTTCCCTAATTCTCCTCAGCCACTTAAACCATTAGTAGTCTCACTCTTTCAGTTCCCTTATATCCCATTGAACTACATTTCACTCTCCTTTCCCTGGAGCAGCTAAGGCCAAAGTTGCTGAGTTGTTGCTTCTTCTCAAAGATCTCCATGTTTCTGTGCCAGACTGGGAGCTCCCTGACAATAGGGACTGGCTTTTCCCTTCCAAAAGCTTAGGGAGGTGCCAAGAAAACTGGAGGTGCTTGATCCACAAAGCATCTAAGACTAAGGACACCTATGAGTTTCCTCAAACTGAGAGTGGTGGTTAACTCAACGAATCAGGCCAATGGCTCTCCAAGTACTTGGCAAAGATTGAGCCTCACAGATCAGGGGAAGGGCACAGGTTGATGATTTATGTCAAGCAGGGCCTTGGATTACTGCAGTGGGTTGGCCAAGAAAAACCCAAATGAGATCATGAAGAGTCAGAAACAACTAAAATGACTGATAACCATATCCCTGACTCCCTATCCCATTCACCACAGCAGTTTTTCCAATTCTTTTCATTCTTCCCCAACCCTTCCTTAATTCTTGCCCCCACTGTTCACCCCCCAGTCACACTGCTCAACAGATATTTGCCTTCTATTTCACTGAAAAAATTGGATACTCAGAGGGGGAGCCAAGACAGCGGGGGAGAAGGATGAACCTGCTCTAGTTCTCCTCTCATAGCCCATAAAATACCTTTAAGAAATGACTTTAAACAAATTCTAGAGCAGCAGAAGCTAGAAACTGAGACAGTATGATAGATTTCAAGCCAAAGACAGGCTGGAAGACTGACAGAAAAGGTCTATCACACTAGGATCAGAGTGGAGCCCGGCCCAACCTTGGCTGCTCCAATCATTCTGGAGAGCAACGAGGAATTATGCTCAAAGGGCAATCTAAGTGTGCATAGTCTTTAATTCAACAACAGCATTGCTGGGTCCAAAATCCCCCCCAAATTTTTTTAAGTTTTTTTTTTAAAGAAAAAGGGAAAAGACCTATTTGTACAAAAATATTTATACTAGTTCTTTTTCTGCTGGCAAAGAACTGGAAATTGAGGGCATGCCCATTAATTGGAGATTGGCTGAACAAGTTGTGATATATGATTGTGATGGCATACTATTCATCATAAGTAATGGTAAGTAGGATGACTTCAGAAAAACCTGAAAAGACATACTTGAGCTGATGCAAAGTGCAGTGAGAAGAACCAGGAGAACATCGTACACAGCAATAACAACACTGTACAATGAAGAACTATGAATGACTTGGAGTTTTTCAGCAGTACAACCATCCAAGACAATCTGGAAAGACTCATGATAAGAAAGAACTGATGCTGTCTGAATATATACTGAATCATACTATTTTCCACCTTATTTTTTTGAGTCTTCTGGTACAAAATGTACTTGGAAGGATTTTACGTGATTACCCATGAATAACCTTTTAATGGATTGCTTGACATCTCAGAGAGGGGAGAGGGATAGAATTTGGAACTCAAAGCTTAAAGAAAACCCCAATGTTAAAAATTGTTTTAGCATGTAATTGGGGAAAAAATTATTTAGAAAAAATTATAATATTTGATAAAAAATTATTATATTAGAAAAAGTTTGTGCTATGGAACAGGACAGATGCAATGGTATATAGATGCAATCCTGGCCTTCATGGAGTAGCAAAGGACTGTACAATCTTGTTACAAATTGAACTATAAGGACATGATCATGACTGTACATAAACCCACCTTGAAAAAATAAAATATCCTTGAAAAAGTAAAAAAAAAAATTGGATACTTCAGAAGAGCTATCGGATCCCTCCTCCCCTCAGGTGCCTTCTTTTCCTTTTGGATACCACTATCAGATGGCCTGGGCCTCCTTCTTTGCACTAAAGCAAACTCCTTTCCCTATGGAAATCAGCCCATTCCAGCATGTCACCCTCCTCAGTATACTGCCTCTCCAGCATACCCATTATTTCCCTACTTTTCAGTCTCTCCTGAACTAATGCCTTCTCCCCTATTGCCACAGATAAAACCATTGTACTCTAAACCTCAGCATATAGTCACTGGATCGACTGAGCCTAAGAAATATATCCCTCTCACTTCTCTTTTTCTATTTCACAGCTGAACAACAGGAGACACCCAGTGACACCTGGTGTCTCCAACTTTCTCTGAAATTCCTGGCAGTCTAGCACCGAACTTCGTTGTTCAATGGAAACTCCTGTCCCCCAAATCATCAAAAGTCTCAAAGTTGATAAATCCACTGGCAGGGACATCATCCTCACCCTTTTTGATTTTTCTGCAGCCTTTGACAGAGTCTCTCTTGCTCTCTCTGTAGTCTTTGTCTCTCTCTCTCTCTTAGTGACATTTCTCCTATAGTTCTCCAAACTAAACTCATTCTTCTTCACCCAGCCTTCCCCTCTTCCTGCTTTTCTAATGCTCTCCAAGGCTGCCTCCCAATACTGTGGGCTGTTAAGCAAATATCCTACAGTTGTCACTGACCCTCACACATTCACACTCCTCAGCCCCACATTCAATATGCTGCAAAGTCCTGTGATTCCACCATACTAACATCTCTCCCATACACCCCTTCTCTCCCACCACAGCCACTGTCTTGGTTCAGGTCCCAATCACCTCACACCTGAGGTACTTCAAGAACCTGCTGCTTGCTCCAACTGCCTCAAGTCTCTTCCATACCAGTCATTCCTCCAACCACCTGTCAAAGTCAATCTTCCTAAAGTTCTGTACTGACCATGTCACTCTCTACTGAACAAACTCCTGTGGCTCCCTAGCAAAAGGATCAAATAGGAAATCCTCTCTAGGGCTGCTAATTATCTACCCCTATCCAACACTTCCTGTCTTCTCTCAACTTATTTCCTCTCTTTACATGCTACTGTTCAATGAAATGGGCCTCCCTTCTGATCTGTGAACAGGAAGCTCTACCTCCTCCCTGCACCTCACCATCCCCATGCCTAGAATGCTTGCCCTGGCTTCCCTGAAGCCCCAGCTGCAGGCCACCTTCCACAATGAACCTTTCCAATCCTCCTTCACTTTAGGGCCTGCCCTCTCTCAAAGAGCTCCAATTTGTCCTGTCCATGCCAGGCTTGTACACTGTTGTTGACATGTTGTCTGCCCCCCCCAGTCTGTGAACTCCAGGAGGGCAGGGAAAGTTCCTTGTATCTCTTAGACCCCTGGTGCTTGGCAAAGGGTCTGGCACACAGCAGGCACTTAATAAATGTTCACTGACTTTGAAGAAGGTCTATGAAAAAGCCCACATTAGAAAGGCTAATGATTTTTGCACTTTCAGGGAAGTTCCTGCCCACAAATTCCAAACAATGTCTTTTTTAAAGGATCAGAGATTCTTCCCTGAGAGCTTCAAGGACATGGTGTCCAACACTCTCATTTTATAGATGGGGAAACTGAGGTTCAGTGACTCAGTGACTTGTCCAGGATCCCACTGCCAAAAAGTGTCTCAAAAAGATTTCCAAGCCAGATCTTCCTGTCCCCTACTCTAGCACTTGCTTCACCCCCACACCCAGCAGTCTCTAGTAACCACAACTCTCACACCTGCTTTCCCCTCACTCACCTGGATGGTAGCTGCTCAGGCCTTCTTGCTCCAGCAGCCAGGGTGCTTCCCTTCCCTCCAAACAAGAGAGTAGATCTTCTCTGGGAACTGGCAGCCCTAGGCATGGGGAATCAGGGACGAGGACAGAGAAAACCTTGTAATTTAGTTCTCTCTGGGGAAAGTTACTCTGCTTTGAGAATCACTCCATCATGTTCACTCACACCTGGTTTATTCAGTGTTTGTAATACAAGTAACCCAGAATGGATCAGCCTTGAGCTCCAGCCAAGGGGACCTTGATGTCAGCTTTGGCCCTGGCCCCTCCCCTGCTCCTCACTCCCTGAAACCTATAGAAACGTTGGTCCTGTTCATTCAGGGAGTCTTTGCCTCTGCTGGTGACATTCTCCTTGTGGGGAACTCAAGGAACTTTAGTCCAAATTTTGCAGTTTTCTCACATGTCAAAAAGAGATAACGTCACCTAATGACATCATATTGTAAAGAAAGCACTCGACACAACAGCTGGGAAACAGCAGCTGAACAGAAATGCTGATTCCCTTCCTTCCTTCCCCACCATCTGGGCTGGAACTGGGGGCAATGGAAAGGAAAGGGGAAGGACAAAGGTGCCCTATCAGGCACAGCTGGGAGCTGGGAGCTACAAACTGAGGCTTCTCCCAAAGAGGAAGAGGGGGCAGGGCAAAGCCACCTCAGCAGTGTGCAGATGTTGGGCAGACACAATTCATGTCCAGGAAGAGTCTGGACTGAATGATGGGGGATGACTTCCATACATGACATGCTTCAATACTGATCTGAACTTTGACCTCAAGCTCCCAAGAATTGGCAAGAGACAGGAGCAACCAGGAAAACTCCTCCTGCTCCTCTTCACCCAATGTACTGACATTTTATAGGAAACCCAGGCAGTAGCAGGATCCTGTCTCTAGGACACATGAGAGCAACACTTTCTCCTGTCTAGAAACTGATACATGCTCCCAAGTCAGCAAACTCAGAAACGAAGTCATTCCCTCTTGTAGCAGACTCAGAGTGGCCAGGGGAAGTGTCCTTACCCAGAGAAAGCAGATTCCCAGCATTCTCCAGCATGATCTCCTTGTACAATTCCCTCTGAGAATGGTCCAAGAGGTCCCACTCCTCTGGGGTGAAATCCACAGCCACATCCTTGAATGTCACCCACTCCTAAACCAGGAAAAGTCACAAGATTTAGAGAGGAAAGAGACTCATGTAGTCTGACTTTCAAGTGAGAGGAGGAAACTGAAGCAGAGAAAGCAGATTTACCCAGAGGTTGGACCCCTCCTGAATATCACAGTCAGCACCTGAAACCAGTAACTAAGAGCCCAATGGAATGTTGAGAAAAGCATTTGACATGGTCAGTTGGAATAAAGTATGGAATGTGTCTCTGTGGAATCTCAAACAAAGTGTGTGTTTTGGAAGCGGCATTGTGGAAGAAATGGACAGAAGATGACATGAAATTTTTGCCTTCTTAGAAATGAAAGTGATATGTTATCAAGCAGGTTGTGTGAGGAATTTGTGAGAAGATGGCAAGGATAGTGCACTTGGAGGGAAGCATTTATGTGCCATTATAGAAAAGAGAGGAAAGAAAAAGAAAAGATGTACTTTATTTCCTGAGAAGCTGAAACAAAGCCTTCTCTAGATCAAACATGAAAAGGATTCATAAGACACAGTCATTACATTCTGGACTAAACTGAAAGACAGGAGACTTTCCTTCCAAGTGAAGGAGAGTTACCTGTTGTTATACTGATGCATGTGTCTATTCAATTTTTGATATCCTTCACTAGTCAATAACATGTATTTTCTATTATAATACTTAGTTACATAGTTGGATATTTCTGTGGTTTGTTTTGCTCAAAGAGAACCAAATGACATCCCTATGTCAGGGTCAAGGTGTGTCCAACCACGGATGATCAGACTAATGGGGCCCAGAAGGGCCTTCCACAGGTCAGGTACAAAGAGTCCAGGTGAACATCTGGGGTGGAGATGGCTCTAAATTTGCCCAGCTCCCCATTGTTTTGAGCTACTATAATTCTCCTTTGCTCACACAGCATGGCACATTCTTTGATGTGGGCACACCACACTGGGTGGTCCTTTGCCAGTGTCTCCCATATCTCAGAACTGATTACAAAGTTCTTCA
>CM053771.1:2989470-3008788 GCA_028658325.1 Potorous gilbertii | reverse complement strand
AAAGTACAAATCTCACTTGGAACACTGTGCATTGAACTGACATCTTTGAGTCATCTTAGTCTCAAGAAACCTGAACTTTGATTCCAAAAGTGCCTCCTTCCTTCACTAGAGCTGCTAGTGTCAGATCTGGAGGGGCAGAAAATAGAGATTGCCTCACATTTTCTTGAACTGGGGATTTGATGATGTTCCTTTAAGAAGCATTTACACATCAATCAATAAACATTTTTAGGCACCTATTATGTGCCAGGTGCTATGCTCACTGCTGAGGATACAAAGTAAGATTAAACAGTCCTTTCCCATTGTGTTTCCTTACAAGACTGCTCTTACTGTCTTCATTGATCTCCTGGTTCTACTCAGTTCACTTTGCAACAGTTCACATCATTTCTCCCAGGTAATTTTAAAACCTCCTCTTTGTCATTTCTTACAGCATAATAACATGCCCTCACATTCTTATACCATAACACAGTCTTTCCACAATTGATCGGTATCTCCTCCATTTCCAATTCTCTGCAACCACAAGAAGAGCTGCTAGACACACCTCTGCACATCTAGAGTTTTTCCCTTTTCTTCTTATCTTCATTGAGAAAAGATCATGTAATAGCCTTGCTGTTCAAAGGGCAAGCAAAGTTATATAGCCCTTTGGGAAAACAGTCACATTTTGTTCCAGATTGGATGGAGTAGTTCACAACTCCACCATAGCATATTACTGTAGCTACTTTCTCATCTCCACTTCCAGCATTTGTCATTTTCCTTTTCTCCTATCTTACCCTATCTCATGAATGGGAGGTGGAACCTCAGTGGTTTTTCATTTACATTTCTCTATTAGTGATTTACATCATTTCTTCACGTGACTGTTACTATCTTAGATTTCTTCCTTCAAAAAATCCCTCTTTGTCAGTTTTGACCATCTATCAACTAGGGAATATATAAATTAGACTCAGTTCTCTATATATTTGAGAAATGAGACTTTCTCAAAGAAACTTTAAAACAAGCAAAAATTCCCATCCCCCAGTTTCCTGATTTTATTTTCATTTTGGCTCCATTTTATTTTGTTTACATTAAGCTTTTTACATTTTATGTAATCAAATTTACTTTTTTTGTCTTCTGTAAACTCTAATCCTTTGTTTCATCAAGGAGTCTTCTAATTAATTTATTTAAGTCAGAAATAAAGTCTTATGTACATGAAAACAGGAGGATGATTCTTACCCAATATTAATCACAATCTCAACTGAACTAAGTGGTATAAAACTGTTCCTGTGCAAGTGAAGAAAACATTTGTTATGACTGAGTCATTTCTATCACAGCCAACACTTACTGCATTTGGGCTTTCTTGGCAAAGGTACTCAAGTGGTTTATCATTTCTCTTGTTTAATTTTTAATTTTTTAAATTTTTATTTATTTATTTTTAGTTTTCAACATTCATTTACACAAAATTTCAAGTTCCAAATTTCTCCCCATCTCTCTCCTCCCCCTATAATACCTTATATTCTGGTTACTCCTTCCCTCAATCTGCCCTCCCTTCTGTCACACTCCTCCCTTCCCTTATTGCCATCTTCTCTCTTTTCTTGTAGGGCAAGATAGATTTCTATACCCTTTTGCCTGTATTTCTTATTTCCCAGTTATATCCAAAAACTATTCTCAACATTCATACCTAAAACTTTGAGTTTCAGCTTCTCTCCCAGAAACTCCCTCCCCACCCATCCCCATTGAGAAGGAAACCAATTCAATATAGGCTATATATGTATATTTTGGCAAAAAACTTCCATAATAGTCATGTTGTATAACACTAACTATATTTCCCTCCATTCTATTCTGCCCCCATTTATTCTATTCTCTCTTTTGACCTTGTCTCTCCCCAAAAGTGTTTACTTCTAATTACTCCCTCCTCCAATTTGACCTCCCTTCTATCATTCCCCTCACCCCACTTGTCCCCTTCTCCCCTACTTTCAATTTTCATACCAAATTGAGTGTGCATGTTATTCCTTCCTTAAGCCAAATGTGGAAAGAGTAAACTTCACTTTCCCCCCTCTCACCTCCTCCCTTTTCTCCTTCATTAAAAAAGCTTTTTCTTGCCTCTTTTATGAGAGATAATTTGCCTCATTCCATTTTTCCCCTTCTCTTCACAATATAGTCCTCTTCACCCCTCAATTTTATTTTTTTGATGTCATCCCTTCTTATTCAACTCACCCTGTGCTCTGTGTGTGTGTGTGTGTGTATGTATGTGTGTGTGTGTAATCCCTCCAACTACCCAAATACTGAGAAAAGTCTCAAGAGTTACAAATATTATCTTTTTCCATGTAGGAATGAAAACAGTTAAACTTTAGAAAGTCTCTTATGATTTCTCTTTCCTGTTTACCTTTTCATGCTTCTCTTGAATTTTGTGCTTGAAAGTCAGATTTTCTATTCATTTCTGGTCTTTTCATCAAGAGTGTTTAAAAGTCCTCTATTTCACTGAATGACTATATTTTTCCCCTGAAGTATTATACTCAGTTTTGCTAGGTAGGTGAGTCTTATTTTTAATCCTAGTTCATTTGACTTCTGGAATATCATATTCCAAGCCCTTCAATCCTTTAATGTAGAAACTGCTAGATATTGTGTTATCCTGAATATATTTTCACAATCCTTGAACTATTCCTTTCTAGCTGCTTATGATATTTTGTCCTTGACCTGGGAAGTCTGGAATTTAACTACAATATTCCTAGGAGTTTCTCTTTTCAGATCTCTTTCAGGAGGTGACTGATGGATTCTTTCAATATTTATTTTGCCCTCTGATTCTAGAATATTAGGGCAACTTTCGTCAAAAATTTCTTGAAAGATATCTAGGCTTTTTTTTTATCATGACTTTCAGGTAGCCCCATAATCTTTAAATTGTCTCTCCTGTATGTATTTTCCAGATCTGTTGTTTTTCCAAAGAGATATTTCACATTATCTTCTATTTCTTTTGGTTTTGTTTTGTAATTTCTTGGTTTCTCATAAAGTCATTAGCTTCTATCTCCTCTATTCTAATTTTTAAAGAACTATTTTCTTCAGTGAGTTTTTGAACCTCCTTTTCCATTTGGCTAATTCTACTTTTTAAAGCATTCGTCTCCTCATTGACTTTTTGGACCTCTTTTGCCAATTGAGTTAGCCTGTTTTTAAAGGTGATATTTCCTTCAGCATTTTTTTGGGTCTCCTTTAGCAAGCTGTTGACTCACTATTCATGATTTTCTTGCATCACTCCCATTTCTCTTCCTAATTGTTCCTCCACCTCTCTTATTGATTTTCAAAGTCTTTTTTGAGCTTTTCCATGGCCTAAGACAATTGCATATTTCTTTTGGAGGTTTTGCATGCAGAAACCTTGATTTCCTCTGATGGTATGCATTGTTCTTCCTCATCCAAAAGGGTGGAAGAAAATACATTTTCACCCAGAAAGTAACATTCAACATTTTTATTTTCCCCTTTTTTAAACATTTTCCCAGTCAGTTACTTGACTTTGAGTCCTTTGTCAAGAGGAGGTCCCTGTACTCTAGGGACCTGTAAGTCTTCAGTTCCTCCAGGGTGGCACAATGAAGGGAGAGGACTTTGCTCCCCTCCTCCTGTGCTGTGGTCTGGGAGCAACCAAAAACTTTTCTGCCCAGAATCTGTGAGTAGAATTTCCTCTGCCCAACTGCCTCCATATCTACCACTTGCAGTGGTTCTCCTCACCCCAGGGACAAGTTCATGGTTGAGATTCAGATCAGCTGCTCAATTTCCCCAGGGGCTTTAGGAGGAGGGCTCCAAAAATGGACGTTGTTGCTGCTGCAGTGACTGCTGCCAGCATTCTAGACCACATTCCCTTCCCCTGTGTGAAGGAGCTTTCTCATTAATCTTTCAAGGTGTCTTTTGTATTTTGGGGTTGAGCAAACTGGGAACTGCTGTCAGTGGTTCCCTGATGCCTGTTCTGGGTCCCTGCTGTGCTGCAGAGCCCATGCTGTGTTCTGCTCTGTGCCTGGTGTGATAGAGCTTTCCTGTCAGCCTTCCAGTCTGCCTTGGACTGGAAATCTCTTTCACTCTGTCATTTTGTGGCTTCTGCTCCTGTAGAATTTGTTTAGAGTCATTTTTTACAGATATTTTATGGGCTATGGGTGGGAACTTCTGCAGGTCCATCTTTTGTCTCCAACCTCTCAGCTCTGCCCCATAAACAAAATTTAAAAAGCTGATTTAAAAAATTTTTTATATGCTACAATCCAATAAAGAATTGCAATTAATGATAGAAATCTAAAGAACTTTAGTAATATAGTACTATAGTCCTATATAGTAGTAGTATATTACTATTTAGTAATATAGTACTAACAAATTAGTCACAAATAAATGATAGGAACAGTAATTACACCAAAGAGAATTATGAGAAAACACAGTACAGTAAAACTTCTGGGATGAAGCCAAGGTGGTCCCTAGGGGGAGGCAGATATAAATATATGTATAGATAAAGATACACTCTCATCAGCAAGAAAGAAAGAAAAGGAAATCAAATGAATTGAGCATGGAACTACACTAGAAACACATCCATCAATCAACAGTCTTTAGTGATTGCCTACCAACTGCCAGGCACTATGCTAGGCACTGGGGACATAAAGACAAGAACAAAACCATCCCTGTCCTCAAGGAACCTACATTCTATTGGGGAGAGACCAATTATATAAATAAGTATATACAAAATAACCAGAGAGTACATGGCAGATGGAGAGAGCCTCAGTGACTGAGGGGATCAGGAAAGGTTTCAAGTAGAGACAAGTCTGCAGTAGTTTGGAGGGAAGTAAAGTCTCCCACAAAGCAGAGGCAATGGCAAAGCAGGAGTACATTTAGAGTAGGGGGAAAGACACAAATAAGGGAGGGGACAAGTTGCAAGTAAGGAACAAGCAGGGGGCCAGGATGGAAGGGGAGTGACAGAAAAGATGGGAAGGCAGGCCAGAGGTGTTTAGATGTTATCCCAGAGGCAACAGAGAGCCCCTGGGGCTCATTGATTAGGGGAGTGACTCAGAATGGTATTTTAGGAAAACTCCAAAGTAAAAATTCTTATATGAACACCAAAACTGAAATTCTGAAAACAGAACAAACAAAACTGCAAATAAAAACAACTATTGAGATAGTAAGTACAGCACATTTTTTAAAGGATGAATAAAACAGAAACCATTAGCTAAACTGATAAAAGAGAAAAGCCACATCATATTTTTTAAAAAAATATATCAGGAGGAATTCACAACAAATAAAACACATTTTCAGAAACTATTATATCTAATTATTTGACAAAAACCTGAAAACATATGAAATCATATTTACAAAAAAATATAATATACTCAGATGAACAGAACAAGATGCTGAGAGCTTAGAAAAATTTGATCTCAAAAGCAGAATTTGAATAAACCATAAACTAACTCCCAAAGTGAGAGTGAGAAGGTACAGGAACAATGCCAGGTACACATACAAGTGAATTTTATCAAATACTTAAAAAACTATTAGACTCCATATGACATAAATTATTTAGAAAAATGAAAATAGAGGCATCTTATGAAATACCTGCTGAGATAGAAATGGTCCTGAGATCCAATAATAAGAGAGAAAACAGAGAGCAACAAGTCTTTACCAGTAGAAGTCACATTATTACATCTCCACATTATTACTCACTTAATGTTCACATTATGGAATCTCTGATGTTTGAAAAGAGATAGAGTATCCTGTAGTTTTTTTTCCAAAGATCATTTCATTCATAAAGCTTTTTATTTGTATGAATTATTTGATGCTTCCTATTTGAGGTTTTCTAAGGTTTCAAATGAAGCCTTTCCCTAATTCATTACTTTAATGTTTTCTCCATGATGAATTCTCTGATGTTCATTAATGTATTTGTACATATGAAAACTTTTCTACATTCATTGCACTCAAAAGAGCTCCTCTCTGGTGTGACATAATTTGGTGTTGGTTATGGTTTCCCCTGTGCCTGAAAGCTTTCCCACATTCATTACATTTGAAGGACTTTTCTCCAGTTTCAGTTCTTTGAGGTACACTAAGGTGTCCCCTCTGGTTGAAGGTTTTACCACAGTCATTACATGTGAAAGGTTTCACTCCAGTGTGAATTTTCTGATGTGCACTGAGGTCTCCTCTGTGGCTGAAAGCTTTTCCACATTCATTGCATTCAAAATTTTTCTCTCCAGTGTGAACACTCTGATGTCCATTAAGGTTTTTGCTATGGTTGAAGACTTTCCCACACTCATTGCAATCAAAGAGTTTCTCTCTAGGATGACTTCTGTGAGGTTGAGTAAGGCATGAGGAATTTGGCAAGGCTTTCACACAAAGATTACATTCAAAGGGTTTCTCTCACATATGGATTTTCTTATATTCCCTAAGTTTCCCCTTGTGTCTTAAGGCTTTCCTGCATTGATTGCATTTATAGGGTTATTCTCCATTATGAATTCTCTTCTGATAAGATATTCTCTCCATCTGAAAGCTTTCCCACATTCACTACATTCAAAGGGTTTTTCTCCTGTACATATGCTGTGGTGCTGATTAAGTCTTCCCTGGTGCTTGAAGGTTTTCCTACACTTAGTGCATTCAAAGGGTTTCTCTCCAGTATGAATTCTTTGGTGTGCATTCAGGAGTCTTCTCTGGGTGAAGGTTTTCCCCCATTCATTATATGTGAGTGAAATAAGGAAGCTGTGAAGACTTTTCAAAATAAAATATGAGGAATATTGTATTTTCTAAATAAAATTTCTTTTCCATAAGGCCTGTCTTTCTGGATATCTGATGTCAAGGAATCCAGCCCTGTGGGCAACTGAGCCCCTCCCTTCCCCTCTCTATGTGAAAGTGCTGTGGATTGTAGTCAAAATTTGGAAGTCACTCAGATCTCCCCTTGGTTTGTTATACCGTTGCCACATCGACCGTACAAGCTCTCCTTTTCCCCCTCCCCTCCTTTTCACTTTAGTTATGGAGTAATCACGTCCACAGTTAGTTAGGTATTAAATAAGGAAGTGTGTTGAGATAGGTGAATATTTCCTGGGTTTTGTCTAGTCTTTTACCCTTAGACTGTAAGCACACCTCCCAGCCAATGGAGAAGTGGGATAATGGGGAGGTGGGATTCTCTGTGTTGGGATATATAATGGTGTTTTTTCCTCTGTAAATGGCCTCCTTCCATCAGCCCCATCTTGGTGGAGGGATGCCCCTTTCTCATGAGAATTGAATAAAACATTTTCTGTTCTTCCCTCGAGCAGTCTCTTAATTTATTCAAAATTTTGGGTAAGGGTCTTTTTAACCCACACACATTCATGTGGTTTCTCTCCAGTATGAGTGCTCTGATATCTATTAAATTTTCCCTTGTGGGTGAAGGCTTTCCCACATTCACTGCATTCATAGGGTTTCTCTCCAGAATGAATTCTCTGATTTTGATGTGATGTGATCTTTGGGTGAAGCCTTTTCCATGTTCATTACATTCATATGGTCTCTCTCCAGTATGAATTTTCTCATGGGCATTCAGGTTTCTCCTCTGGCTAAAGGTATCTTTACATTCAGTACACTCAAAAGGTTTCTGTCCAGTAGGAACTCTCTGATGTTTGTTAAGGCTTCCCCTGTAGCTGAAAGTTTTCCCACATTCTTTCCATACATATAGCTGGTCTCCAAGGTGTACTGTATAGAATTCAATAAGATCTGGATGGTAACTGAAGGGCTTCCTGCATCCTAAGGATGTTAAATTATGAATCCTTGGGTCTGAAAACTGCATGAAATGTTTACTTTGATTAATTTCTGTAGAAATACTTTTCTGGTACAAAGAATGAGCCCAGACTGAAACTTTCCTCAAATATTTACATTCCTGAGCATAAACCTAAGAAAATTCTCTGTCAGTAACTGCTATTTGTCTGTATTTCTTCTCCCCCATGTCCTTCTGTTTCTCTAATCTGAAACCAAATTCCCAAGTTTCTTCTATCTTGAAACCTCAAGGACCCTCCTTTGTGAATTCCTTCTTAGAGGATACCCCTGTACAATTGATGGGCTTCAGACTCTGGGAACCTCCCTGAACTTCGTTCGAATCTTTCCACTTAATCTAACCTTTCATATTCAAATCTGTTGCCCTTGGCCTAGCCTGGCCTTCCATTGTCTGTTACCTCTGGATTGCCCTACTTGCTTCCCACACCAACCCTCTATTGCCTGATATCTCGATTGCCTCCAGTTGTTTCCAACCCTTGACCAGTCACCCCAGTCCCATTGAGATCTTTCTTGGACTTCTCAAGACCCTCCCTAAACCCTTTCTCCCATCACCCTAGACTCCCAGACCACCCTCAGATCCCTCCTATAGTCTTTTCTGCATTTAAATTTCATCTTGCCTTCACAAAGTTACTCAGATTTAATCCAGCTCAGATTCTACCTCAGATTCTAGCTGGACCATTTGTAAATACAAGCATTACAAATGCTTAGGCTCCTTAAGAGCCAACCCAATGTGGCAAATCTTTGATAAACTTTGTTTTTCTTTGGCTTTAAGAATGCTTGAGTCAAATTCATTCGATCAGGATCAGGCATGTCAGTATTTCAGGGTCCCCAGCACCCCTGAACCTCAGGACAATTACACAGATTTGCTGCTGAGTCCTTGGTTTCGCACCTAATCTCTAAACTAAGGGAATCTGAAAGAAACAAACAAGTGTCAATATTCATGGTCCTCTAAACTGGGAAAAAGAACGTTGCTTCAAAATGTATTAGATTTTTGTCTCCTCCATCAAGGATGATGAGGAGGAACCTAGAAAACTAGTAGGGCAAGCTTATCTCATTTCACTTTAGGGAATGGGAAGTTAATATAAGGCAGACCAATTACTGGTAGAGCATTTGGGAAAAAATTGCCTTTTAAATTCTAAAACATGATTATTAAGAATATGTACTTTTGCATGACTATATCCTCTGCAATGGGTTTTTTTTTCTCATTGTCTCAATGACTGGAGGTCAAAAGAAGGGAATGAAAGTTTAGAACTGAAAATAAAATAAATCTGATTTTCAAAAGGATGAATATGTTGATAATATTTAATATAAATTTTGGACATTAATAAGGGTCAAAGTTTGAATCAACAAGAGCCTGGACCTAATAGCCTCTTTTGTTATCTTAAGTAAACCCAGAGAATGCCTTTTGTCAGAGAAGCAAATAGGGCTGACTTAGTAACCTCCTTAGGAGACGCTTTTCCTGGCATCCTAGTGATAAGGAAAAACACAGATGTCCTGGTTTGTAATTTCAGTTGAAACTTTGTTAAAAGTATCCCTTCCTGAGTCAGTAATTTCAAGGACTTGTTTAGGACAGGATGCCTGTCAGCAGAGTGGTGGGATTTTCTCCTGATTTCATGTCACAGAGACATATGCTACAGGGAGGAAATTCACACAGCTTGGAATTATAAATCCCAACCGACACTACTTTGTTAATAGTCTTGTCTTACTAAATTTACAATTTGTTCAGCTAAGAGAGTTCCTTTCTCATGGTAAAATGTATTTAAGACAGTCGATTTCTGTCTTGAGTCACTCAGATAATATCTGGCGCCATAATATTATGTAACTGTTATTTTAAAGGAAATTGTTTAATTAAGTCATAAAATGTATGCATTTAGCCTGTTGCCTTTTCTCTAACAAAGTTTTCAGATCGACAATATTCAAGGAAAATGAGATATGAAATATCTGTTCATTGCTTTCTGGCAAATTTCCTCTTATGTACATTAGCTGTGCCTAACTTGGACCTCTGCAAGGGATCTTCTAGCTCCTAATTAAGGGCATTTGAACAGGAAGAATGAAAGAAATTCAGTTTAAAGTCTGAGCAATGTGAGGCATGAAATCTTAGAACAGGATTACAGTTTGAAAATCTTGGAGATGATCTTCTTTCATTTTACGGATGTAAAAGGTGACATAAGAGTACATAAGTGACTTGCTCAAGGCCACACAGTGGTGGAAAATTGCTCAGCACAAGCCACACAATCTAGAAAAGCACTGAGGCTTTGTAATTACTTGTCTTTCTTTAATTCAATTAAAAATATTATGTAGTTACATTTGTATGTCTCTCTTTTCTCTTAGTAAGTGAAGTCTTAGAATGGAATTTCTCCAATCTCTTCCACCTGGTTTTCGTAAATACTGTACAGAAATGCTGATGGTTTTCCTGGACTTACTTTGTATCTCACTACTTTTACTGAAGCTGTTAATTACCCTAATCTATTTTTTCACAGGTTCCCTGGAATTTTCCAAGTTGACCAATAGGGAAACTTGTTCATTACCTTTGTCAATGACAATGTCTTTCATTTTGCTTGGAGTCCAATTTCTCACTAAGTTTGTTTGGTTTAGAAATCCCTTTCATAAATTACTTTTCTAGATTATGTTGAGGTCCAGCTGTGTCACAGCACAACACTAGGGGCTTGTGCTTAAGATCTCCTCCCCTGAATTTGCCATCCTAGCAGTCTCCTAGCAGCTTCTCCTGCTTTGTCTCAGCCTCCCAAGACAGAGGGGAGAAAAAAATGTGATGACACAGCAGAAAGGCGTCCCCTTGCATCAGAGTCAACAGTCTGATGGAGAAACAAAATTAGGTGGCATGTGCATGTTTATTTCCCTCAAAGCTGATGGATCATGCATGTAGAGATATGCAGGGGAATTCATTGTCTGTTATGCCAGAGAACACAAGGCATTATGGAAGATTAAGCTCAGAGAGGGCAACAATGTGTCTCCTGATTGGCCAGTCCAGGCTTCAGGCCTTTCTCAGGTGAGAGGGGCTACAGAGAATTTGGGGAGGCCCCTGGCTGGTCCCACTCCTTTTCTAAGGGAGCAATTGCATGTCCCTCTAGAAACCATCTTTCCAAATTAAGAGTATAACTTAGAGCATGATTTCCTCCAAATCCCCAAACGAGAAAAATGTGAAGCAAAATAAAAACATAAAGAATGTTACAATTTTAATACATGAAACAAAATTGCCAGTCAAAGAATCATTCAGTTAATTATCTCAGATATGAAAACTACTGTATCCATTTCTCCTTGACCCTGTAGCCTGAATGAATTCAGAGAGGACAACGGGGTGATTCGGATCCATTTCCATTTAATTTTCATTCTTTCAGCTCCTAAACACATCCCCTCACAATGCAACATTCATCTGCCCTTAGCTAGTCAAACATCCCCATGATCCCCCTGGGATATGACTGGAAATGAGCCCACATTCCACTTTGCCATGCGAGAAACGTGCTAACCCAAGTGACTGCATTTTGGGAGCAACCTCCATCCTGAAACAGCAGAACTCCACTTTGCTGGGAATCACCTGCTTTCCTGGCCACCTCCAGGTCCTCTCTTCCTGGCTCTCCCCTTCCCATCTCGTAAGTCCCCAATCAGGTGGTAGGAATGACTAAGAGAAGACGGATCTGGTGGGTGGTGACTCAGGTGGAATAAGAGCCCGGGGGTGGAGTTTGGAGGCCTGGGAGGGGTCTGGGGCAGGGGAGGGCTCATACCACGGAGGAAGGTAATTGACATGATGGAAGGCAGGGCTTGGGGAGGAGAGGCAGGCAGGGTCCTGAGAGCCTGGCGCTGGGTGTGATTGGAGGAAACGGCCCATCCTGGGGCCTCGGAGGCGAGGGGAGGGTGGCAGGACCCTTTCCAGGGGACTGGCTGAAAACAGGAACTTGTGCTGAAGTAGCTCCGCCTTCTTCCTCCCTCAGATCTGAGATCTCTCTCCCAGAACGTAAGTCTCGCTGCCTTCTCCTGAACCTGAGATCTCTACCCCAGCTCTGTGGGTGCAAGTCCCAGGTAGGTTCGATCTCTGCTGGCTGTCTCTATCCCTGAGTCTCCTCCTCTGACCGCATGATCAGTGCCCCCTTGGTCCGATCCTCCCCCCAGGCCTGGCTGCAGGACAAGCTTCCCTCTGCCAACGCTTTTCCAGACTCCCAATCACCTGCCAAATGACCAGGGGCAGCCTCCCCAGGCTTAAGATGGGGTCATCCTTTCCCCAAATTCAAACCTTAGCCACCGGGACCCAGGAATCCTGTCTCCTGGTTCTTCCTTCAGACCAAGCCCCTGGAAGGATCCAAAGTTCTGCCTGCCCTGTGAGTAAGGATTAAAGATCTTACCCAGAATTTCAAGGACAAACCAGTGAAGCCAGGACAGGAATTGGATTTTCGGATCCTGGTGTCTATAAGTAACTGGCACACCTGGCCAGGGGAAAATACAGTCATTTACTCCCTTTCCCCAACGCAAATCCCGCTCCTGATGCCCCAGTGGATTGGGGAGGAGGGAGGTTAAAAAGGTTGTTTTATGGCAAAAGACAGATGTCAACCAGCGGGAGCTAAGAATTCAGCTCAAAGTGTCCACAACAAAGGTGCCGCTGTCCGAGGTGACGGACCTGGAGTTAGTGGATCTCTTTCTTAAATGGACTTTCCCTGGCAGTTTTTTTTACATAGAGAGCAAAGAAGAGGAAAATCCTGTTTAGATGTTAATCCCCCACAGCTTCTTTTGCTATTAAGTTAGCCTTAAGCATCCTGTGGAAAGAAAATCTAATCAGTTCTTACCTGGGGACCCCACTTTGGATGCTGGAGCCTCTTGTTGCCTCTTACGTGGACCTGCAGCTCCTGGGCTGCTTCCCTATCAGACGCCAGCTTCTGGTGTCCAGTGTCCGGTCTCCCTTGAGGGACTCCAGGCCTAAGCTCTCCCAGAGGGTCCCGGAGTCCTCTCCAGCTCCTAGTTAGACCCCAGGACACAGTAGTTCTGCTCTCCCAGGCTCAGTGTCCTCTTGGAGCCCTTCTGTCACTTCAGTGTCCCTGACCTCCCAGCCATGAGCTGGGGTAGAATGTCTTCCTGCCAGACCCTGCCTGTACTCCCCTTCCCCAGGCTTCCTGCTTTCCTGACTCCTCTTCTTGCAGAGCCCTCGGGGTCTGAATTGGGTCTCCTCTCCTCAAGCTTCCCTTGGACATTCCTTGGGGGCTCCATCCCAAAACCCTCCCCGTCCCTAACCTTCCTAAGGTTCCCTCCTCCCTAGGTGAAGCAATCGGTCTGTTGTCTAGATGTGTGTGTGTTAGTTGGGGAGATGGGGTGCAGGGAGGGCAGCAGACCAGCTGGAGGGAGATCTGTGATTCAGGAGCCAGTGATGCTCTCACTAATCTCATTCCCCCTGGGATCCCAAGCCCCTTTTGAATCCTGGGTCTCTGAAGGAGAATGGGAGAGGGGAAGGGGACAGAAGAGAAGAGGCAGGAGAGGGTGGGACCATCTACTTTACTTGTAGGTTAGAGTCTCTGCCCTGAGGGCAAGGCCTGACCCTCTGTCAATCCCTGTAGCCCAGCCTGCTGCCTTGGAAGAAAAGGGAAAGACTCTGCCCCTCTGGGATCCTCCCTCCCCAGCTCAGCCTGCAGAGCACCAAGGCCTGACCCAAGCAGGGAGCCTGGAGTCAGAGGAAATGGCCCCTGGGAGCCCCAGCACCCCAGCCCAGGTGAGTGTGCTCTGTCCTCAGACTTGACCAACATCAGCCTAAGAAGCCATTTCCATAGACAAACAGGGATTGCCTTGGACACTGCAATCCCCTCCCTATGGAGTGTTTCTTTACCAGAATAGGCAGAAAACTGAGAACAGAAGTAACAACACTGCTCTGCTCTCTCCTTCTGTATTTTGAACTGATTCAAAGGCATCCCAGGCACTAACTCCCTCCATCCCAATGGCTGCCCTTCCATGTGTAAGGTTTCCCTCATGATCCCTGAATCACAAGGACAACCACTTAACTCATTCCTCTCTGTCCTGTAGGCTCTTGTCTCTGCTGTCTTTATCCATGCCTAGTAACCTTCCCCCCATCCATAGAACTGTTCCCCCTTCCTTTTTGCTCCTTTGGCCAGGCTCTTCTTGCCAGACCTGGAAGACAGGATGCTGTGCTTGTCCCCCAAGATCAGAGCTACACAAACAGTTTATCTGTCTGGTGCACAGTGACTAGTCTTGTCCTGTAGCTGGTTTGACTCTCAAGGGCACACTGAGAGGGCAGTAAGGGCTGAAAGGACCAAATACTAGGAGCTGGGGCTGGGGTTTTGGGGTCCTGGCCTCCTTCATGCTCTGGTCCAGTGTTTCTGGAAAAGACACAACTCAAGAAAACAAATTAAGTTAGATTCTGGGTTACATTCACAGGTTCCCAGGCCCTTAGCAGAGCTGTTTGGACCAGACCAAAGGAAACAGGACCTTCTTTAGTTATTACTTAATTAGCATTAATCAAGGGTCTAGTCCTTCCCTTGTTAGAGAGAAGGCAGGGAAAGGGCTGAGTTCGGGGAACTGTTCAAAGTCCTGAGAGTTTTCTTTTCCAATGAGGGAAGGGGGATACTGAAGGAGACACTCCATTCTTGTCAGAGGTGTCAGACTGAAAGGTAAAGACACAATGCAGTGATTTATTTTCTCCCCCAAGTGCACTTTTGAACAACTTCACAACATCCCTGTTTGGGAGGTCTTCTTAGTGTCTTTATTTCATACTTCAGGAAACTGAGGCAAACAGAGGTTCAATGACTTACCAGGGTCAAACAGCTAATAAGTGTCTGAGGCTGGATTTATACTCAGATCTTCATGATCTTCTACTATTTCCTAGCTCCCCCAACACTGTCTTAGTGTGCCCATATTCCTATAACCCTCCACAATTGGCTGCTGCCAGTTTTTATCATTTTTCTCAATTTTGAAGAATGTGAGATGAAGCCTCTGGGTTGTGTTGGTTTGCCTTTCTTGTCTCAGTGCTTTGGAGTATTTTCTCCTGTGGTTGGGAATATGTGGTAATTCTTCTTTGGAGAAATCTTTTGATCATTTATGTATTGGGGAATGGATATTTCATGGTGTTTTTGAGTTGTTTCAGTCATGTCTGATTCTTTGTGACACATTTGTGGTTTTCTTGACAGAGATACTGCAGTGGAGTGGTTTGCCATTTCCTTCCCTAACTTATTTTACAGATAAGAAACTGAGGCAAACAGGTTTAAGTGCTTGGTCAGGGTCATACAACTAGTAAGTATCTGAGGCTAAATTTAAAACCATATCTTCCTGACTCCAGGTCTGGTACACTATCTACTGTGCATCCTAGCTGCCCTACTAGCTATTGGTCTTTTTAAAATAATATTTCATATTTTCACCCAATGACATATAAAGGCAATTTTTATTCCTGTTTTGACTTCCCAGTTCTCTACCCACATCCTTCCTCTTACCCTTCCTGCAGAGGGGAATCAATCAGAAATAGGTTATATCTGTGCATTCATGCAAAACATTTCCATATTAGTCATTTTGTGAAAGAAAACTTGAACTGAAAGAAGAAAGTGAAAAATAGTATGCTCAGACTCAATTACTTCTTTCTCTGGATGGGGACAGCATTTCTCCTCGTGAGTCCTTTGGGGTTGTCTTAGATCAGGGTATCCCTGAGAATAGATCAGTTATTCACTGTTGTTCACCATACAATATTGCTGTTACAGTGTACAACACTGCATCAGTTCATGTAAGTCTTTCTAGGTGTTTCTGAAATACATCTACCAATCATATACCACAACTTGTTAAGGCATTCCCCAATTAGTTGGCATCTCCTCACTTTCCAGTTCTTGGTCAACATAAAAAGAGCTATTACAAATACCCTTCTCTAAGTGGGCCCTTTTGTCTTTCTCTGTTTAAAAAATCTTTTGTGAGTATACACTTAGTAGTGTAATTGTTGTTGTGTGTGTCCTTCCCTCTGCAAGAGGACCGTAACCTCAGGGAGATCATGACATGACATGTAATTGAGTTTGATTTGAGGGAGGGAGGGCTGTGCAAGGTCACTAGCCTCACTTTCTTCTCTGGAGCCATTTGGGTCCAGTGGCCAGATATTCATTAGGACAACTGGAGATGACCCAGGATGCACAGTGGGACTCTGGCCATTTTAGGCTAAGGTCTTTTCAGCTTCTCACTTTGAGTAAGGTAAGACTCATTAAGTGAATAGGCCTTTTTAAGTAGTTATTGAAGGGATGACCCCTTTAATTAAAAAAAAAAGTCAATGTTGGGAAAGGAAGACCTTCAGGGTTCCTGGGCAAAAGTGAAACAGTGCTATTGCTGGATGAAAGACAGTTTCATAGCCCTGTGAGTATCCTTCCGAATTGCTCTCCAGAATGTTTGGAGCAGTTCACAAATCCACCAGCAGTGCATTAGTGTCCCAGTTTTCCTAGTTCTTCCAATAGTTACCATTTTCCATTTCTGTTTTATTAGCCAATTTAATAGATGAAGTGGTAACCCAGAGTTAACTTTAACTTTCTGTAATCAATAGGAATTTGTAGTATTTTTATATGACTGTACTTTTTATTTCTTTATCCGAAACCTGCCTGTTCATGTCCTTTGACCTTTTATTAATTGGGTCATGACTGGTGTTCTTGTAATTTGACTCAGAGCTCTATATGTTTGAGAAATTAGGTCTTTATTAGAGATACATGCTTTAAAAACTTTTGCCCCGTTGTCAGTTTTCCTTCTAATCTTGGTTTTATTAATTTTGTTTCTGCAAAAAATATTTTTAATTTGATAAAATCAAAATTATCCATTACTAGTAATGGAGTTTATGGGTAAGTTCATTCCATTCATATTTACAGTTTTGATAAGTAACTGTGTATTTCCTTCCATCTTATTTTCCCTCTGTTTATCCTTCTCTCTCTCTCTCTGTCTCTCTCTCTCTCTCTCGTCTTTCACTTTGTCTCCCCTCACCAGTACTTTGCTTCTGACCAATGCCTCCCCCAACCTGCCCTTCCTTCCGTCAATCCTGCCCCCCATTTGTCCCTGTACCTTTTTACTTCCCTGTAGGATGAGATAGATTTCTATGCCAAACTGAACATGTATGTTGTTCTCTCTTTGAGCTAATTTTCATAAGAGTAAGGTTCAGATCCTCCCTTCTCACCTCCCCCTTCACTGGGAGGTTTTCTTTGCCACTTTTATGTGAGATAATTCAGCCCCTTCCACCTCTCCCCTTTTTTGGAATGTAATTCTCTTTCTGATCCCATAATTTTATTTTTCTTGGATCTCATCACTGTCAATGTATACTCCTCCTCATTGCTTTCATATTCATAAAGGCCTTCAAAGTTTTCCATGTAGGAATGTAAGCAATTTAAAGTTATTGAATCTCTTCTGTTTCTCTTTCCTGTTTACTTTTTGACATGCTTCTCTTGAGTCTTGCATTGGAAGATCAATTTTTTTGTTCAAACCTGGTCTTTTTGTTAGGAATGCCTGATTATCCTTTATTTGCTGAATGTTCCTTTTTACCCCTGAAGGATTTCACTCAGTTTTTCTGGGCATGTGATGGCTTGGTTGTAATCCTAGTTCTTTTGTCATGTTGAACTATCATTCCACACCCTCTGATTTTTTTAATGTAAAAGTTGCCCAATTGTGTATTAGTCTGACTGTGGTTCCATTACTTTTGGATTGCTTCTTTCTGGCTACTTACACACTTTTCTCCTTGACCTGGGAGGTTTGGAATTCAGCTGTAATATTGCTGGGAGTTTTTATTGTGGGATCATTTTCAGGAAGTGATTGGTGGATTCTTTCAATTTCTGTTTTACCCTTTGGCTCCAAGATATCAGGGCTGTTTTCCTTGATAATACTTTTGCCCAGAAAATACCAAATGAGGTCATGGAGGGTCAGACACAACTGAACAACAGTGACATCCCTATGGAATGTCTTGTATCGTGTGGTGTAAGATGTTGGTCTACTCCTAATTTCCTTCCTGACTGCTTTCTGGTTTTCTCAGCAGTTTTTTTTTTTAACCAAATAAGGAGTCTTACCCTAAGGAGTCTGTTTTCCACTTTACCAATCTCCGAGTTAATGGGTTCTAATCATTCTGAATCTTTCTTGTTTAGTCTCTGACATTCCTTTCTCTCTCTCTCTCTCTCTCTCTCTCTCTCTCTCTCTCTCTCTCTCTCTTAATTTTGCTGATACCTCATTGCTTTGATGACCAGTGCTGCATTCTATAGTTTGAAGTCTGGAAGTGCTCTTCCCCCCCATGTCCTTACTTTTTTTCATCATTCCCCTGAATACTATAGGTCTTCTGTTTCTTCTGGATGAATTTTGTCATTTTTTTCAGCCCTGTAAAATATCTTTTCCATAATTTTCTTGTTATTGATGTTCCTGGCACAGATACTAGAGTGGTTTTCTCTATCTTTCTCCAGCTCAGTTTACAGATAAAGGAACTGAGGCAGAGTTAAATGAACGGCCCAGGATCACACAGCTAGTAAGGATCTGAGGCCAATTTAGAACTCATATTTCACTGTTTCCAGGCCCAAAGTTCTATCCACTCTGCCTGCTAGCTGCCCCCCAAATTTCATTACTATTAGAAGTATAAATATCATTGTTAAGTCTACTTTTAAGTTTGTATCTTTTGTGGCCCCTGAACCAATTTCCATTCTTATTTTCTTACGGAATGAAAAGATATGTTGATAGTGTCTGCCTTTTTACATTTGTTTGGAGGATCTTTGTACCCTAATCTATGGTTAATTTTGCCAAAGTTCCATGTGGTGGAAAGAAACAAATAATGTCTTCTATTCTAATTTTTTTTCAAAATACGTTTCAGACTCTTTTTAAAAAGTCCTTGAACATCCACTTTTTGTCCCATATTGCCAAGCCCATATCTGCAGCATAGGTCACCCTGGGCTCTGTACTGGGCTTTACTGCTGTCTCAAACACATTCCTCCATTCTGTCCGCATTTCTAGTGGTTTTAGAATAGTGCTGCATAAAACTAGTGCTTACAGTTAAGTCAGACTAATATAGATATTCTCCTAAGTCTAGGTTACCTATACATTTAGTGAATACACAGATTGATAAGACTTTATTATTTAATAGGAGATAATTTATAGCAAAACATATATCTTTGTAGGACTAAAATCATCCTGAGATAGTAAGACTCTTTCAAAGGCTGAAGGGGTTATTGAAAGCCTGAGTTCCTCTTCCAGTCTTAGGGCATTGGCTCCTTTTCATTTTCTGCCTTGAGCAGTGGAGTCTTCTAAGGGTGGGTTTCCCTTTCTAGCAGCTGGAGGATGGGGTGTGACCGTTCACCGGAAATCACAAGCTCCTCATTTCCAGTCTTTCTTCAAGCTGTAGGATCCTTTAAAGTAATACTTTGGGTGCAAAACTCATCAGCTGCAGAGCAAGGAGTATACTCAATGTGATAGATGGGTTGATGACACAGCATGAATCTGGGTTAAGAAAACCCAGGTTTTCTTAGACTTGTCTAATTTCTTTATGTTCAAAACATGTTTCCTAAGATGACTGTAATTTTTCTCTTCTTCTTTTGTTATAAAAATAAAGTCTATAAGTCACACCTTTGTCATGAATTACTGAGGAATTAATTGATCTTCCTAATAGATAACCTGTCAGTTATTA
>CM053771.1:2955902-2988970 GCA_028658325.1 Potorous gilbertii | reverse complement strand
CTTGGCAGCCTCTGAACACTGAGCTAGCCCTGGCAAAGCAGAAGGTCAACTATTAAAATTAGCTACCTGAAATAGAAAATAAACTGAGGTGCAATTTTGCTAGTAAATAACTATTTAATTGTAATAACTGACAGGTTATCTATTAGGAAGATCAATTAATTCCTCAGTAATTCATGACAAAGGTGTGACTTATAGAGCTTATTTTTATAACAGAAGAGGAAGAGAAAATTGCAACCATCTTAGGAAACATGTTTTGAACATAAAGAAATTAGACAAGTCTAAGAAAACCTGGGTTTTCTTAACCCAGATTCATGCTGTGTCATCAACCCATCTATCACATTGAGTATACTCCTTGCTCTGCAGCTGATGAGTTTTGCACCCAAAGTATTATTTTAAAGGATCCTACAGCTTGAAGGAAGACTGGAAATGAGGAGCTGTGATTTCCGGTGAGCAGTCACACCCCATCCTCCAGCTGCCAGAAAGGGAAACCCACCCTTAGAAGACTCCACTGTTCAAGGCAGAAAATGAAAAGGAGCCAATGCCCTAAGACTGGAAGATGAACTCAGGCTTTCAATAACCCCTTCAGCCTTTGAATGAGTCTTACTATCCCAGGATGATTTTGGTCCTACAAAGATGTTTCATTAAATTGCCTAATAAAACAGAAATGGAAAATGGTAACTATTGGAAGAAGCAGGAAAACTGGGACACTAATGCACTGCTGGTGGATATGTGAACTGCTCCAAACGTTCTGGAGAGCAATCAGGAAAGGTACTCACAGGGCTATGAAACTGTCTTTCATCCAGCAGTAGCACTGTTTCACTTTGGCCAGGAACCCTGAAGGCCTTCCTCTCCCAAAAATGACTTTTTTTTTTTAATTAAAGTGGTTGTCCCTTGAATAAGATACTAAGGCAGAGATACTGGAGTGGAGTGGTTTGCCACTTCCTTCCTCAACTTATTTTATGATAAACTGAGGCAAACAGGCTTAAGTGACTTGGCCAGGGTCACACAGCTACTAAGTATCTGAGGGTAAATTTAAAGTCAGATCCTCCTGACTCCAGGCCTGGTACTATTCATTTAATGGGCCTTACCTTACTCAAAGTGAGAAGCTGAAAAAACCTTAGCCTAAAATGGCCAGAGTCCCACTTTGCATCCCAGGCCATCTCCAGTTGTCCTAATGAATATCTGGCCACTGGACCCAAATGGCTCCAGAAGAAAGAGAAGCTGGTGACTTTGTACAGCCCTCCCTCCCTCAAATCAAACTCAATTACAGTCAAGATCTCCCTGAGGTCATGGTCCTCTTGCAGAGGGAAGCACACACAACAACAATTACACTACTAAGTGTGTACCCACAAAAGATTTTTTAAACAAAGACAAAAGGGTCCACTTAGAGAAGGGTATTTGTAATAGCTCTTTTTGTGTTGACAAAGAACTGGAAAACGAGGAGATGCCCATTAATTGGGGAATGCCGTAACCAGTTGTGGCATATATTTGGTAGATTTATTTCAGAAACACTAGAAAGACTTACACGAACTGATGCAGTGCTGTACACTGTAACAGCAATATTGTATGGTGAACAATGGTGAAGAACTGAGCTATTCTCAGCAATACCTTGATCTAAGACAAGCCCAAAGGACTCATGATGAGAAATGCTGTCCCTCTCCATAGAAAGAATTAATTCAGTTGGAGTAGACTATTTTTCACTTTCTTCTTTCAGTTCAAGTTTTCTTTCACAAAATGACTAATATGGAAATGCTTTGCATGAATGCACAGATATAACCTATTTCTGATTGATTCCCCTCTGCAGGAAGGGTTAAGAGGAAGGAGGTAGGTAGAGAACTGGAAAGTCAACATGAATAAAAAATGCCTTTATATCTCATTGGGGGAAAATATGAAATATTATTTTAAAAAGACTAATAGTCCTGGCAGCCAAGATGCACAGTAGATAGAGTACCAGGCCTGGAGTCAGGATAATCTGACTTTAAATTTACCCTCAGATACTTACTAGCTGTGTGACCCTGGCCAAGTCACTTAAGTCTGCTTGCCTCAGTTTATCATAAAATAAGTTGAGGAAGGAAGTGGCAAACCACTCCATTCCAGTATCTCTGCCAAGAAAACCACAAATGTGTCACAAAGAATCAGACATGACTGAAACAACTCAAAAACACCATCAAATATCCATTCCCCAATACATAAACGATCAAAGGACATAACCAAGATTTCTCCAAAGAACTACCACATATTCCCAACTACAGGAGAAAATGCTCCAAACCACTGAGACAAGAAAGGCAAACCACAACAACCTAGAGGCTTCATCTCACACTCTGCAAAACTGAGGCAAATAACAAAAACTGGCAGCAGCCAATGCTGGAGGGTTGTGGGGAGATGGGCACACTAAGACAACGTTGGGGGAGTTAGGAAATAGTAGATCATGAAGATCTGAGTCTAAATCCAGTCTCAGACACTTAAAGTCATGAACCTCTGTTTGCCTCAGTTTCCTGAAGTGTGAAATAAAGACACTAAGAAGACCTCCCAAACAGGGATGTTGTGAAGTTGTTCAAAAGTGCACTTGGGGGAGAAAATAAATCACTGCATTGTCTCTTTACCCTCAAGGCAGATGCCTCTGACAAGAACAGATGTCTCCTTCAGTATCTCTTTTCCTTCACTGGAAAAGAAAACTCCCAGGATTTTGAATAATTCCTCAAACTCAGTCCTTTCCCTGCATCCTTTCTAACAAGGGAAGGACTAGACCCTTGATTAATGCTAATTAAATAATAACTAAAGAAGGTCCTGTTTCCTTTGGTCTGGTCTAAACAGCTCTACTAAGGGCCTGGGAACCTGTGAATGTAACCCAGAATCTAACTTAATTTGTTTTCTTGAGTTGTGTCTTTTCCAAAAACACTGGAACAGATCATGAAGGAGGCCAGGACCCCAAAACCCCAGCCCCTAGTATTTGGTCCTTTCAGCCCTTACTGCCCTCTCAGTGTGTCCTTGAGAGTCAAACCAGCTACAGGACAGGACTGGTCACTGTGCACCAGACAGATAAACTGTTTGTGTTGTTCTGACCTTGGGGGACAAGCACAGCATCCTGTCTTCCAGGTCTGGCAAGAAGAGCCTGGCCAAAGGAGCAAAAAGGAAGGGGGAACAGTTCTATGGATGGGGGGAAGGTTACTAGGCATGGATAAAGACAGCAGAGACAAGATCCTACAAGACATTCACAAATGAGTGAAGTGGTTGTCCTTGTGACTCAGGGATCATGAGGGAAACCTTACACATGGAAGGGCAGCCATTGGGATGGAGGAAGTTAGTGCCTGGGATGCCTTTGAATCAGTTCAAAATACAGAAGGAGAGAGCAGAGCAGTGTTGTTACTTCTGTTCTCAGTTTTCTGCCTATTCTGGTAAAGAAACACTCCATAGGGAGGGGATTGCAGCGTCCAAGGCAATCCCTGTTTGTCTATGGAAATGGCTTCTAAGGCTGATGTTGGTCAAGTCTAAGGACAGAGTGCACTCACCTGGGCTGGGGTGCTGGGGCTCCCAGGGGCCATTTCCTCAGGCTCCAGGCTCCCTGCTTGGGCCAGGCTTTGGTGCTCTGCAGGCTGAGCTGGGGAGGGAGGATCCCAGAGGGGCAGAGTCTTTCCCTTTTCTTCCAAGGCAGCAGGCTGGGCTACAGGGATTGACAGAGGGTCAGGCCTTGCCCTCAGGGCAGAGCCTCCAACCCACTGGTAAAGTAGATGGTCCCACCCTCTCCTGCCCCTCCCTCTTCGGTCTCCTTTCTCTCCCCCATTCTCCTTCAGAAACTCAGCCTTCAGAAGGGGCTTGGGATCCCAGGAGGGATGAGACCAGTCAGAGCATCACTGGCTCCTGAATCAGAGATCTCCCTCCAGCCCATCCTCTGACCTCTCTGCACCCCCTTCTCCCCAACAAACACATACACATTATGTAGACAACAGACTTGACCTAGGGAGGAGGGTACCTTAGGAAGGTGGGGGATGGAGCCCCCAGGCAAGGTTCTGGGGAAGCAGGAGGCTGGGAGACCCAATTCAGACCCTGAGGGCTCTGAAAGAAGAGGGGGCAGGGAAGCAGGAGGCCTGGGGAAGGGAAGCTCAGGCAGGGTTTGAGAGGAAGACATTCTACTCCAGCTTATGGCAGGGAGGTCAGGGACACCGCAGTGACAGAAAGGTCCGGGAACACAGAGCCTAGGAGAGCAAAACAACTGTGTCCCGGGGTCTAACTAGGGGCTGGGGAGGACTCGGGGACCCTCAAGGGAGACCAGACACTGGGCTCCAGAGGCTGGGGTCTAATAGGGAAGCAGCCCAGGAGCTGCAGGTCCAGGTAAAGGGGACCAGGAGGTTCCAGCACGACAGTGGGGTCCCCAGGTAAGAACTGATTAGATTTTCTTTCCACAGGATGTTTAAGGCTAATTTAATTGCAAAAGAAAGCTGTGGGGGAATTAACATATCTAAATAGGATTCTCCTTTTCTTTGTTCTCTCTGTAAAAAATACTACCAGAGAAATTTCATTTAAGAAAGAGATCCACTAACTGCAGGTCCGTCACCTCGGACAGCGGCACCTTTGTTGTGGACATTTTGAGCTGAATTCTTAGCTCCCACTGGTTGACAACTGTCTTTTGCCATAAAACAACCTCTTTAACCTCCCTCCTCCCCAATCCCCTGGGGCATCAGGGGCGGGATTTGAGTTGGCAAAAGGGAGTAAATGACTGTATTTTCCCCTGGCCAGGTGTGCCAGTTACTTATAGACACCAGGATCCGAAAATCCAATTCCTGTCCTGGCTTCACTGGTTTGTCCTTGAAATTCTGGGTAAGATCTTTAATCCTTACTCACAGGGCAGGCAGAACTTTGGATCCTTCCAGGGGCTTGGTCTGAAGGAAGAACCACTGAGTCCCGAACCGAAAATGGGGGCAGGGAGACAGGATTCCTGGGTCCCGGTGGCTAAGGTTTGAATTTGGGGAAAGGATGACCCCATCTTAAGCCTGGGGAGGCTGCCCCTGGTCATCTGGCAGGTGATTGGGAGTCTGGAAAAGCGTTGGCAGAGGGAAGCTTGTCCTGCAGCCAGGCCTGGGGGGGGGGGAATCGGACCAGGGGACACAGACCACGTGGTCAGAGGAGGAGGCGACCCAGTGGTAGGGGCAGCCAGCAGAAGGCAGAAGGCCTGGGAGGGGCGGGCACGGACCTACCTGGGACCTGCACCCACAGAGCTGGCGTCCAGAGGGCAGATATCTCAGGTCCAGGAGAGGGCGGAGAGATCTCGGCTCTGGGAGAGAAAGAGAGATCTGGGCCTGAGGGAGAGATCTCAGGTCCGAGGGAGGAAGAAGGCGGAGCCACCTCAGCCAAGTTCCTGTTCTCCTCCAGCCCCCTGGGGAGGGTGCTCCCCTCTTCTGCCCGCCCCCGAGGCCCAGGTGGGCCGTTTCCTCCAATCACACCCAGAACTAGGAGCTCCGCCTCAAGCTCCGCCCTCTATCACGTGGGACGAGCCCTCCCCTGCCCCAGACCCCTCCCAGGCCTCCAAACTCCACACCGGGCTCTTATTCCACCTGGGCACCACCCGCCAGGTCCATCGTCTCCTCGTGATCAGTACCACCTGATTGGGGGAGGGGGAGATCCCGGAAGAGACGACCTGGAGGTGGCCAGGAAAGCACGTGATTCACCGGGAAACTGGGCTTAGGTGTGGAATGGAGGTTGTTCACAAAATGCCGTCCGTTGGCACGTTTCTCCTAGGTTAAAGTAGAATAGGGCTCATTTCCAGTCAAATCCCAGGGGGGTCATGGGGATGTTTGACCAGCTAAGGGCAGAGCCACCCTTAATGAAAAATACACTTAAATATGGCGTGTGCAGGGATGTGTTTAGGAGCTGAAAGAATGAGAATTCAATGGAAGTGGAGCCAAATCACCCTGTTGTCCTCTCTGAATGCACTCAGGCTACAGGGTCAAGGAGAAATGGATACAGTGGTTTTTACATGTAACACAATTCTAACTGAGCTACTCAAGGGAATGGATGTTACTTGACTGGCAATTTTGTTTCATGTGTTAAAACTGTAACATTGTTTATGTTTTTATTTTGCTTCACATTTTTCTCATTTGGGGATTTGGAGGAAATCGGTAAGTTAAACTCTTAATTTGAAAGATTTAAATGGATATTCAATTATGCCCTTACAAAAGAAATATGAACCAGCCGGCGGCCTCCCCAAACCACCTGGAGTAGCCCCTCACCTGAGAAAGGCCTACAACTTGGATTGGCCAATCAGGAGACACATTGTTGCCCTCTCTGGGCTTAACCTACCGTAATGCTTTGTGTTCTCTGGCATGACAGTGAACTCCCCTACGTATCTCTATGTGCATGGTCCACCAGCTTTGAGAGAAATAAATACACACATGCCACCTAATTTTATTTCTCCCTCAAACTGTTGACCCTGATACAAGGGAACGCCTTTCTGCTGTGTTGTCACATTTTTTTCTCCCCTCTGTTTGAGAGGCTGAGACAGGGGGAGAGACTGCTAGGATGGGAAATTCAGGGGAGGAGATCTTAAGGACAAGCCCCTAGCTGTGCTAAATATAATCTAGAAAATTAATAATTATAAAATAATCATTAATAAAATAATAAAAAAATTAATAATCTAGAAAAAATCTAGATTCCCACAAAAATCTCCTATTTTTCATTATTAAACTTTCCACACCTAAATCCTATCAATAAATACATCCTCACGTTCTTTCCCCTATGAATTCTTTCCTTCATCTATCCCCCTTCATATGAATATGGAAAGGGAACAAAGTTGACCAATACGTTTACAAATTACTAGGAGGCAGTCCCCTTGTTATAAGTACAGATACACAGATTCAAAAGTAAAAGGTAGATCAATTAATTGTCTATTCAGAGATTCCATCTCATACAGCAGTCTAGGGAGGAACATCATCAGATGCAGTTTTCTGGTCTGGATACTCCTTCAGGCCATCTTCAGCACAGCATCTCTGCATCTTCTTCCCTCTGTCTTCTTGTAGAAATCCAGATGTCCACTCTTCTACAAAACTGACCTTAATACCATTTTAGATGACCATTCCTAAGCTTTATGCACTTATCACTCTTACAAAATCAAAATTGGAACTTTGGTCAATTGTCATATTGAAGAAATTCACATTAGAACACAGTTAGAATCTTCCTGGGTTTCTATGTACAGCTTAGTAAGGACCTGCTTGAGGGTATGATTCATTGTTTTCTACTTTACCCAAAGATTTTGTGTTCCAGGCTTAATGAAGGTGGTATGTGATTTTAAGTGTCTTGACTCCCGCCCCGGGTTATCTGTGATATAACAGCCGAGCCATTTTCGCTCTGTAAGGAGCTAGGCAAGCCAGATCCAGGTATAATCTCCTTTAATAGGAATTTTGACACCTGCTGAGCCTTTTCAGTTTTGCGAGAAGAAGCTTCCACCCAACGAGTAAAAGTATCAACAAATACCTAAAGAAATTTGAAACTGCTACATGGGGGCATGTGTAAAGTCTGTCTGCCCCTCTTCACCTGGATAGCTATCCCTCCTCTCAACAGGTTTTAAAAGAGGGGGAGGTCTGACTGCCTCTTCAGGATTTAACTGGTGATAATCATTTAATATAAATTTTAGACTTTAGTAAGGACCAAAGCTTGATTAAGAAGATCCTGGACCTAACAGTCTCTTTGTTCTCTGAGGTAAACTCAGAGAATACCACTTCCTGCGTCAACAAAGCCAGATGGGGCTGACTTAACATTCCTTGCCAGACCCTTAACCCAAGACACTATCTTGAATAATGGGACATTTTCCATATCTTAATATTTTGTGGACATATATTATGTTATGGCATGTTAATGATAAAGAAAACACAGATATCCTGGGTCATAATTTCAACTGAAACTTTGAGAGTATATCTTTATCTATACATATATTTATATCTGTCTTCCCCTAAGGACCACCTTGGTTTCATCCCAGAAGTTTTACTATATTGTGTTTTTTCATCATTTTCTTTGGTATAATTACTGTTCCCATCATTTGTTTTTGACCCACTCATTTGTTAGTACTATATTATTGAAGTCAGAATACTTTCTTTAGATTTTCCTCATTAATTACAATTTTTTACTGGATTGTAGTGTATAACAATTTTTTTAAGTCAACCTTTTAAATTTTATTTCGTTATGCTACTATGTGTGGTGAAGTTTTATAAGACTGAAAACAATGTGTACTCATTTTGCTTTCCATTTAGTAGTTTTCAGTGGTTTGTCATGCCTAATTTTTTTGATATTCTCTTCAGTCCTTAACTTTGTTTTTTAGCTTTCCCTCTGTCTTTAAATCCTCAATAATTAGTGCTTTTCTGCTTAGCTCTCTGTATTTTAGCTAAACTTTTTCCCCTAAGACTTTAAATGCTATGCTATTGCATATACATAATTAATACTGATTATTAATGGGGATTTGGAGGAACTCATGCGGTAAATTAATCTCTTAATTTGAAAGATCTAAATGGATATTCAATTGTGTCCTTACAAAAGAAATGCGACCTCCCCAAACCACCTGGAGCAGCCCCTCACCTAAGAAAGGTCTACAGCTTGGATTGGCCAATCAGGAGACACATTGTTGCCCTCTCTGGGCTTAACCTACTGTAATGCTTTGTGTTCTCTGGCATGACAGTGCACTCCCCTACGTATCTCTACGTGCATGGTCCACCAGCTTTGAGAGAAATAAATACACACATGCCACCTAATTTTATTTCTCCCTCAAACTGTTGACCCTGATACAAGGGAACGCCTTTCTGCTGTGTTGTCACATTTTTTTCTCCCCTCTGTTTGAGAGGCTGAGACAATGGGGGAGAGACTGCTAGGATTGCTTCATGCTCCGTGGTACTGCTGTGCACGTTTCCCTAGTGATCTCTTAACTATTTCTGGGTTGTTTGTTTTTTTTTGCTTTTATCTTTGATCAGGATTATTACATCTGTTTTATTTTTTAATTCTGACCAGACATTATATATTCCCACTCATTTTTAACTCTATATGAATCTTTATATTTTAAGTGTTTCTTCTAAACAACAGATTATTGTATTTTCTTTGTTCCTTTTGCCACTCTCAGTTTTATGGGTGACTTGTTTCAGTTATGAATATGAATATAAAGATGTTAGATAAAATATAACCAAAGACGATACTGTAACATATTCCATTAATGTCAAAAACAATAAAAATCGAATGACAAAGTCTGTAGAGACCTTGTGTTTGACAGGAAACAAGCCCTTATTTGTATTAGAAAACAGTAAAATAAAAAAGCATTGGAATTAACAGACCTTTGCTTAATATGGTAAACAGTATCTATTTAAACCAAGAGCTAGCATTGTTTGTAGTGGAGAAATAATAGAACTTTTTCCAGTAAGATCAGGAGCAAGACAAGGACATTTGGTGTCACCAATATTATGTTATATCATTCTCAAAGTCCTAGATGTGGTATCAGAATAAGCATGGCCAGAGTGAGAGAAATTATCTCCATTCATGGTCATTGTAATCATTTTTCTAAGAGAATCCTGGATCCTCACTGAAAAATTAATTGAAATAATAACTTTAGTAAATTATTAGTATATAAAGTAAACCAGGAGGAGATAGTAAAAGAAACTCCATTCAGGATAAGTAGAAAATGTCAAAAATTTCTGGGAGACAACCCACTAAGAAATACTCAGGTCTTTGACAAATATAATTGTAAATGTTTTTACAGAAATAAAGAAATAATTACAGAGAGTCACTTTCATGATTGGTGAAAGAAAACAGGAAGTAAGTTTTATTTCCACACTTTGATGGGACGTTTGTGACCTAGGACAGTGAGGTGAAAGTCAGAAAACTGCTGTGTATGCTCAATACATTGTTTGAGGGAAAGTCTATCAGAGGAGAGCACAAAGTCACATGGCCAGGGGAGAGTATTTCAGGAAATCCAAAGTTCAGAATTCTACATGGCTCCTG
The DNA here is from genome assembly GCA_028658325.1 of Potorous gilbertii. Classification (NCBI taxonomy): domain Eukaryota; kingdom Metazoa; phylum Chordata; class Mammalia; order Diprotodontia; family Potoroidae; genus Potorous; species Potorous gilbertii. The sequence continues at coordinate 2,979,004 of CM053771.1, read as the reverse complement.
TCTCATCCTGACCTGGTTGTAGTCCTGCTGGCCCTCTGGAAGTTACTGGTTCCTTCAGGGGAAGGAACATAGAAGGCCTTCCCTCCTCTGAACTCCATTTTTAATAAATTTTTCTTGATACCTTTTTTGTGTGTCAAGTGAATCTCTAACAGATGAGTCATGCTGTGAATTGATCATTCCACTCTAGAAAACAATTGGAATTGATAAAAGTCTGTTCTGTGCCTACTGTTGGACACAATGATACTAGTTCTGTATGGATGCTTTGAGAAAGTCAGAGCAGACGAACCTGTGTACAAAAATATTGAGAGTATCCCTTTTTGTTGTAACAAAGAACAGAAAGCGAAGTGGGTGCCCATCAATTGGAGTACTGAGTGAACAGAATGTGGCATCCAAATGGAATGGAATTCCATAAGAAATGATGAACAGGAAGATTTCAGAGAGCCCTGGAAAGACTTACATGATCTAATGCTGAGCAAAAGGAGCAAAACCAGGAGAATTTTGTGCACAGCAACGACCACAGTGTGTGAGAGTTTTTTCTGGTAGACTTGGAACTTTAGTGCAATGCAAGGACTTAAAAAATTCCCATTGGTCTTTTAAGGCAAAATGCCTTCCACATCCAGACAAAGAACTATGGAATTCGATCACAGAACATAGCAGATCATTTTCTTTTGTATTATATTTTGGTTTGTTATATGATTTCTCCCATTCATTTTAATTCTTCTACACAGCATGACTATAGTGAAAATGTATTTAATAGGAATGTATGTGTAGAACCTATATAAGATTGTATGCCATCTAGGGGAAGGAGAAGGGAAGGAGGAGAAAAAAAATCTAAGTTCTATGGTAGTGACTGTGGAACATCAAAAATAAATAAAATTAATATAAAAAATTAAAAAAGAAATGATAAGCAGGATTACTGCAGAGAACCATGGTGGGATGTCTGAAATGATGCAGGGGAGAGTTAGAAGCAGAAGAAGCATCTACACATTGACCACAGTCATAAAGCTATCAGAACTCATCTTCAATGCAGCCACCAGTCTCCACTTCAGAAGACTCACAGTGAAGTGTGTCTCCCTTTTCTCGGCTAAGAGATGGTGGGATGTAGCTTTGAATGAGGCATTCCTTGTTAGACATGGACCACTTGAGTGTTTGTTTCTGCTTAGATGTACTTTACAATGGAGGGCTCTTTGGGTGGGAGGGAGGGGCCATTAGGAAAGGACAGTAGGGTAATAAAACTATAAAATATAAAAAAGTGTTTAAAGTTTTGTCTTGTTAAATACTGCAGCGCTGAAAAGTGGGAGTTGTTACCAGGTACTTTATCGTTTGGTATTTTGAGAGATAAAGACTTGTATCTTGCTTCTTGAATCTTCCTACAATACACAGTAGATGTCAACAGGTGTCAGTAGAGCTACATAAGACTGGTACCTGATCTCAGGCAGCTGTGGGGCTCAGTGGTTAGTGAGGCACTCCAGTAACTGGTTACTGAGGTTACTCCAGGCACGGGGCCTGGAGTCAGGAAAGCCAGAGTTCAGATCCAGCCTCAGACACATTCTAGTTGTATGATCCTGGGCAAGTCACTTCACTTCTGTCTGTTTCAGTCTCCTGAACTGTAAGATGGACATAGTAATAGCACCTGTCTCAGGTGTGTTGTGAGGCTCATCTGAGATAATCTCTGTAAAGTGCTGAGCATAGTCCCTAGCACACAGTAGGTGCTTAATGAATGCTTGTTCTTTTCTCCAATATTGCCTGAACTACAAGATTTTTAAAATATTAATTATAATTTTAAGTGGTTAGTTTCCTTTTTGAGATTCTTTACTTAGTTTTAAAAAAACATAAAAAATTCCATTGATGAGAGAAAACTATTAAGTGACTTAAATGCAAGTTAAACTGATATTTACATTTTGCTTAATTAAAAAAAAGTACATTAACTTTAACTATAATATTTTTTTTAAAGTCATGTTTGCCTCTGTTTACCATGGTGAATTTTTTTCATGTAATTTTCTGGATTCTATTTTTGCTGACTTATGTTTTGGGAAAAGTTTCTCTCTCCCTTACTATATTCATACACATACATATATATATGTACATATACATACATATATATTTAAATATTTCCACAGGGACTGATTTGTATTCATATAAGTATGAATATATGTTTTCACATATAAATAAACATGTGATAGTTAGGGGAAGGGGGTGAAGGAAACTAAGAGTCACAGTAGAGGCATTCCAGTCAGGAGGTGGCAGCATTTGCAGCAGCTGATACAAGCCATGAAGCACCAAGCCCCAGAACATGGAGTAGGGAATTCTGTCTGCCTGTTAAAGTGCATGAAGGAGGAGAGGTGGAGGTTGGACCAGATTGTAAGGTTTTACCTGCCAGACCCTGCATTTCAGCCTAGATGCAATAAGGACTCGGAAGATGCTCAGACATGGCAGTAGGGAGTCCTTTGTTCGGGGAGTATTTGCCACGTAGGTGGTGGTTGGATTGGGAAGGTTGACAGGGAGGACAATGGAGGCAGGGACAACAATTAGGTCACTTATGCAGTAGTCCAGGTAAGGGGACAGAAAGGTTTGACCTGGGGTCATCTTCATCAGCATAGAAAGGGATAAATATAAGAGAAGTGGAGGTCGAGTCAAGATGGCAGATGGATGTGAAGAGGGAATAAAAGAGGAATGAGAGAGGCCTTCAAGTTTACCAAACTGGTTCATTGGAAGGGTTGTGGAGGGCAGGGATGCCAGTGTCCTCAAAGTCATAAGGAAAATGAGCTCTTTGGACACGTTGAGTGAGATTCTGATGGGGTATCTAGTTTATACCCAGTAGGCTGGTGGGGATGGGGAACTACATGGAACAAATATGACCAGCAGGGAGTTGATGCCAAAGATAAGTAAGGAGGCATACCATAAGAAGACATCTAGGTGTCTATGGTGAATTCAGGTCATGGTCCAGATGAAGTATGCAGTCATACCCCTGCCCCCATATCCCCCATGACCTCAACAGACAAAACAGGGTTCTGACACCTAGAACCTTGGGAACAGAAGTGCTGCCTACACGATCACCCTGGTTCCTGCAGCCAACATCCAGAGGTGCAATCTTTGTGAAGAATGGACCCACTTATTCCTACCATCCCCTACCTGAAGCTACCCAAACCAGCTGAACCTCAGTAATGGGACTTCCTTTTAGACAGTTCAAATCCCACCCTTGGCAGCAGGCCTTTCAGTTCTATCTTCTCCCCATCTTCCCTCTGAGATCACCTTACATAGACTAGATAGAAGGATGGATGGATGGATGGACAGATAGACAGGTAGACTGACCTATCTTGGCATGAACATAGTTTCCCAAATACAATGTGAGTTCCCTGAGGGCAGGACAATGTTTTTGCCCTCTCTGTATTCAGGTCTTTGGTACAGTGCCTAGCATAGGCTAAGTGCTTAATAAATCCTGATGACTGACTGAGGGTCAAAACAGAGGCAATGGGTCATGCCAGTCAAACCATCCCCTTCATCTCTCTTCAAAGTCAGAAGGAGTGTCCCAAGATCCTGAACACAAGAGCCTCAGGAAGAGCCTCCAATCTCAGCCCAGCTGCCAAGCCCAGCCTCAATAGGTGTTTATGCTGGGAGCTAACCCTTGGAGAAGCCAGCCACCTCTGAAGGTGCTAGAGCCCTGTGTGCCTCACCTGCAGCCACAGCTGCTAAAGAAAATTCTCATTCCCAACATGCTTAGCTCTGTCAGATGATTCCATGGATGCATGTGGTTTTGTCATTGCACTCAGCATCATGGGGCATTTACATCTTTAACTGAATCCTCCTACATCAGGATTAACCTGGGTGCTCCCTGAGGGCAGGCAGGGCCTGTCTCGCTTTTTCTATTTGTGTCCCCTTTTATGTGTCACCTCCTCCATTAGAGTGTAAGCTTAAGGGCCTGCACCATCTTGCTTACTACATTTGTATCTCAGCAAGACAACCCCCAAAGTGGTCATGAGTCAAGACACCACTGAAAGTTTCCCTTGTCTACACCTCTCCCACAAACACTGATAGTTGTGGTAGGAGGACGATATGGACCCCCCAGTCCAGGCCCTCGGAGCCCTGTCTCCCTTTCTAGAGCCTTCCCCAAGGGTCCCTTGGTGCGCTCTTGGCTGGGTCCCAGCTGCTGTACCTGCTGCAGTCTCTTAGCAGAGGGCACACAGTGCCTGAAGCTGCCTGTCACTGGATGACTTGTTTTTCAGCCTCCCCTGTGGGTGCAGAAACCACCCATTTTGTCATCTCTGCCTGGGGATGAGACATCTAGGTCTCATGACTGCCCCAGGTTGCCTGGGTTCTTGAATTCCAGAATGTTAACACCAGAAGAAACACTGCTCACGGCTCCTCAGCCTAGGTGGGAGATAGGGCAGCTACCCTCCCCTTCCTACTTCTCCCGCAACCCTCAGGGAAGCAACTGAAAGTAGTCCAGCTTCACTCAAAGTCATCAAGGACAAGACAGAGAAAGAAGCCCCTTTGAAACCCCCAGTCACTGGTCCCCTAAATCTTCAGTTCTTTCACTGTATAGTCAAATAGAGGATTGATTTTAGCACTCTGTACTGCCCTAGTCTCACATACCCAGTCCAAGCTTCCATGTGGTCACTTGGGCTGGAACCAGGGGAGAAATAGCATGTGCTTCTGGGACTGTCCCCTCCACAGACCAGTCTACTTATGCTACATGTGAAAGCATTGATAAGGGCCCAGCTCGGGGGATGTCCAGCGCCCACCTTGATCTAAGCATCTGTCTTTCAGTAGATCAAGTCTTCACAAACCAAAGCCATGAGCTCCATTCTAGTGATCTGCATCTTCCAGTTTAGCTGTGCTGGACTGGGAATGCCAGCCCCAGGCCAGCCCAGAATTTTTCCCTGGAGCCAGCCTGCGCCACCAGAGTTGGGGCAAGTGTCTTCTAAGCCTCAAGTGGAAGGGCCCATGCAAGGGACCTAGTTTTGAGCACTCAGGATAGAGATTGGCTGATATGTGTTACTGCTAGATGTCAACAGGAGGCAGAAAAACTGCCTTGAGACCTCTCCTCAGAGATGCAAGACAGACTATCTGGGAGGAGGCGATCCTGGAACAGGAATTTATGTTTTCTTTTTTTTTTTTAATTATTTTATTTGTTTTCAGCGTTCTACAATCACTTTCATATATCTTAGATTATCCCCCCTCCCTCTTCCCTTTCTCCCTGAGATGGCATACAATCTTATATAGGTTCTACACATACATTATTAAATTATTTACTATTTATTTACTATTAAATACATTTTCACTTTAGTCATGTTGAACAGAAGAATTAAAATGAATGGGAGAAACCATAAAACAAAACAAAACAAAACATAATACAAAAGAAAATGGTCTGCTTCATTCTGCAATCTAATTCCATAGTTCTTTCTCTGGATATGGGAGGTCAGGGACAGTGACAGTGGGCTCCAGGTGGACACTGATCCTGGGAAAGCAGGAGGCCTGTGTTCTGGGGTATTACTAGGTGCTGGGGAGGACTCTGGGACCCTTTGGATGAGCTTAGGCCTGGAATCTCCCAAAGGAGACGAGATACAGGGAGCCAGTGGCTAGGATGTGATAGTGATATGGATATCTTATCCTGTGTCCCCTTTGTCCTTAATCTTTAACTTCAGCCCCTCCCTCCTCCCTGTCCTTAAACTTTAATGACCATAAAGCCCTGTAATTACATCATCATCCTGAACAGACTTTATAGCTTTCTGTCTGTATAAGCCTACTCTGTTCTCCCCCCTTCCCCCCTTCCCCCTCAACACCTTTATCTTTTTTCAGCTGCGTGGCTGCAGTAAAGGTCCACATGCTTTCACATTAAATGAAGCTCCCAGTGACTAAGAGAACATCGTCTATGTGATATCTTTCACACCCAAACTGCCCTCCAGACTCTGACCTCAAAATAAAGTGGTGTTGGCACCAGGAGTCCAAACAACAAGCGCTGATCGCCTCTGACCTAGCCACCAGGATAAGAAGCAATCGCCCCCTTGTTTTTACCCCAGCCCTTTCTGCTCCTACTGTCTCCCTAGCAGCAAGACCCCAGGAGTGCCCAGACACTGCCAGCAGCATCTGAAACCCCACTGACTTCTGGGCAGTCAGTTGGGCTGCTGACCATTGTACAAGGGAATACTCTTCTGCTGGTTTGGTCACACTTTTTTCTCCCCTCTGTCTTGGGAGGCTGAGACAAAGGGCGAGAGGCTGCTAGGATGGGAAATTCAGGGGAGGAGATCTCAAGGACAAGCCCCTAGCATTGTGCTATAACACAGCCTGGCCTCAATATAATCTAGAAAAGTGATTTGTGAAGGGAATCTTAAACAAGACAGGCTTTGTGAGAAATTTGGTCTCCAAAACTTAAAAGAAAAGGCATCTTCCTCTGCTTGATCTGACTTTTACCCCGTGTTGTCCTTCTCCCCTGTTGGGGATGTTGGGGGATGCAGGTGGGTTCGCTTCTGCTTTTGTTTGGGGATCCCTGACCCCCAATTTTAGGGTCTCTACCCTGAGAGCCTCTGTGCCTGGTTTTCTTTAGGGGTCCCTGTGCCCATGTAATAAGGTCTCTGTGACCTGTGTTAACTTAAAACTTTATATACATTTTCTAGTATATGCAGCTCAAAATGTCCAGGGGGATGGGAATCGAAAATACTTAGGGCCACTCTTCATCTAATAAGTCTCAAAGGTAAAAGGGACAGGGAACTCTAGGAAGTAAAAGGCAATTTGGAGCTGGGACTGTCACCATGAATCTTCAAAAAAAATGTGAATTTATGGATATGTGTAGTAACAAGAACCCCAGCATACATAGCAGGGCCTGCCGTATAGGGTCTTAGATCTGCTTTTCAAAAAGGAAAGCAATTTCTGAGGAGTCAACAATCTACTTTACTCAAGCACAGATATCATTCATTTAGTTCAGAGGAGAAAATCAGCACCCTGAACTTCAGAGAAAATATAAACAGAAAAATAAAGACCGACAGGGCTGCCAACTGTCTGACCATAAGCAATGCATACCTCACAGATCAATAGACAGATCCAACTGCCTGACATACATACATAATTACTAGAGAGAGAAAGCACCAACATCTTGGTTTTCAAAGCCAGGGGCTCCTTAGCAGCTACCCAGAGTTTGGTGTGGTCAAACAAACACTTCTAATGATTAAGTCCCAAAGTAAAACCTCATCTCAGAGCATTTGATCACTTTTCAGAGCTGGAGGGCAGGACCCTCTGACCCAGTGCATCAATAGAAATTAACAAAGGTATTGAGGCTTATTAATGTGTGGGGAAGATCTTTAACTCTTCCCCCCAACCACTATTAACCTTTTTATTGGCTGGGCAATATTCATAGCACTGAGGAGGGCTATGAATATGCGGGTTTAGTTCTGAATGGTAAAGTATAATGGACTCCCCATATAGAAGGCAGAAGAGAAGCATTTATTCAGACCAAAATCCCCAAACCAGAAAGTCAAATCAGTCATAGGAGCCAAGAAGTCAATACACATTAGCACTGTGGTGGACAAAGGCATTCCCAAGCCTCCCCTCCCCTGCCAGGGCATTCCCACAAGCCAACATTCACAAGGCCTTGCCATGCCTCCCTGCCAGCCTGCATCCTCTCTCCTCCACCCCAACCACTCTCACTAACTCCCTCACTGTTCTGCTCTACCCTTCCTGTTCCACCTGTTCAGCAAGCTCCTCTCACCACATGTGACTTAGGCTTCCAGGTGATTTAAGGAGATTACATGGGCCTATTAATGAGTGGGAAGGATCTTCCCATTTACATAGCCATTACAATGAGATTCTCTGATTCTTTAAAATGTTCATGTGTAAAGTTCATTGGCTAGGAACTACAGCCAAAAGAAGTAGTGAGGGAGGGTCTAATAAGGAGAGCAGTGGGCTAAACATCAAGGTATTGGTGGAAAAAGAGTTCAGTTGATGACATGCAATAAATTCATAGCTGACAGGCATTCAGTTTGGTCATAAATGAAAGTCTAGCTCTATTGATCAAAATACATGTGTGTACATCTAGGTGGATAGACAGATATGAATTTACATTTGAAAAGTACTTCTTAAGCTACCAAAAAATAAGATGAAGTTTTAAGGTATATTTATAACCACTTGTTCATTAAAAAAATTGTTGTATAATCAGTTTAAAATAAAGGTTGTGAGTAACAAGCTCCTGTATTATGCCTTCTAACCCAATTTGTTGTGTGATGATTACTTAGTCTCAGTAGCTACCCATCATTCCATGTGGTCTGTATTATTCATTGCTTTTAACTCCCATATTTGCTTAATTTTTAAATTTTTTTTCTAATAAATCCTGGGAGATTTTATATCAGTTTTTCTCCCTTTCCTCTTTTCCCACCATGACCATTACTAGCTAAATTCAATAAGTATGTTTTCATTTTGTTTTTCTTCAGGAGATTCAGACTTCTTGTGGCAAACTGAGTTTAATGGAGATGATGGTAAGCTACTTAAATGCAGAGAGGGCAACCTGGTGAAATAAAGATAAATCTGTATAAAGAACAATGATACATGGTTTTAAAAAATATTTCCAGGGTCAGAACAGTATAGTCTTGATATTTCTTGGCTTGCTAAACTGCCTGACTCATTTATTACTATTGATAGTATTCTCCCCACCCTGCTCCCCCCATAGCAGTCCACATTCCATTTATTACTTGAGAAGACTTCCAAATAAATAACGTATGGTCTTTGAGTTTGTTCCTAAGTAAGCACTAGGTGACTGCTAAAGCTGAAAAAAATGTCATATATTTTAGTGATTTGTTTGTATTTGAGATGTCATTTTTCTTCTCTTTCTGCAGCTTACAAACTCATGACCTTTCTTTCTTCCTCATGCTGTTCTGTCATCATGATAGACATAGCAAATGGGACCATAAGGTAAGAACAGAAAGAACAGGAAGATATTTTAAAAGGTCATCACTACCTCCTTCTGTGTTTTAAAAAAAATATTAAATGCTGAATTAAATAACAAAAAAAAAGAGCTACATGGATTTTTTTTAATGTCTAAAATACTTGGAGTATAATTCATCCTTTTCCCTTCTAATTTTCTACAGTCAACTGGCAGGATGTCATTGCTGCTGTTTATAGTACATGTTAATAATCATTTTTAAAAAGCTAAAACTGTAAGAAAATTTAACAATCATAATACAATCAGAGGGAGATCTTCTAAGTTTCCTAACCTTTCAAATCATAGATAAACCTGGGGATGAATTTGAAATTATTGACACTGATGTTCCAGGTCTCATGACAACTTAAAGACTAACCAAAGACCTAGCAGTAGTCAATAATTAAAAAATGAAAACAGGTTCATTTTTGCTTCTTCTCTAAGCAAGTCCTTGACTAGATACAATTCTTCTTCTACTGTATCAGAATAAATATTAAAATATTTTAAAAATTGATAACAGCTTATGCAGAAGCTAAGGAGGATTAAAAAATTTTTTTTGAATTTTTAACAATCGTCAAGAAACAGGAAATTTCTAATATACAAAGAGCAAAACAAGAGGGTAGTGTATGAAATTGTGACCTTCACATTTTTTTAACCACAAATTAGATATAAATAGAGTAGTGACAAAATTACCCTGTTGAAAACTTTTTTTTAATAAACAGTATGCAAAATCTAGACTAAGCCTCTTATAAGATTCAGTTAAATTTAAGGAATAATAATTGAGTGTTCCCTAAGCAACTAAGTGGCACAGTAGGTAAAGTATTAGACCTGACTTACAGTTGGAAAAACAGGCAATCAGGCCATTGCTGTGTGATCCTGGGTAAGTTCCTTAACTTGTTTCCTGTCACTGGTGTCTATAAAACTTTTTAATATGTTTCTGGAAAGAGTCACTACACCTGTGAAAATAGATTTGTAAGTTATTGATATAGTCATGGGAAAAAAGTATACAGTTAGAGTAAGCATCTAAGTAATTCTAACTAAATAAAAAAAGCCAGTAGAAAACAAAACAAAAAAATAAAAATGGGTGTTGGGACCTGGGATTATTGTGATACTTTGATTTCATTTATTGGAAAGTTATCTTCCTTAATAAAAGTTTTGCTCTGCAGGTTTATACTCAAGTTCCTAATAGAAGCATTCTCATGACTAGAAATAAATTGAAAAAAAGAAATTTAAGTATGTAGGAGAAAAAGGAAAGAAAGTAATTGTATTATGAACTAACAGTGTTTTATTTTGAATGGATGTGGTCTCTGCTGATTTCAGTGTCTGCTGAATAGGGTACTTTAAAACCATAGATGGATATGAAAGGACTTAACTCCTAAACTTATTTATTGAAATAATGTCTGAGGAGAATTAGCAAAAGAGTGAAGTTACTGAAAAAATGCTGAGCAAGAAAAAACAGGTATCCAATTTAAGAAAGTCTGAATATGTGCAAAATGACAACAATGATTTATTTGTACCCTAAAACTGTTTTCTTGCAGGAATATGTAGAGAAAATAAAATACTATTTAAAACTTCAAAATAGGAACAAAAACAATAATTTAGGTTATTCATTCTTATATCCAATGATAGTAACTCAGGGATGTTCCAATATCTATCATTTAATAGACTTAGTATTGTACTCACAGAATTTCTTGATTATATAAATTTGCTATAAAAGGAAAAGAGAGACAATGTAATATATCTTAAAAGAAGGAAAGAATTCCTTAGCTCTGTTTGATTCCAAGAATGAGTCATATCTGATAGGCAATCATGTAGCCAGTAGGTGCTCAAATGCTGGGCTTAGGAGTAAAAGTGGGGAATTTTCCTTTTTCTGAAAGGATATAGCTAAATTGGGAAACAGAGTTAGGAAGATCCTACATAGGCCATGTCCAAGGTCTTCTTCAAAGCATTTCCAGGCATCTACCATTAGTAGTTCTCAGTCTGCAGCACATTTCAATTGACTTTATGATGACTTAGGCAACTATTCATGTAATCAGAGCTTAAAACAATAGTAAATTATAGCCTTATAAAATTGCAAATAGCAAATAAATATGGGCTGATATCCTTTAGATAGAACCATCTCAAATTTGATTGAGTTATCAATTATAAAATCAAGTTATGTAATTTTTCTGTCTTCTTAAAATACTTCCTCACACTCTCTAAACATACTTAACCCATCTGAAACTGGCACAAAGGTATCCAGAACAACTATCTAGAGATGGGAGGGGTTTAGATAATGCCCATTTGTTGCCAAACCTTCTTATCTGCCTTCAATTTTTTCAATCAGACCTTTAATTGTCTTTCCAAATCTCTAAATTCCATTATTCAAATTATCTAGCTTCCATTTACATTTTAACCATGACAGAGAATTGATTCCTACTTTGTTGCATCTCAGCTTCAGAGGCTGCATTGAGTACACAATCATCTGCAAACAGAAAATCATGCACCAACACTCCCTTCACTTTGATCTTGGCTTCTAGTCTTTTCAAATTGAAGAGCTTACCACCAGTATGGTACTTGACCTTGATGCTGTGTTCACCCTCATTGAAAGTATTTGCCAGCATGGCTGAAAACATCATACTAAAAAGAATGGGAGCAAGCACACAATCCTGTTTCACTCCATTGGTAACTGGGAAGGCACGAGAGCTTTGTCCATTATCCAGAAGCCGGGCAAACATGCCATCATGAAACTGATGTACAATATTGATGCACTTCTCCAGGCAACCAAATTTTGACACAATTTTCCATAAGCTCTCATGGCTAACAGTGTCAAAAGCTTTGATCAGATCTACAAACGTTGTGTACAGACCTCTGTTCTGCTCCTAGCATTTCCCCTAGAGTTGTCAGTCAGCAAACACCATATTGACTGTTCCTCAGCCCTTTCTAAAGCCACACTGGCTCTCAGGTATATGCCCATCTTTCAGGTGAAGGATCAGCCTATTAAGGAGGACTCTAGCAAGAATTTTGCCAGCAATGACTAAGAAAGGGATCCTCCTGTGATTGTCACAAGACAATCTATTCCCTTTACCCTTATAGAGATAGATAATAGAGGCAATCCTTGAACTCCTGGGGGATAACCTCCTCTTGCCATATAACCTGGAAAATTTCAGTCAGCTTTTTATGAGCAATGGTCCCCCTACCTTGTAAATCTCAGGTGGAATAGAATCAGCACCAGGTACTTTTCCACATGAAAGGAGCCTAATGGCCCTCAAAACCTCTTCTTCAGTTGGAAATTCAGCTAAGGAGGGTAAATTTACCTGAGGTAATGGTCAATGGCCTCAGCATTGATTGATGATAGTCTGTTGAGAATACTATGGAAGTGTTCAGCCCATCTGTCTAGGATCATGTCCTTATCACTAATCAAGGTGGCTCCATCAGCACTGAGTAGTTGTGATGCACCATAGATTTTTGGTCCATAAATAGCTTTCAGGACATCATAAAAACTCTGGATTGTTACTATCAGCATAAAACTGAATTTCATCTGCCTTCTTACTGATCCAGGAATCCTGCATCTCTCTAAGCTTTGCTTGTACTTTGCTTTTGATGGAATTAAATGCTGCCTTCTTAGAGGTGGATGAGCTATCCTGCTGGTAAATCCTGTGGAGTTCATGTTTTTCATTTAGCAACTTCTGAATTTCCCCATCATTTTCATCAAAGCAGTCTTGGTATTTGAGAGTGTTCTGACCTAAGACAAGATAGCTAAGTTATTACTTCTTACTAACATAACTGTCTGCACTGGAACCCCATTCCAGCTCAAACAAAGCAAAGGGGTTAACAGTTAACCTAGAAGAATGTGGATTTATGTCCTTGTTTCACAAGCTTGTTGATTCTTCCTTAATTATACTCACTCTGGAAGAAAGAGATACTGCAGGAAGTAAATCTTTTACATATGATAAGTTCAAACACTAATTGTAACTCTTGCTTAGACCATGGCATGACTGCAATTTCCCATCAAAACAGCAAGATCTCTTCTGTTTGAAACTCATTACATTTGTTTAGCAATAGATTATCTTGAAATTTTAGCAGGTCTTCTAAAAATCACACAAGATTTTTCAAAATATTTCTTCTAAAGGTATTTCCCTTTTTTTAAAAACAATCTAAAATTTATTCTGAATTTATAGGACCCAGGTGACATTTCCAAGTCTGACCCAGAAGAGTAAAGCCCAGAGTCACAGGACCGTTAGGATCACTGCCAGTCTGCAAATATTGCTGTCCCTATTATTCGCCTGCATTTTCTTCTCTCAATCTGATCTGGGACGAGAGGGGTTAACATGAACCCTTGTGGCTGTTAAAAATCCCCATGTTGAGATACCCTCTTAACTCTAGGAAGGCAGTGGGGAATGCTAAGTGATCAGGATTGGGAGAGGACGTTTTAGCAAGGTGAGTTCCTGGAGCTACCCACAGTCTCCAGGAGTTGTTTTTTTTTTTTATAGTAATTTCAAATGATTAGTTTCCAAACTTTTTAATGATTAATCTCACAACCTACAAAATCTGTTAAGGTGTTTTCAACTGCATCCAACAGCTGCACTGTAATTCCAGGTCGGCCAGACTGGAACAACAAAGAAAAGGGTCTTACAGTTTTGTTTGTTTCCCTAGCTACAGTCCTTAGAAATCTCTGACTGCCTGAATTTTAAATCTTACAAGATAACAGACTCATTCACAGCACACATGATACAGAGAGGGAGATACACTGACAGACAAATTTACAATTAATGACAGGACAAATACAAACAGAACTCACAATTAACTATAGAGAGAGGGGGAAATCAAAGTTTGTTAGAAATTCTCATCATGAAGGGGACAGAGCCAAGATAGCAGAGTAGAAGGATAGACCTGCAGAAGCTCTCTCCCCCATAGCCCATAAAATACCTGTAAAAAATGACTCTAAATAAATTTTAAAGTAGCAGAAGCCAGAAAATGACAGTAAAAGAGATTTCCAGACCAAGGCCTGGAAGGCTGATAGAACAGGTCTATTTTACCAGGCTCAGAACACATTCCAACCTTGGCCACAAGACACAGACAGGACTGAAGCAGGCTTCACGTTGTGTAGTCACAGGTAGCAGCTGAGATGCCCAGATTTCTTAACCCACAATCACCGAAGACAGTTTCAAAGGTCAATGAGAAAGTTGTTTCACCTGGGTGAGAGGGGAGCATGGTCTGGCCCCAGCCCTGACTCCAGGGCGGCAGCAGCCACTGGGGCAGCAATGTCCATTTTTGGAACCCTTGGCCTCAAGACCCTGGGGGCATCAAGTAGCTGATATGGGTCTTAGTTCTGAGTGGCAGTCCTGGGGTGAGGAGGAGCACTGGTGTGGTGGAGCTGGTAGTAACTGTGGAAAGGAAATCCCACTCCCAGATCCTGGGCACAAAAGAGTGCTTGAGGTTGCTCACAGAACAGAGTGCAGGCCAGGAGAGGAGTAAAATCCTCTCCCTTGATTGTGCCACCTGGAGGAAGTGAGAACTTACAGGTCCCTAGATTATACCCTCCACTTGACAAAGGACTCAAAAATCAAGTAACTGGCTGGGGAAATGCCCACAAAAGGGAAAAAAAATAAGAAGGTATTTTCTTGGTGAAAATGTATTTTCTTCTATCCTTTTAAATGAGGAAGAACAATGTATACCATCAGAAGAAGATATCAAAGTCAAGGTGTTTACATCCAAAATCTACAAAAAAAAAATATGCGGTGATCTCAGCCCATGGAAGAACTCAAAAAGGATTTTGAAAATCAAGTAATAGAGATAGAGGAAAAATTGGGAAGAGAAATGAGAGCAATGCAAGAAAACATGAAAAGTGAATCAACAGCTTGTTAAAGGAGACCCAAAAATGCTGAAGAAAATAACACCTTTAAAAACAGACTAACCCAAATGCCAAAAGAGGTCCAAAAAGCCAATGAGGAAAGGAATACTCTAAAAAGCAGAATTGGCCATATGGAAAAGGAGGTTCAAAATCTCACTGAAGAAAACAGCTCTTTAAAAATTAGAATGGAGCAGGTGGAAGCTAATGACTTTATGAGAAACCAAGAAATTACAAAACAAAATCAAAAAGAATTAAAAATAGAAGACAATGTGAAATATCTCATTGGAAAAACAACTGACCTGAAAAATAGATCCGGGAGGGACAACTTAAAAATTATTTGTCTACCTGAAAATCATGATCAAAAAAGAGCCTAGACATCATCTTCCAAGAATTTATCAAAAAAACTGCCCTGATATTCTAGAACCAGAGGGTAAAATAGAAATGGAAAGAATTCACTGATCACCTCCTGAAAAAAATCCCCAAAGAAAAACTCCTAGGAATATTGTAGCCAAATTTCAGAGTTCCTTGGTCAAGGAGGAAATATTAGAAGCAACCAGAAAGATACAGTTCAAGTATTGTGGAAATATAATCAGGATAACACAGGATTTAGTAGCTTCTACACTAAGGGATTGAAGGGCTTTCCAGAGGTCAAAGGAGATAGGCTTAAAAGCAAGAATTGCCTACCCAGTAAAACTGAGTATAATATTTCAGGGGGAAAAATGGAATTTCAATAAAATAGAGGACTTCCAAGCATTCTTTTTGAAAAGACCAGAACTGAACAGAAAGTTTGACTTTCAAATACAAGAATCAAGAGAAACATGAAAAGGTAAACAGGAAAGAGAAGCCTTAAGGAATTCATTAAAGTTGAACTGTTTATATTCCTACATGGAAAGATGTTATTTGTAACTCATAAGACCCTTATCAGTATTAGGGTAGTTAGAGGGAATATATATATATATATATATATATATGTGTGTGTGTGTGTGTGTGTGTGTGTGTGTGTGTGTATGTATGTATACACACATCCACACATGTAGATAGATAAGAAAAAAATATATATGTATATATATGAAGAGAGAGGTACAGGGTGAACTGAATATGAAGGGAGAATACCTAAAAAAAAAATTTACTGTTGAATGGAATGTACTGAGAATAAGAGAAAGGGAGAGGTAGAATGCAGCAAGTCATCTCACATAAAAGAAGGAAGAAAAAGCTTTTACAATTCAGGGGAAGAGAGGGGAGATGAAAGGGAATAATTGAGCCTTACTCTCATGGGATATGGCTTAAGAGGGAATAATACACACTCCATTGGATATGGAATTCTATTTTACCCTGCAGGAAGGGTAGGGGGAAGGGGATAGGAAAGGGAAGATAATAGAAGGGACAGCAAATTGGGGAAAGGGATAATCAGAAGCAAACACTCCTGTGGGAGAACAGGTCAAGGGAGAGAAAGGAGCAAATGGAGAGCATGATGGGACAGAGGGAAATGTGGTTAGTCTTTCACAACATAACTATCATGGAAGTGCTTTGCATTGTTACCCCTATAGGACCTATATTGAATTGCTTGTTTTGTCAATCAGGGTGGGGAAGGAGGGAGGGAGAGAATATGGAACTTGGAGCTTTAAGAATGAATGTTAAAAATTGTTTTAGCCTGTAACTGAAAATTAAACTATATAGGCAATGGAGTATAGAAATCTATTCTGCCCTAAAGGAAAATGGAGGGGAAGGGGGATGGAAGAAGGGTGGGTAATAGAGGGAGGACAGACTGGAGGAAGGGGTGAATGTGGTGCATGCTCTCCTGGGGTGGGGGTGGGGAGAGATGGGGAGATAATTTTGAATTCAACCTCTTGTGGACATGAATGTTAAAAAATAAATAAATTACATATTAAATTTAAAAAAAAAAAAGAAATCCCCATCATGAATTGGCTATTTTTATTCCAAGGAAACGGGGTTGCAAGGATTTAAGACAGAATAAGGGTGGATCCTGCAACCCTTGCTTGGAGTACCTCTATGGTCATGGAAGGGAGGGGAGTCTTGGTGCCCCTGAAGTTTCTGACTTTCTATAACTTTGAGAGGGGTCCTACATTCAGATTTTCAATGCCATGGTTTCTTACAATAGTGACAAATATCAGGTTTGTGGTCCCATACCATATTAGGGGTGGGGTGTGGGTTTGGGATGGGGGCTGTTCTAAGTTCCCCCCCTTTATTTTTATTTTTATTTTTTTTTGCTTTAAGGTCCTCCTCAGCCTGTATATCTACTGTTTTGGCAACCTGGAAGGCCAGTTCAGCTATGATCTGCAGGAAATCCTTAAAGGAAAGGGCAGGATTCCGGAAGCAAGGAATAGCACAGAGGAGGAATGGAGTTTGGAGGAGAAAGTCAGAATAGGGTTGTTGGGAAAGAGGGGAGAGTGGGGTGAAGGGAATTAGTAAGTATAAGGGGTGGTGCTGAAGCAGCTTTGGGAGCCTTAAGGGAAAAGGCTCCTGCCTTTTGTTCTCCCTCAACCATTTCAGCAAGCCCAAAATGACACATTCCCTCTATTAGCTAGATGTTTTGTTGGCCTTTAAACTTAATTTGGTTTTAAGATAAAGTAACTTTGACTGGTCCAAAAAAGCCCTATCCTGACCAACATAATTTAGGGCTATCTTTAGTTAATTGACACTAGGGCTAGCAATACTTGTGCTAATTTTTTCTGAGATTGATCCATACTGGGGATCTGTACAGAGCATTTGACTACAGACTTGATCCCTGCCTCCTGTGCTAGCTTTAAAGGGAAATTTTGGACTTCAACCAAATTAGTGGGAGTCCTTTGAAAGTTGGGAATAGAGGAATTTACCTGATCCCATCCAGGTTAAGACTCCAGGAAAAAATGAATCTTGAGGCATTTGAGTCTTTTGGTGTTGGTGAAGTGGGGAGCTGTTCTCTCTTAGCCCATCTGTTCCATCTAAGTCATGGCATCCTAACTGTTGACCTGAAAGTTTGGTTAATAGAGGCAAATTCATATTGTTTATTCCTTTAAAGCTAGCAGATACATGATCATGTAGCCAGAAGGAAACTTCTGACTGCAATACAAGAAGGACCAGGCTTAAATGCACTTTACTATGAGAAAAAAATTTTCTTAATTCTATAAGTTGTAAACACAGTGAGACAAAAGAATGAACAAAGTAGAGTCAGCTGGAATTTCTGATCCCAGGATATCTGAGTTTCCTTTATCTCTGTGGTATTAAGAAGAATCCCACCACTCAGTTTGCAGGCATCCTGTCAAAAACAGGTCTTTGAAGTTGCTGAAACAGAAAAGGGTATTTTTAGAGTAAAACAAAGCAGTCTGAATGATTAGTTCAAGCTTTAGCCCTTATTAAAAATTCAAATATTATATTAAAGGTTATAAAATTTCCAGCATCACTTTTTGGACTTCAGTGCAAATGTAAAATGAATTTCCATATTTCAAAATCCATTGAACTATTCAATTAAAGTACTTCCTCCTAAGCTCTAGTTAGAAGTATTACAAGTATCTTCACTTTATGACATGCAAAAAGACAAAAATCAAGAGAAGAATCTAACAGAAACCTATAAATGCCTTCCAAGTGATGAAAATGTATAGTTAAAAATCATATACCTGTGGATCGATATCAATATCTGGTAGTACATATCTCTGTGAAAAGGCATTTTCAAACATCAAATGCATAAAATCACATTGCAGATCAGCACTGACAGATCTTCTGTTGCAAATGATTTTGATAGTAGGAAACACTAACTTTGAATTTCAATTCACAGAAATGTTACCTATTGTCCAAAAATAGTACTATTCTTTTCATTTGCTGGCTTGCATTACCTGCCCCCACCACCAAAATTACTCATATATTACTTTGTTTTAATTTCATTAATCAAATATTTCTGCATTTTTTTCTCTAGATTTATAAGTACCTATGTGATACTGTCAGTTTTGCCTCTTGGCCTGCAAAGCCTAAAATATTTACAACTGTGCCATTTACAGAAAAAAGATTGTTAACCCTTGGTCTAAATGGAGAAGAAAACAATACACCAAGCCCTGATGTGCAGTATTTGCTAATGTCCAAAGTATAAATGCTCACATTTGGCTCAGCAGGTCCAAGCTTTCTCCATAGCCCACTCAAGTGTGTCAAACTGAACAGATCATTTAACCTCTCATTTTCCCCATGTAGCTCCAAAACTATAGCTTGGAAAATAGGTATTGATCTATCTCAGTAAAGGGAATTTTCTCCCTGGGTGTTTTCTTTAAGCAATGATGTCATAGTTTTGATCCAAGGTGATAAGAAAAAGAAGAAGTCATTGCCTCTGACCCCATTAAAACTTAATATCTAGCTGGAAAGACCACACACAAAAAATATAGCTTAAAATGCAAGAAAATATAGGCCAAGGGGTCAGTAAGAGGCACAGTCAATAGATGTAGGAATAAAGATAAATGAGATATCACTCGGAGCTGAGTCGTAGGAAGGGGCAGGATTGGAATATGGGAGTGATTAGCGATTCCCATATCCAGCTCATTTTACAGATGAAAAACTGAGGTGAAAGAGGATTAAGGGACTTAGCCAGGATCCTGCAGCTGGTAAGTGTCTGAAGCATAATTGGAACTGAATTGGAAATCTGATTCCAAGCCCCATGCTCTGTCCAGTGTGCACCAACCAGCCCAACTCCTTTACTGTTATATAAAACAGTAGTCAAGAACACCCAGATTTTACATAATGGTAGTCTCTGACTGCTAGAGATAGACCAAAAGAAAAACTTATTTTTTTCCTAGTTTTGACTTTTATGATTCTGTAAAAAAATTTTTTTCATTCATTTTTATTTGTTATTTAAAAGAAAATAATTTTAAAAAGTCTCCACTTCTGGCAAGCAAAAAAAAGTAGGTTGATATTGACTGAAGGTGAGGTTCTTTGAATAATTTAATTTGAACCAAAACTTCAGCTATAATCTATACTCCTTTGATTCTACCTAACTCTTGAATACCATAGTCATTTTTCTTTTTGAAAAAATACATTTCGGGAAGCAAACAACTTTCTAAATGTAACTGTTAGCAAATTTCAGCCATTCCCTCTGGCTCCAGGCACCCTTGACTTTGTTTTGAATGAGGGAGGGCTGTGCAGGTCATCAGGATGACTGGAGACGACCCAGGATGAGGTAATTGGGGTTAAGTGACTTGCCCAAGGTCACACAGCTAGTGAGTGTCCAGTATCTGAGTTGAGCTTTGAACTCAGGTCCTCCTGACTCCTGCACTAGTGCTCTATCCACTGCACCACCTAGCTGCACACATTATATAGACAACAGACTGACTGCTAGATTTAGGGAGGAGGCAAGCTTGTGAAGGAGTCCCCAGGGAATGTCCAGGGGAAGCCTGAGACTGGGAAACCCAATCCAGTCTGAGATTCAGTCCCCTGGCAGGGGGCCTGAGGGCGCTGAAAGAACAGAGGGCAGGGAAGCAGGAGGCCTGGGAAAGGGGAGCTCAGATAGGGTCTGGGAGGAAGACATTTTATCCCAGCTCATGGCAGGGAAGCTAGGGACACTGCAGTGACAGAAGGGGTCCAGGTGGTTACTGAGCCTGGAAGAACAGGAGGTCTGTGTTGTGGGTCTAACTAAAAGCTGGGGAGGACTCCTGGGACCCTCTGGGAGAGCTTAGGCCTGGAATCCCTCAAGGGAGATCAGACACAGGGAGTCAGTACCTGGGATGCAGTAGGGAAGCAGCCCAGGTGCTGCAGGACCAGGTAAAGAGGACCGAACAGGAACTTTGGTTCCTGCATCCAAAGTGGGGTCCTCAGGGTAGGCAGCCCAGGTGCTGCAGGACCAGGTAAAGAGGACCGAACAGGAACTTTGGTTCCTGCATCCAAAGTGGGGTCCTCAGGGTAGGCAGGACTTTTGGGTCCTTACAGGGGGCCTGGTTTGAAGGAAGAACAACTGAGTCTTGAACCAAAAAACGGGGCAGGGAGATAGGACTTCTGGTCCTGATGGGGAGACAGAAAGCAGAATTTTGTGATCCCTAAGGTGTGAGTCTAA
The DNA here is from genome assembly GCA_028658325.1 of Potorous gilbertii. Taxonomy (NCBI): domain Eukaryota; kingdom Metazoa; phylum Chordata; class Mammalia; order Diprotodontia; family Potoroidae; genus Potorous; species Potorous gilbertii. The sequence continues at coordinate 2,958,241 of CM053771.1, read as the reverse complement.
AATTGGGGAAAAGGCAATGTCATGATAAGTCTGGGGATGTCTCAGGACATTTGGGAAGTTATTGGGAGTCTGGAAAGAGTTGGCAGTGGGAGGCTTATCCACTAGCCAGGCCTCGGAGGGAAGATTACTCGAGGTGGATGCAGAGGTCACTCACCACATGGTCAAAGGAGGAGACCCAACGGTAGGAATAGCCAGCTGAACCCAGCAGGTCTGTGAGGGGATTCACTATTGGAACCTGGGGAAGGGTTTGCTAAGTGGTGCATTTTTGGTATTCTCTAGAAAGATAGCTCTGTCCATAGCTTAAACTCTAGATTGTATATAACTGTGGGAATTGATACATGATAATTCTGCAGGTATAATAGACAGAGATGTTTTTACAAGCAAAATTCTCCAGAGGTCAGCTTGTTTGTGTAACAAGGACAGATAGCTTGACTTACTGAGCCCACTCATGAGATATTACTGGGCATAGTGTCCTTGGGCTGGGAGAAAATGACAAGGGTAGTGTTTTGAGGCTAGGGAAAAATATGATCTTGAACCCGGGGTCCAAGCATCCCATTGTGGGAAACAAAGGAGTTGTGCTTCCATAGGGTCAAAATTCCCAGCTTTGAGTGGTGACAATCAGACTTGTGTCCTGCCATGGTCTGGTAAAAAAGTCAGAAATTTGTAAGAGACAAGGAATTAAGTGTCCACAAAGGTTGGTTGTTAGCTCCTAAGGTTGCTGAGTAAGTCAGATAAGGAAGTTAGCCAACTGCAGGTGGCCCTGACCAATCAAAAGGAGTTTTGTGGCTTTCAGAAAACCAAGGAGGTAAAGACTGGTCCAGCTTGAACCAGCTGGGATCAACGACAGGGTGACCTAAAATTCCAACTGAGCTTGCTTAATGAGTCTTATGCATATAAGTGGACATACCCTGTATAAATTATCCCTCTGGTTTCTGATCATGCGTCCCATGTTGAAATATGTTTGGGAGGGGGGAGCACACCAAAGAGCAATGTGTAGTTGGCATGTCAAACAGTTTGTGACCCAAAGGAGAACGGACCAGTTCCCCCTCTGATGGGAGCATCTGTCCTGAACTAACATTATAAGAATGGTCTCCCTTCTGCATCAGCAGTCCTTCCTCCTGAGGAGAGGGGTAGGGTTCACTTTGACCAAAGTGTTCAGTTCTTCTGAACTCCGCTGAAATAAATTTTCCTTGATACCTTTTAGTGTCAAGCATGTTTCTAACATCATCATTAGGTGCCCTGGGGGAGAAGCTGCTAAAAAAAGGGAGTCTAGGGGGCGGAGCCAAGATGGCGGAGTAGAAAGACTCACGTATGCTAGCTCCGAACCCACAGCCCATGGATTTTCCTCTAAAAGAACCCAACAAATTCTGGAACAGTGGAAGTCACACAGCAATGGAGTGAAGGAGATTTCCGTTCCAGAGAGCCTGAAAAACTGATCCCAAAGGTCCATCACGCACTGGACGGGAGCAGAGCCCTGCCCTGCCCAGGCCGTGCAGCACTGAGAGGTGCGAACAGATCCGAGCAGGCTTCAGGGACAGAATCTCCAGTGGCCGAGAAGGTCCTTTCACCTACAGACGCACAGGTCAGTGAGAGAGACGTCTGGACGGGCTGAGAGGGGAGCGGGGTATCTCCAGGACTCAGGCCCCCTTGGGAGACAGCGGCAGAGGCAGAGGCAGCAGGTGGCCAGAGGCTCCCAGAGCAGGCAGGAGCTCAGCAGGAGCTCCATTACAGAAGGTCTCTGCATAAACCCCCTGAGGGAACTAAGCCTGGGAAGTGGCCCTGCCCCCACCTGACCACCAGAACTTAAGCTCACATTGAATAGCAGCCAGGCCTGCTGCAGAAAGCCCTGAGGCTGGGGAGCAGCATTTGAATCTCAGACCCCAAGCACTAGCTGGGCAGACCTAGGTGGGGGTGGAGAGGACTCTCAGAAGTCAAGTAACTGGCTGGGAAAATGCCCAGAAAAGGGAAAAAAAATAAGACCATAGAAGGTTATTTTCTTGGGGAACAGATGATTGCGCCATTCCTCTCTGACGAAGAAGAACAATGCTTACCATCAGGTATAGACATAGGAGTCAAGGCCTCTGTATCCCAAGCATCTGAAATAGATATCCCATGAGCTCAGGCCTTAGAAGAGGATTTTTCAAAAAGGATTTTGAAAATCAAGTTAGACAGGTGGAGGAAAAACTGGGAAAAGAAATGAGAGAGATGCAAGAAAAGCATGAAAAACGGGTCAATACCTTAATAAAGGAGGCCCAAAAAAATGCTGAAGAAAATAACACCTTGAAAAATAGGCTAACTCAATTGGCAAAAGAGGTTCAAAAAGCCAATGAGGAGAAGAA
>CM053771.1:2937332-2955402 GCA_028658325.1 Potorous gilbertii | reverse complement strand
GATAGAAGAGAGGGCAGATTGATGATAGGGGAAATTAGAATGCTCAGTGTACTGGGTTGGGGGGACGGGACAAATAGGGAGAAAATTTTGGAACCCAAAATCTTGTGAAAATGAATGTAAAAAGTTAAATGAATAAATTTATATTAAAAAAAAAAAAGGGAGTCTACTTCTAAAGTGATGAAGCACTCCACTGAGTAATCAAGACTTCTCACAGCTGAAGGGAGAGGGACAGAGTGAGGAGAGAGACCTGGGGGAAAGGACAGTGAGCAGAAGCCAGGGAATTGTGAGTGGCCTAGGGTCCAACCTTTCTGGGTCCTGTACCAGCAGAGCTGGCTTCCATAAGGCCTCCAAAGGAAGGCATTGGGAGCTGTGGCCCAAGGAAAGAAGGCAGAGACAAACCACCTCTAAGAGAAGGAGACTTTACAAGTTTGGTTATAAGATTGTCTAATATAGAAGTGATTTTGATCTGATGGATGTAATCAGTTCACTCATTATGAAAAGTATAAAATCTTACCTGGAACACTGCATTGAACTGACATCTTTGAACCATCTTAGTCTCAAGAAACCTGAACTTTGATTTCTAACTGGACTCATCCTTGACCAGAGCTGATATTGTTAATAGCTTGGGGTACAGAAAGCCCTTTTCTTGAACTGGGGAGCATCATGTTAATTCAAGAAGCATTTACACATCAATCAATAAACATTTTTAGGCACCTACTATGTGCTAGGTGCTATGCTCACTGCTGAGGATACAAGTAAGATTAAACAGTCCTTTCCCTTTGTGTTTCCTTACAAGACTGCTCTTAGTGTCTTCATTGTCCTCCTGGTTCTGCTCACTTCACTTTGCATCAGTTCACATAGGTCCTCTCAGGTAATTTTGAACCATTCCTTTCATCATTTCTTATAGTATAATGGCATGCCATCACATTCTCATATCATAACATAGCCAGTCCGTCAACTGATTGGCATCTCCTCCATTTCCAAATCTCTGCCACCACAAGAAGAAGTAGAAACACTTCTATATATCTAGAGCCTTTCTCTGTTTGAGAAAACACCAGCATTGCTGGGTCAAAGGGCATGCAAAGTTACATAGCTCTTTGGGCAAACAGCCACATTTTACTCCAGATTGGATGAACTAGTTCACAACTCCACCAACAGGGCACTACTGTAGCTACTTTCCCACATCCCCCCAGCATTTGTTATTTTCCTTTTCTCTCATTTTATCCTATCTCATGGATGAGATATGGAACCTCAGTTATTTTTCATTCACATTTCCCCAATCATTAGTGATTTAGATAATTTCTTTATATGACTATTAATATCTTGGATTTCTTCTTCCAAAAACTGCCTATTCATACACGTTGACCATTCATCAACTAGAGAAATCAACTAAATTTGATTTAGTTTTCTGTATATTTGAGAAATAAGAGCTTCTGCAGAGAAACTAAATAAAAATTCCAGCTCCCAGTTTCCTGATTTTATTTTAATTTTGCCTGAATTTTGTTTTGTTGGAAGAAACTTTTTACATTTCATGTAATTAAAATTACTTAATTTATCTTCTGCAAACCTCAATATCTTGTTTGGTCAAGGACTCTTGGTTAATTGCTTTAAGGTCAGAAATAAAGTCCGAAATAAAGTCCTATCCACATTTGATATCTATCTATCTATCTATCTATCTATATATAGATAGATATAGATATAGATATATAGATATAGATATGATGAGGATTCTTAAGAAATATTAACCACAATCTTGACTGAACTGAGTGGTATGAAACTGTTTCCATGCAAGTGAAGAAGAGATTTGTTGTGGTTGAGTCATCAGTCAAAGCTGACTCTTCATTACTTCATTTGGGTTTTTCTTGCCAAAGATACTGTCATTTTCTTCTTCAGGTCACTTTACAGATGATGAAACTGAGAAAAATGGAGTTAACAGACTAGCCTAGAGTCACACAGGTAGTAAATGTGTGAGACTACATTTGAACTCATACATTTTTTTGCATTCAGGCCTAGAGCTCTTCCCACTCACCCATATAAATGGGCCAGAGGCAGGGATATCTATTGGTATACTGAGGGTTTAAAGAGGCTGTGGTTATGATGTGTTAGAGACAATTTTATGTCTTGGCTAACAATTACTTTCATTGGCTAATGGCATATTTTCATTCATTTTGATGTTTGTTTATAGAAACATAAGAGTATTTTTATTGGGAAAAGTCCTTCACTTAGCAAAAATGTGATATTTTATGAAATGTGGTTAGAACTGGAACAAATTCATAAAATACATTTCCAAGTTCTTTATGAGAACAAAAAATGATACAAACATATCCCCCAGAAATCTTAGAACATTGGAGAGCAAGAGTCAAGAGAAGAATTTTAGAAATAGGGATGACAGAAGACACTACATTGGAGAGCTTGGCCAGGTCTGAAAATACCTTCATCCTCTCCAAGGGTCATCTAAGTTTTCAACCTGCTACACACAGAACACACATTTGGCCAACGTGCTTGGTGTTTGATAATCTTCCATTTCATTTTCTGCCGTTTCCCCGACTGTGATACCATGGACTTGTTCTGGATCTCTGTTACTTGGGAGCAATTCTTTAATTATATATGTAAAATTGTTCTCGTTATTTCACCATTAAAATTCTTTTTGTTGTTCAGTCTTTCTAATCATGTCTGATGCTCTGAGACCATATTTGGAGTTGTGTGGTTTGCCATTTCCTTGACCAGTTTATTTCACACATGTGGAAACTGAGGGTTAAGTGATGTACCAGGGTAACACAGCTAGGAAATATTTGAGGCTGGATTTGAACTCAGTAGAAGGGGTCTTTCTCACTCCACGTCCATGTTTGACCCACTGTGCCACCTAGCTGCTCTGATTTCTTCTTTAAAACACCTAATTTATGCTCTATTTGGAATCCATATTTAATCTTTAACCTCCTTTATTTCTATTAATTAACTTCTGAACAGGTAAGAAATTGATTGATCCTTTTCCATGTTTGGAGATTCCCAAGACTTTACAAACCTTTCCTTCACACCAGGGTGTCTTGAGTGTCTGTTCTTCATTGGGTAGTATTTATTCAAAGCATGATCCCTCAATATAGAGGGGCAGTCACTCTTTTTATTAATAATTGATTCCAAATTGATTCACTAACAAATTACTTCCAAGAGAAGCTATTCCACACCTCTTTCCTTCCCAGTCTTTCCACATATATCATTTACCACCTAGGGCCACGGCCATGAACTCCCAACCTCCCTTTAAGGAGGAAGTTCATCTCAGACATCTCTTCATTTCTGACCTGGCTCACCCACTTTGGGACCTTCTCAGACTCACTTCTCTCTCCTGCCTTCACATTGGACACCTTCCCTATTTCCTGCTTTTTAAGGGGGTGTTGTCTTTCACCATTAAATGTCCAGTTTCTTGAGCTTAGGGACTGTCTATATGAATTAATATTTGTATGTCTGGTCCTTAGTACAGAGCTTGACTCACAGAAGCCATTTAAGCAATGCTTATTGATCATTCCACCCAGTCAGTCTCATCTGTCTCTTCCTTTAAAAGCTGCGTCCCTGTTGCTTCCAACTGCCTTGTTGATAACTAGAGGACTAATTCAAGATGTTTTATTATCAACATGTGTAAAAATGACTTTCTTTTCTTTCTCCTTCTCTGCCCTATTCCTATCAAGGGCCACACCATCCTCCCTATCCCTCAGTGTTCACAATCAAGATGTTCTCCATGACTCCTCTCTCATCCAGTCTTAACCCACTTTCACCTTTGCAACATCTCTGAAATACATTCCCTTCTCTCCATTGATGTTTCAACTTTCTTGGTGAGGACCTTCATCACCTCACCCATGGGCTTATACAATAGCCTGCTGGTTGATTGGCCTTGTTCAAGACTGTCCCACTCCAATGTGTGCTCCAATTTGCCAGCACAGAGATTTTCCTAATTCAAAGATCCAACCATGTCACTTCCAAACTCAATAAACTCCAGTGATTCTCTACCACCTCCAGGATAAAATACAAAACTTCGACATTCACAGCTTTTCATGAGCTTGGCAACACTTCCTTTTACATTTGTCTTACACCTTACTTTTATTGGATCTGATGACATTGGCTTCTGTGCTTTTTCAGGAAGAAGGTTCTCCAACTCTCAGCTCCAAGAAATTTCTCCGTCATCATCCATGGCCAATATACTCCTCCTCCTTATTTCTGTCTCCTGTTACCTTCAAGTCCCAATTAAAATATCTCTAAAACCACTCTTCATTCCAGTGTCTTCTCTCTTTTTAAGTTTATCCTGTCTATAGCTTGTTTGCAAGTTATTTGTTTGCTTGTGGTTTCTTGAATTATTATGGGAGCGCCATGAGGGCACAGACCTTTATTTATTTTCTTTTTTTATCCAAACAAGAAGCACAGTTCCTGGCACATAATGGGTTCCTAAGAAATGTTTATTGAATGGCTAAATACTCCCATTCACTTGTATCAACCCCCCACCCCCCACCCCACCATGTAATCTTCTAGCAGCTTTTTTTCCTCCAGGCTCTCAGTAGTTACCCTTGTCTTTGCCAAGGCCAGTCCTCTACCTGGGCATTTGAACCCAGACTCTGCTGTCTTTTTCAAGTTTGCAGCCTCACCATCTCCCCAGTCTCTCAAAGTTTTACCCTTGCTGTACCAGCTGAGTCCTTTCCTGCTGCCTTCAAATACGCTTGCCTCCTCCATCCGAAAGGGACCTTTTGCCAGACCCTCTCCAGCCCTTGAGCTATCTTCCTCTCTCACATCCTTTTCTTACTCAAACTCCTTGAAAAATTATTGAGCCCACTGAACTTTCTGCTCTCTCCCTCACTTCCATAAAATCGTTCTCTCTAAAGTAAATAACAAACTCTAAATGGCATAGATTGGTGGCCTTTTCTCTGTACTGGACATTGTTGACCACTCTCGCCTCCTGGATTTTCACTTCTTTGAGGGTTTTCTCTATGACTTTACCTGTGACCTGTCTGACCATACCTTTTCAGTCTTCTTAGACAGCCCATGGACCACATACCACCCAACCAATGCATATTCCCCAAGACTCCATCCTGGGTCCTTTGCTGTTCTCTCTCTTAAATATTAAATATCATCATTATACAAATGACTGTATGATCTAGAAACCTTCATCTCTCCTCTGTGCTTCAGTCCCATCTCCCATTGCCTTTTGGAAATTGCCAACTGTATCAAAGACCACTTAACCCCAACACATCTAAAACCTGAACTCCAATTTTTTTGCCCTGCACCTCCTCTTTCTTACTAACTTCCCTCTTTCCTTGGAAGACACCACCTCCCAGACTCTCAACTTCATAGGGCTGTCACTGTCCTATACCCCTCTCTTTCACAGCACATATCCAGTCAGCTGCCAAATCTCACCTTTGCTATCTTTACGTCATCTCTCAAATCTGAACCCTTCTCCCCACACTCACAGCAACCACCATCTTTCAGGACTTCATCACATCTTCTCCAGGTTGGTACAACAGTCTCTGCTCTGGGATGGGACTTATTCAAGATGGTCTCTGGGAGTCTGGTTGAGAGACTGAATATCAGACCCTCCCAAGTATTTCAACAGTTAAGGGCAAATGTGCTTAGCCACCAGAGGAAAAGAATATTCTGGAAGAATCAACATTGAGGACACTGACTACTGATTCAGCTCAGTCAACTCTCATCAGGCTCCATCACTTCAGCCAAACATCTGGTCACATGTGGAGTTCCCTGTGGCTACTCGTACTCATGAGAACAGGAACTTAACAGCCTTAATCTTTAGACCCCTGAGACAACTAGAGGATGGTTCCAATACATTTCATCTTCTCAAGAAAATAAGCATCTATGGTCTTAGTTTTTTTCCCTTTTCTGGGCATTTTCCCAGCCAGTTACTTGACTTCTGAGAGTCCTCTCCACCCCCTGGCCCAGATCCGCCCAGCTAGTGCTTGGGGTCTGAGATTCAAATGCTGCTCCCCGGCCTCAGGGCTTTGGTGGCCGGCCTGACTGCTCTTCAATGGGAGCTTATCTGCTGGTTCTCAGGTGGGGGCAGGGCCGCCTCTCAGGCTCAGTTCCCTCAGGGGGTTTATACAGAGATCCTTTGTAGTGGAGCTGGGGTGGAGCTCCTGCCTGCTCTGCCGGCCTCTGGCGGAGCGGCCTCTGGCGGAGCGGCCTCTGCCTCTGTCACGGCCGCAGCCGCAGCCTCCCGAGGGGGTCCGAGTTCAGGAGATACCTGCTCCCCTCTCAGCCCGTCTCTCTCACTGACCTGTGAGTCTGTGGGTGGAGGGACCTTTGCGGCCGCCAGAGATTCAGGTCCCTGAGGCCTGCTTGGGTCTGCTCGCTCCTCTCAGCGCCACGAGGTCAGGGCGGGGGAGGGGAGCGCTCCGCAGGGCAGGACTCCGCTCCCGTCCGGGGTACTTTTGCAGTCGGTTTTTCAGGGCTCTCTGCAATGGAAATCTCCTTCACTGTGTTGCTGCGCGGCTTCCACTCTTCCAGAATTTGTCAGGAGTTCTTTTTACAGGAAATCTATGGGCTGTGGATTCGGAGCTAGCAAATGTGAGTCTTTCTACTCTGCCATCTTGGCTCCACCCCCGATCCAATACATTTTTAGGAGAAAACTATCCAACTTCTGGTATGAGATGTTAAGATAGAGGCGGCTAGGCAGCAAGGTGGATAGAGGTACTCTGGGGCTAGTGAGGAAATGTGAGTTCAAATCCAGCCTCAGAGATTTATTACTTGTTGGGAGGAGCAGATGAAATTTTGCTTGTAAAGCACAGAGCACAGGGCCTGGCACGCAGTGAGTACTATATAAATTCTAAATCTCTTCTCTTCCCTTCCCACTCCACTTTTGTAACTGGTTGACCAGTCTCAGGTCTTTCCCCACATAATCCATCCTCCACATGCCTGCCAAATTTATTTTCCTCAAGTACAGATATGACCAAGTGACCATTCTAATCGACCAATCTCATGACTCCTTCTTGCTTCTCAGATCAAATACCAACCCCTTTCCTAAAGCTCTAAATCCCTACACAACCTGGCCTCTCTTTCCAGTCACATGAGAAACTCCTCACCCCCATTCTTTGAGATCCAGCCCCCTGGAACTTAGATTTCTCACAGAGAGGTTTCTGGGCACTGCTTGACCCTCTTATCTGGAGCTTCATCCTTCTCTCCACCTTGGAATCCCTTTCATTCCATAAGATACATGTCACAGACTGTTTTCCTTGAAACCCTACCTGCTGGCCCCCTCCTTGTTAAGCTGCCCTGTATTTTGTCCCTTTTGTATTATTTCAGTTAAATTTTTGTGATTTCTAGTTTTGTGTACTTATTTAAGTACTTTCTCCTACCTTAGTTTCTAAATTCATCTGAGTAGGGATGACTTTATTCTATGAACCTTAGTTCTTCATACCTAGTGGAGGACATGGAGCAAAAAAACACTCAACATTTCTAAAACACATCAAAAACTCTCGATTGGGTCTTCCTTTTATTCTTTTTATTTCATTTTAGACTCAAAAACCAGAACACAAATGCAGAATGGAGAAAAAAAAAACATCATAAGTTTCTATCAAGAAAAAATGCATGCCACATGCATGGCAGAACCTAAAAGGATTCAAAATATGTAGCAATGAATTTTCATTTCAAGAAAGGCTATATGACAAACACTGCACATTGTGCTGAAAGCAGTCCATCCTTTCTTTGCTTCTTTGGAAATTTATTTTGTCCTCTGCTGTGCTCTATTCACTTGGTTCTTTTTCACCTTTACTTCCCACCCCTAAAGGTTATAACTGTGTGGATATATTTATACACAGATATGTACATACTTATTCACATATACACAAAATTTACTTTTCTTTGGAGAGGAAAGGCTTAGGCACAAGCACAGGCACAGGGAGAGGACAAGCTGAGTGACCCAAATGGTTGGGTCCCCATTTAGGCACCTTGGAGGACTCACAGGTTGTGTTTGTCTTTTGTTTCAAAGAGGACCATGATATCAGGGAAATGATGACAAGACTTACACTTGACTTTTATTTGAGTGAGGGAGGGCTGTGCAAAGTTAGCAGCCTCACCTTCTCCTCCAGAGCCATCTGGGTCCAGTGGCCAGATATCAATCAGAATGAATGGAAACAGCCCAAGATGTAATGGGAGACCTTGGCCTTTTTTAGGCTAAGGTAAATTTTGATGGCTGAAAGCTGCCTAGTTAACTTGGGGCTTACTAGCTAGATTTCTTTCTCAAAGACTAAACCTTAAAACCATTTCACTCTGGAGCTCATAGATTGGGCAACAATAGGTCCCTGTCCCACCATCACTTAATGGCTATTTTTGGGCCATCCTGGCTCAGAGTGAATGTAAATAGTAACAGTTTCTCTTTGGGCCAACAACCTTAAGGATCTTCCTCTCCCAGTTTGATTTTTTTTTAAAGGGGCCATCCCTTGACTCACTTCTTAAAGAAGCCTATTCACTAAATGAGCATTACTTCACTCAAAATAAGAACCTCAAAAGACCTTAGCTAAAAGGGACAGGGTTTCTCATTGCATCCTGGGTCATCTCCAGTTGTTCTGATAAATATATGGCCACTAGGAGATGGCTCTGGAGGTGAAAGTGAGCCTAGTGACCTTGCACAGCCCTCCCTCCCTCCCTCAAATCAAACTCAAGTGCAAGTCAGGTCATCATCTCCCTGATGTCATGATCCTCTTTGAGAATGAAGGACAAACACAACATATACACACAAATATATATACACATATATATGCTTTTCCTAATAAATTCTACTCCTGATTTTTGTTTTTGTTTATGCATATCTCCTATCCATCCTGACTCCTCTACTTCACTTCTACCCACTACCTTATCCTCCTTACTTAGCCTACCCCTACCTCTAAGGATCCATTCCATCCTCTCATTCCTATGAATCTAACTACCTTTCTATAATCCCTTTAACCTATTTCTTCATCCTCCCCTCGAGAAATCCTTCCCTTTCCTCCAATTCCCAATGATCTAAACAACCTTTGATACCCCCATTTAACCTATTCACTTTCTCTTGGTTCTAGAGATCACTCCATCACCCTCTCCATTCACTATATTATTTCTTCTGAATTTAGAAATCTTTTGTGCTCTTCCAGATTTATTGTTCCCTCTTAAACCCACTCTGGATGAAAGTTAGATTACCAGAACTACCAGTCCTCCTGCCCCACCTAATTCCTGTGTATCAATTCTTTCTCTTATACTCAGGTCTACCTCAATCTTTCTTATAAATTTCCCATTGAATAATGGCAATATTAGACATGTTACACACTGTACATATAGAAAAGGTAAATGGTCTGCCCTTACTGAATCCCTTGTAATCAGTCTTCGGTATGTACCTTGTGTTTCTCCTGTATATCATATATTCTGTTAAGTTCAATTTTTAAAATAAAGGCCTGAAAGTCTGACAGTTGACCCAATATCCATTTGTTTTTCACTCAGGATTATGCTTCAATTTTCTGGGTATGATATTTTTGGACAAAACACCAATTCTTTTACTCTTTGATACATAGTGTTCCAAGAACTGTAATCTTTTGGTGTCTCAACAGCTAGGTCTTGTGTGATTCAAATTGTAGCACTGACAAATTGTTTCTTTCTTATTGCTTTTAAAAGTTTATCCTTGAGCTGGGGGTTGCAGAATTTGACTATAATATTCCTATGTGTTTTCCTTGGTTAAGTCTTTCTCTAGAGCTATCTCTCATTTTTCATTATTTTCACAAATTGACCTTCATGGCCTCTGGGCCCAGATATTTTCAGCCTTCCTTTCTTTATCATTTTAAAATCTGGTTCTTTCCCCATTTTGCTTTAATTAGTGGGGTGTCAGTAAACAACCCCCATCGCTTCTACCTCCCACTTTCTCTTGTCCAGGGCAAAAGGGATTAGTGGCTTTCCTGATGCCTTCTCAAGATGAGGGAAGTGATTTATTGGTATCTGCATAAGAAAGAAACCAAAAAGGGAGCCAGATAATGGTGTACTAGTAAGGGTTTCACAACTGGCTTTCTCAAAGAAAAGTAAAAAGTGAGCACAATATACTTTTACATTTTCTGTTCATTGAGATCATTTTCTTATATCTAGAAAATCATCAAAACCATCAGGACCTAATTTGTAGCTTTTGTTGATTTCCTTGAACTAGACATCCACATGAAATATTTAACAGTCAGCCCTCCCTAGCCTGGTTCAAGAAGCACATCCCTTAAGTGTTGAAAGTAAATTTCTGGGAGAATATGACTGACTTCATTTTGTTCCATAACCTACCTTTTGTTTTGTATGACCCCTGCATGAATCTCAGGACCAGTGGCTACAAAAGGTTCACTTCAGGGTAAACTTTTCAAATTGGTAAAAAAAAAAAATCCTAGCATTCCCTGGAAATGCTTTCTCCATTATCTCCCATGACAAATAGTTCCCTTAGATTTAGGGTAACTAAATATACTCACAAGGACTATCCCTCCTGTACCACTGGTAATTGAAGATTTACTAGGGACATTACAAGCACACCTTTTGGTGTTGGTATAACCAGTTTCACCATAATGGATATCCACCAGTTTTTCTTTGTCTCCAGTACTGCATAAATACTACTAGTTGAATTGTGAATGCCACACCTTCCCTTCAAGGCCAGGTAAAGTCTGACAGACCTCTTTCTCTGATTCTTCCTGGATTTTAAGCATTAGTTTGTGGAAAGGTAAAACTGTTAATTAAACAGGAGTCAGATTTACCATCCCAGGACTTAGCCCCTGCTAGTCCTGCAGGGAAAAGGAACAAAGCCTGGAATGCTGGAAAAATTCCATTGGGTCTCTTTCTCCTTCCCCTCTCCTCTCATTTCTTCTCCCCATCTCTCCTCCTATTCCTCTCAACAGCAGAGGAGCCAGCATCAACTGCTCTTTCAAGGTATATTAATCTTTCAAAAGGTACAGGAATCTAGAGGGGGAAAATCTATTCTTCATCAGATTGTCACCAAAAGGAAGGAATTTGATATTGGCTTGAAAATGAAGGAATCCTGGAGGGAAGGAACGACACCTTCTAGAATGAAGTATAGACAATTGGATACCTAAGGATAGGGAATGGGCACCATACATTTGGAAGAAGTAGGTTACAAAGAGCTCTGAGGAAGGACAGGTAGGCTCCAGAGCCTCATACTCTACAGTGGAAGTTAGCCCAAGAACAACAAATGACATTTAAGTAGCTAATCCTGAAGACACAAATGAAAATAATTTCATTAACAAGATAAAACTACTGTCCCAAGAGACTAACATGGAATTAGACAGAGCTCCCCACCAAACTTATTTCAGAAAACAAAATGAAGAGATGAAGGAAGAACAGGAATGAGAGGATGACACTAAAAGTATGAAACTGTCCAGCTAATTATCAGAAATTGTAGGGCAATTACATAAAGGAGGACTCATACTTAAATTTATTTGCTTGGTCTCCAGAGAGGAAAACCAAGCACAGATGTTAGAGAGAAACCATTTTTAAATTTATTTAAAAATAAAAAAGAAACCTCACCCAAACCCCAACTAAACACCTCATAATAGTGAGAGCTGTCCCCAGGAGGGATACACTGCTCCAAGAGGTGCAAGGAGCTCTGGAAAGGCAGAGGACCACTTCTGCCTCTTAGAGGGGATTCACTGTAGGAACGGGGAGGACCAGCTGTCACTGAGCTCCCCTGCCATGCTCCATTCTGTGCCACAGACAGCCTCAAGGGACAGATCACCCAGGAAATGTCAGAACAAGAGAAAGATGACTCTCACCAGGAAACCAGGTGTCATGTCTTGTGACCTCCATCTTCCAGGAAAAGGCAGGACCTCACTGAACACATTCCTAACTCTTCTCTGCACAAAGAATCCTTGATGAAAAGGAAGAGAAGCTCTCTGGCTGAAGGTCTTCCCACATTGAGTCTTTACTGGGCTTGTGCCCAACATGAATTTTCTGATGTCTAACAAGCTCTGAACCTATTTGTATGGCTTTCCACATTCACTACAAGAATATGATTTCTATTTTTGTGACAGAAGACATGAGAAATCTCTGATGAGAAATAAGGAATGATTTAGCCAGAAGGATTTTTCATGTTGATCACATGAATGAGGATTATCCTCTATTTATGGATTCTCTGGTGCTTAGTAAGGAAAGAGTGTGCAGCAAAAGCTTTACCACATTCTAGGCACACATAAAGTTTCTCTCCAGTATGGCTTCTCTGAAGCATAAGAACAGACCAACACTTGAATGTCTTTCCAGATTTATTACATTCAAAAGTTCTCTCTCTTCATTGTGGCTTTTATGATGTTCAGCAGACTGGAACGCTGTGAGAATGTCTTTCCCCATTTGCCACGCTCAAAAAGTTTGTCCTGTGTGGATTTTCTGATGATCTTTCAGAATGGAGCACAGGGTGAAAGCCTTTTCACATTCATAATGTTCAAAAGGTTTTTCTCCAGTCTGGATTCTTTCACGTACAGCAAGAGTGGCCTTCTATGTGAAAGTCTTTCCATATTTATTACATTTATGAGTTTTGTAAGGTTTGTCTTGTGGGATGATCTAAAGTTTAGGAAGACAAGAGCTTCTTCTAAAAGCTTTCCCACATTGCTGACATTGACACAGTTTCTCTGCAGTGTGGATCTGCTGATGAGCAGCAAATTTGCTGTATTATTGGAAATTCTTTCCACATTGAACACCTTCATAAAGTTTCTCTCCAGTATAGATTCTCTCATGTGCAGCAACACTGGAGTTCTGGGTGAAAGCCTTTCCACACTGATCACATTCATAAGGTTTCTCTCCAGTGTGGCTTCTCCAATGCTGAACAAAATATGCACTCTGTTTAAATGCCTTTCCACATTGATTGCATTCATGTTTCTATGGAGTGTGGATTTTCTGATGTACAGCAAAATGGGCCCTCTGTTTGAAAGTCTTTCCACACTGATTACATTCATAAGGTTTCTCTCTAGGGTGGTTTTTCTGATGATAAGTAAAATGAGACCTATGCTTAAATGCTTTTCCACATTGATTACATTCATAAGGTTTATCTCCAGTGTGGACTCTCCGATGTGTAGCAAGACTGGAGCTCTGTGTAAAAGTCTTTCCACATTGGTCACACTCATAAGGTTTCTCTCCAGTGTGGATTCTCTGATGTGTAGCAAGACTGGAGCTCTGTGTGAAAGTCTTTCCACATTGGTCACACTCATAAGGTTTCTCTCCAGTGTGGATTCTCTGATGATAAGTAAGGCTGCTGTTGGAACTTAAAGCCTTTCCACATTGATTACATTCATAAGGCTTCTCCCTGGTGTGGCTTCTCTGATGTACAATAAGAAGAGAACTTCTTCTAAAAGCCTTTCCACATTGATTACATTTATAAGGTTTTTCTCCAGTGTGGATTCTCTGATGTACAGCAAGACTGGAGCTGGATGTGAAAGCCTTCCCACATTGATTACATTCATAAGGTTTCTCTCCAGTGTGGCTTCTCTGATGTACAATAAGATGAGAGCTTCTTCTAAAAGCCTTTCCACATTGATTACATTCATAAGGCTTTTCTCCGGTGTGGCTTCTCTGATGTACAGCAAGACTGGAGCTGCATGTGAAAGTCTTCCCACACTGATTACATTCATAAGGTTTTTCCCCAGTGTGGATTCTCTGATCATAATTAAAAAGGGACCTCTGTTTAAATGCCTTTCCACATTGATGACATTCATAAGGTTTCTCTCCAGTGTGGGTTCTCTGATGATAAGTAAGGCTATAGTTGGAGGTGAAAGCCTTTCCACATTGATTACATTCATAAGGTTTCTCTCCAGTGTGGACTCTCTGATGTGTAGCAAGAGTGGAACTCTGTGTGAAAGTCTTTCCACACTGATCACATTCATAAAGTTTCTCTCCAGTGTGGATTCTCTGATGATAAGTAAGGCTGTAGATGGAGCTGAAAGCCTTTCCACACTGATTACATTCATAAGGTTTCTCTCCAGTGTGGATTCTCTGATGAACAATAAGATGAGAGCTTCTTCTAAAAGTCTTTCCACACTGATTACATTCATAAGGTTTCTCTCCAGTGTGGATTCTCTGATGTACAGCAAGACTGGAGCTGCATGTGAAAGCCTTTCCACACTGATTACATTCATAAGGTTTCTCTCCAGTGTGGCTTCTCTGATGTACAATAAGATGAGAGCTTCTTCTAAAAGCTTTTCCACACTGATTACATTTATAAGGTTTTTCTCCAGTGTGGATTCTCTGATGTACAGCAAGACTGGAGCTGCATGTGAAAGTCTTTCCACATTGATTACATTCATAAGATTTCTCACCACTCTGGATTCTCTGATGTATAAGGAAGGATGAGTGTCCACTAAAAGCTTCACCCCATTCATGATACTCATGTGGTTTCTCCAGAGTCTGAACTTTTAGATGGTTAAAAATGGATGACTGTTGACTCAAGTCCTTCCCACATGGATGACAATCATAAGCTTTCTCTCCTGTGTGGATTCTGAGAAATACAGCACAGATTGGTCTCCCACTGTCACAGGGACCGCCACTCATGATGCTTTCATCATGAGTTTCTTTCACAGAAGTGACTGGTTTTTCAGTAGTCTTTTGCATTTCAGGTCTAATCTCTCCTTCTGCAAGAAACAAACAATAAAACATATATAGAGACATGTACACACTTATATATAATTATAATCCCTTCCTGCCATTGGGATAAAGTAAACTAACTGATCTACATTCTACTTTCCCAGGATAAGAGAAAAGTCTTCAAAATTAAATGAACAGACTTAATCATTTTAAAATGCCATTAGCTCACATCTGCAGGTAACTTGATTTACAGAGAGCTTCACACACAGTCACACTGGATCCTCACAAACACCTGTCACAGTGGCAGGATCCACATTCTCATTATATTCTCAAGTGAAGTCATGAGCTCAGAGTGACTAAATGACATGCCCAACAGCTCAGCAACTGAGACTACAACTTGAACCCTACAAGTGGTCAGGCTCTCTCCATGGTACTAGAGAGCTTTTCTCCACTGAACTTTCTTTTGTTTTTCAGACAATTTATTTTATTACTGTAATGTTGACTTATTCCCTTCTTCTCTTTGGGTCTTCTATTCCCTGACACACAAGAATGTTGAAAATAGGCCAATTAATAATTCAATGGCAAGTTCTATGTGTTCAAGTCAAAAAAAGTATCAATGTAGCAAACTTCACCATCACATTATTTTAAGGAATTGTCACAGTCACCCCCAACCTTGAGTAACTGCTGATCACTCAGCAGCCATCAACTTTGGGCAAGAGCTTTCACCAAGAAGAAGATTAAGACTCCATAAAAGCTCAGATGGTGGATAGTTTTTTGTAGTGCTAAAGTATTTTTAAAACTTATTTATTTTTAGTTTTCAGCATACATTTCCACAAGATTTTGAGTCCAAATTTTCTCCTCATATCTCCCCTCTGCCCTCCCCAAGACAGTATGTATTCTGATTACCCCTTCCCCCAATTTGCCCTCCCTTCTAGCACACCTCTCCCTTCTCTTCTCCCCACTCCCTCTATTTTCTTGTAGGGCAAGGTAGATTTCTATTCCCCATTGCCTGTATATCTTATTTCTCAGTTGTATGTAAAATCAATTTTTAAAACTTCGAGTTCTAACTTCTCTCCCTTTCTCTCTTCCCACCCATCCCCACTGAGAAGGCAAGCAATTCAATATAGGTTATACATGTGTAGTTATATAAAAGACTTCCATAAAAGTTGTGATAGGCTAACTATATTTCTCTCCATCCTATCCTGCTACCCATTTATACTAGTCTTTCTTTTGACCTTAACCCTCCTCAAAAGTGTTTACTTCTAATTACCTCCTCCTCCCATTTGCCCTCCCTTCTATCATCTCCCCCACCCCACTTATCCCCTTCTCCTCTACTTTACTGTAGTGTACGATAGATTTTCATAGCAAATTGAGTGTGCATGTTATTCCTTCCTTAAGCGAAATGTGATGAGGGTAAGGTTCACTTCTTCCCTCTTCCCTCACCCCTCTTCCCTTCCAATGAAAAAGCATTTTTGCCTCTTTTATGTGAGAATTTGCCCCATTCTTTTTCTCCCTTTCTCCTCTCAATATATTCCTCCTCACCCCTTAATTTTCTTTTTTCAGGTATCATCTCTTCCTATTCAAACTCACCCTGTGCCCTCTGTGTATATGAATATAATCAAGAAGCGATACAAAGACCCTCTCAAGAACTTTGGATTTGACTATACAACATGGGAGACACTGGCACAGGATCGCTGCGCATGGCGTGCCCACATCAGAAGGGGTGATGTGCTCTATGAGCAAAGCAGAATTGAAACAGCACAAAGTAAATGTAGGATGCGCAAATTTGGAGTACCCAAATATTCTTAGTTTTCAACATTCATTTCCACAAAATTTTGACTTCCAAATTTTCCCCCATCTGTCCCCTCCCACCATGCCATAACACCCTGCATTCTGATTACCCCTTCCCTCAATATGCCCTCCCTTCTATCATACTCCAACCTTTCCTTATCCCCATCTTCTCTCTTTTCTTGTAGGGCAAGATAGATTTCTGTACTCCATTACCTGTATTTCTTATTTCCCAGTTGTATGTAAAAACAATTCTCATCCACCCCAAATATTCACACGGACTGTCTGTGCCCCAGTTGTGACAGAGCATTCCAAGCTTGTACTAGTCTGATCAGTCACAGTAAGACACAATGAAATTTCAATCTGTCATGGTGATGTCATTTTGGACCTCTTCAAGAATGAAGGATGACAGCAACCAACCAACTAATCCCTCCAACTATGAAAATAGTAAGAAAAGTCTCCAAGAGTTACAAATATTATCTTTCCATGTAGGAATGTAAAGAGTTCAGCTTTAGTAAGTCCCTTACAATTTCTTTTCCTATTTACTTTTTCCTCTTTACCATGTTTCTCTTGATTCATGTTTGAAAGTCAAATTTTCTATTCAGCTCTGATCTTTCTTGAAAGTCCTTTATTTCACTGAATGACCATTTTCCCCCTGAAATATTACACTCAGTTTTGCTGAGTAGGTGATGTGTGGTTTTAATTCTAGTTCCTTTGACTTCTGGAATATCATATTCCAAGCCCTTTGATCCTTCAATGTAGAAGCTGCTAGATCTTGTGTTCCACAATACTCAAATACTTTCTGGCTGCTTGCAATATTTTCTCCTTGACCTGAGAGCTCTGGAATTCGACTACAATACTGGTGGATTCCTTCGATATTTATTTTATCCTCTGGTTCTAGAATATGAGGGCAATTTTCCTTGAAAATTTCTTGAAAGATAATATCTAGGCTCTTTTTTTGATCATGGCTTTAAGTAATACCATAACTTTAAAACTGTCTCTCCTGGATCTATTTTCCAGGTCAGTTGCTTTTCCAATGAGATATTCCCCATTGTCTGCTGTTTTTTCATTCCTTTCGTTTTGTTTTATAATTTCTTGCTTTTTCAAAAAGTCACTAACTTCCATCTGCTCCATTCTAATCTTTAAAGAACTATTTTCTTCAGTGAGCTTTCGGACCTCCTTTTCCATCTACTTTTTTTTTGTATTTAAATTTATTTAAGTTTTCAACAATCATTTCCACAAAACTGCGGATTCTAAATTTTCTCCCCTCACCCACCCCAAAATGCCAACCATTCTAATTAGCCCTATCACCAATCTGCCCTCCCTTCTAACATCCCTCCCTTCCCCTATGCCCATCTTCTCCTTTGTCCTTTAGGGAAAGATAACTTTCTAGACACCATTACCTGTATTTCTTATTTCCTAGTTGTATGAAAGAACAATACTCAACAGTTGTTTCTAAAACTTTGAGTTCCAACTTCTCCCCATCCCTCCCTCCCCACCCATTCCCTTTGGGAAGGCAGGCAATTCAATATAGGCCATATCTGTGTAGTTTTGCAAGTGACTTCCATAATAGTGTTGTGTAAGACTAACTATATTTCCCTCCATCCTATCCTGCCCCCCATTGTTGCTATTCTCTCTTTTGATCCTGTCTCTCCCTGAGTGTTGACTTCAAATTGCTCCCTCCTCCCATTACCCTCCCTTCTATCATCCCCCCCACCCTGCTTATCTC